>BMAU01001019.1:0-600000 GCA_019973935.1 Trichonephila clavipes
TTCTAACTTTACTATTTCGTTTGACTTAAATATTTGAATCTAATCTGCATAATAAGGAATCCTGTCCGCTTTTTTGGAGTTGATTGGAAATAGGTAAATTAAATTTCCTAAAAGATCGGTTCAGAAGGTTAGTGATAAAGTTCCGTATAGATTCGTCACAGAGTAAATTCCTCAAAAAGTGGTTCTGTTTAGTACATACTAGTAGAAAGAAAATTTAAGGATATGGCTTTTTTGTCATACTTGCCTTTTTATACTGAGACTCTTCATTACATGTAAATTATTTGGTGATGTCCTATTATGTTTTTGGCTCTAGATGTTTGATCAACATCTTAATTTTTTACGCCATGGTCTATATTGCTACACTTCCAGATTTTTCAAGTTGGGTGTCTCATTGTAGTTTTTGCATCTTTTTAGCATTCATGGATTGTTATTATTTTTGTTTCCTAGGGTAAGTGTAAAAATTACCATATTTAATATGGAAATGCCACTCCCCTCTCTGCATATTTATGTTGACTTATAAATCATATTTTAAATAAAAATATTATTGATACTTGTTGCACTTACAATTTGAAATGCGAATTGATGTTGGACATTAATATTTTAAATAAAAATATTATTGATACTTGTTGCACTTACAATTTGAAATGCGAATTGATGTTGGACATTAATCATATTAATTAAATATCCGTTGACAGTTGCAAGAATGTTCACAAGAATAATGATGTTTAAGCAATGAACATCTGAGATATCTCTCTCACTTTTGATTCTGCATTTATTGTAGATTGAATATGGTATGCCTCTCCAAAAAGGTGATACATTTTTTGCCGATTGGGTATAGGTGAAATAATAGCTTCAGTTATATTGGACTCTGATAGTCCCCCCATTCAAAACAGAAACGATACCTGTTGTCACAAAAGTTTTTATGTGAGCCTGTTTTGAGTTTCCAACCTGGGTTAATTTAAATCCTGACTTTCCTTGAAATTTGTATGGGAGAATATCATCCAGTCCTCTCTCTACCTATGGGAAAAGTTGCGTGTTAAAAGGTTCTTTGAATGTAAAAACCACTCACTGAAAATATATTCCTTATGTGTGATTTGTCACATATGTAAAATTCATTTAAAGTGATCACTAAATTAAAAATGATAAAGACACTTCTCACATGACTTAATTAATTTTTGACTATTTTATATTAGTATACTTGATTTAAAAATTAATACATATACGTGTTTATATGAGTATTTATAGCAGAGAATTGTAGTAGGATGAAGTGCTTTTATTGTCATATGATTGCTAGGATTTGTATAAAGTCACTTTGAATGCTGGGACAACAAGTGAACAACATAAGACTTTCATCTATAGCAGCGATACTCAACCTGCGGGCCACATGTGGTCTGCCGAGCCTTTTTAAGTGGCCCGGTCATGGCCCATTGCTCTGAGAAATTCCTTTATTTCAGAACATTGTATAAAAAATTTGGTGGGAAACTTTTTGTTGTCGGCATTTTACATTTACGAATTGATATTCTTTTTCTATTAGGAACAGTTACAGTTAATGATAACAGACAACAGGGGAATGAACAGTAGGTGGAAATAATTTTTAACTATCTTTCATATCTTGCAAGCGAAAAATATTTTTTCAAGACAATTGGGAAGTTGACTATTTTGTAGTGAAAAACTTGGATCAGTAATTGTTTGATTTGTCGCGAAAGTGCTGAATTTAAAAAATACCAATTAACAGGAATCATTCAGACACTTTTCCTCGAATATTTCTTTCAAGAGGTGATAAGTAGGCTTTTTCATGAATAATCCTTGTAACAGCAACAAAGTGTTTTGCCAATGGTAATATCACAGCGTAACAAAGACATCCATGAAGTTTGTTATGTTATTGGTGATCATATGAAACCGTTTACTGATGCATAAATTGTGAAGGAGTGTTTCTTAAATGCTTCTAATTTATTGTTAATAGCAAATATATAAAAATAATAATTAAAAAAGCAAAATAGGAACTATAATATTATGATCGATTTTCCACATTTTAAATTTCCGATGTTATCTTGATCTTAAAGCATTTCTCTCCCCCCTCCCCCATTCATCCTCATGTTGCGACCCGCATGAAATGGATGACATATGTATGCGGCCCAACAGAAAAAAGGTTGAGAACCCCTGATCTATAGAAACATCTCTCATTCAGGGGTAATAATTTCTTAAAAAAGAATTTTCAAATGCTTCAGCATGGGCCAGATTTTTGTTTTCAAGCGCTAATGAGAATTACATCCAAGATTTACTGGTTTACTTTATTATTATTGAGTGAAATTAATTGTATGAAAGTCAGTATTTATTTTTTTTAAAGTATTTGTCTTTTATTTCATATTTTAAAAAGATATAACAAAATTTTCATTTGTTTGTGCTTATCTTACAACTACTCCTCTCATTGTATCCTTCCTAAAAAGTTGTATTTTACATTTTACTATTACATATGAATTAAATTTAATAAAAATAAATTGAGAAATTTTCTTTCATAATACTTCATAAGTGAATAATAATCTTTTTCTGTATTTTTATGACATTTATTATAATAGGTATTGGAGTTAATTTATGTAATTGTTTTTGATAACTCATTTCATTATTTGTTGGTTAGTAATTGGATTACAATGTAGTAAAATTATAGAGTCATCTCCTTAGTAAAACAGTTATTTAAACCAAATGATTGCCACAGAACTTTCCTCTATCTCTTCCCCCAGTTATTCTAATTGTTCTCTTATCAAGTATATGGAGAAGCATAAAGTGAAACCAGACAGCAAAGCCTTTATCTTAGTGAGTTACTCTTTTAAATATATTGCTTTTCTCTTAAGTCAGATTGCTGATATGAAACTTGTGGAAACAAATTTCTGTAATATGCCCTAAAATGTCTCAGTGTACATCAGAACTTCTTCGTAAAATTTCAATTGTTTAATGAGTAAGATCCAGAAACAAAGTTTTGTGTATGTTACGTTCATTCTTTTTAAGTAGAATTTCTTTGTAATAATTTGTGTGTCTCGAAGGCATTATGTAATAATGAGTAGATTGTTAAAACCTGATAATTAAACTTTATTTGGATGAAATCTGTGTTAAATATACAAATGTTTTTTACTTTCTCATTTTTTTCCAGTAGATTTAAGCACAGAGAAATTTTAAATGTATTATTATCTTAATCGTAGGCTTCATACATAAAAAGAAAATGTCTTAATATAAAAAAACAGTTATTAGTATATTTAAATATTTCAATTTACAAAAATTACAATATTCTAATTTTAAAATTCTTTTTTATTATAAAAAGTTATGTTTGAAAGTACCAGTAACTTTTACTCTAAAGTACGATTTAAATGCTTTTCATTTTAGTTACAAAAACTTCTTCTGATGGATCCAACCAAGCGCATCACATCTGAGCAAGCAATGCAAGATGGTTATTTTCAGGAGGATCCTTTGCCAACGCAAGAGTGAGTATTTGCATTTTAAATTTATGTTTAAATGTTATTTTTTTTCTTTGAAAATACTGTAGTTATACATTTCAAATACACGTGATGACTGAGAAAACTGTTTAACATTAATTTGAAAAATATGATTGATTGGATTTAAAAAATTTCAGTGGTAAAAATATTATATGAATATATCCGATGTTCATAATTTTAGTATTTTTATTGTGTTACCTTAATTTGAAGACTTTAGTTCAAAATTCTTTTCTCGATAATTCTTTATATATAATTTTACAGGGTAAAAATAAATACATGAATTTGGGAAAGCTGTTGCTTTTTTAAGGTGCTATATATAAAATGCATATGAATGTTTATTTTTATTATAGCTTAATTTCTTTCAAAAGGCCCTTGTCACTTATGTGTTAAGTGTAAACATCGTAATTCAAGTGTTTCTACTTTTATTGAAATGCTGTAGAGCAATGATTTCATGTTTTAACAAAATCATGTTATTTCTCCAGGTATTGTAATTTATACTGACAAAAATAAGATTGCTCAGTGTTGAATTTTTCTCTCTTTTGAAAGAAGTAACTGGTAGGAAAGCTATTTTGTTATGATGTAATTTTGCTGTAGTGTATTATATATGCATTGAAATTTGGAGTGAATCATTGATATTATTTTTTTCCTCGAGATTTTGTGTTTTTTAAAAGCACTTTTTTAGTTGAAGGGCATTTTTTTTTCAAGCTCCTAAAATAGATTTTTCATTCCTCCCCCTTGTGTTCAATATTCCTAATTTTTCTCTTCCATATTGTGCTTTGTATGGCTGTTAACAAATGATGTATTTTAATATGTAACTAATACTTCTATAATGATAACTGGCATCTTTCATCTATACTGTTTTTAATAAAAACTATTTAATTTATCCAAACTTCTTTTATTTCTAATGCAATATCTTCGAAATATTCAAAGCATACTCATTTCCTGAAAAAATTTCTGACTTTTAAAAAGGAGTGAAGAATTTTATAAAATAATTTGGTGAGCCACCAAAGAAAAAGTAATGTAATGGAGTTATTTGTGTTTGAATGTAATTTTTCTGAAGCTCAAAAAGAGTTTTCAGCATACTTTTTGTTTATATGAGTTTAATCAACTTGTATTATTATAAAAAACTATGTATTATATTTTTAAAAATTGATATGCTAATTATTTTCTTTATTTAAAAAAACAATTATTTTTTATTTTTAGCATTGTTATTTTATTAGACTTCCTTTTCAGTGTTTTTTCTGGATATCACATTCCATATCCCAAGAGAGAATTCCTGACTGATGATGAACAAGAAGACAAGTCAGACACCAACAAGGTAAAAATTCCAGTTTTAATAAAGATGCTTTTTTGTTGTAAAAAACAAAGAAAATTCTTTTATTTAATAATTTAGTATTAGAGTTCCCTGCCCCCTGTCTTTTTCTCCCAAATAAGTCATGCTAAATTGTGATTTGTCTAGTAAAACCTTTGAAAATGAATGAACAATGATTTTGTTTCATTCCAGGAATATTATTACATTGTTATAGGTTGGTTTTTTTTTAATTATTTATATTACAGATAATTATTTGAAAATTTTTTGAATATTTTGAGGCTTTGCTTTTTATGTGGATATTTAATTGTTAATTATCTGTTTATAGACAAATGCCAACAACAATCAAGGGAATCAAGACAATAATAACCATGGTCCAAGTGTGAAGCGTGTGCGCATGGCACCCCCACCCCCTAACACTACCGCTGCCACTGCCTCATCTCAGGTCAGTTTCAATTTGTTGCTAATCCTGACATATTTGTTTTTCATTAGTGATTGATATCTTCAATAATTCAATTTCTATTGATTATTCTTATTTTATATGAAACTGAACTGTTTATGCCAAAGTGTTCAATTTCTAGGAATTTTTCTAGATAATTTAAAAACTGCCTTGTATGTTTAAGTTGAAGCATATTTTATGTGAACTGCTTCTTAAAAAGTCAATTTTTTGAGTGTTTTAAAATGTAATTCTATTACAGACTGTCTCTGCTCCAAATCAAATTTTCATGGAATATATATTTGATGAATTTTGTGAAGTTATTCGTAACACTAATTTTAGAGTATTTTTATTTGTAATGGTGTTTTTCAGGTGTTAAAAAAGACTATTTAATTGTTAATGAAATTCTTGATACTCCTTTAGGTGGTATATCTTGTTTCTGGTTCACATCATTTTTTGAGATTGGTTTGTAATAATGTTTTATGTGGTGTTTTTGTGACAATATTAATGGTTGAATTTGTTGTTGTTTCTAATGCCACCTGTCTGACCTAGTCAGATCGAGGCCCACGAAATTCATCGTGGCATGGGCTAGAGGTACACCTGTCGTTGGCCTTGAGCACCATACAGGTGACAGTACGATTTAGCTCGGCAAAATTCCCCAAAGGGACGATAGATGGCGACACGACCTCTATCTCCACCTCCACAATTTCTGCATGTAAACTGAAGGGGAGTGAAATATTCTCCAGTCCCTGCACTTGTGACTAAGCCCACAAGACTACGGACCCACTGATTTAACGAGCACATACTCCGTGTGTACTCGGAGGGTGTTTGGTGGCATCGATCCCAGGCCTTCCGGTCTGGAGTCCGATGCTCTAACCACTAGGCCACCCACGGCCCTTGAATTTTACATTAATTCAGTTATCATTCTAAAATTGTATCTGATAGAAAATTTTAGTCTAACAAGGAGAGGGCAGGACTAAGGAAATTCATTTGGGATCGAGACTTGGTGTAATAGTAGTATTCCTTTAGAGTGTTCACCCCTCAATGTAATTCCACTGAATGGCCAGTCAATTCGGAGAAATCAGCCTTCGAAATTCATGCTTAGCTTTTATACAATTAAATTTTAATTTTCCGCAACGAGTTCGTAGCTTGATTGGTAAATCGTCTGCTTACAATGCACAAGGTCAGGGTTTGATTCCATGCAATCAACTTTTTTTCTTCAATTCATTAAATTAAATCAATTTATTTATGAAAAGGTTCATTAAATATTGAAGGATACTTTTTGCAATTATTTTGTATTTTATAAAGTAAAAAAAAATTAAAAATATATAACTTAAATTATTTATTAGTAATATTATTTAAAATTATAATTAAATAATTACTATTGTCACCCAGCCAGTATGGTGGCTATGACCCTTGGCTTGTAACCGAGTGGGTTCGGGTTCGAATCCCGAGTAAGACTTGGTTGTATCTTCGGGAAAGAAATTGGTCTTTTGCCTGAAATGGATTCCCGTCTCGAAAGGAAAAGCAGCGCACCTCTTCTTGTTATATCCTGGGATTATCGTTTGTAATAAAATCTGTATTCTTCTGTGGTTGTGTTATATGTGTCTGTTCATCTATCTCTAGTCTTTCGTATGTATCCCAGTAATAAACAGACGACAACAACAATTAATTACTATTTATTTAATTAATTCATTATTATTTAACATTAGTATTAATAAGAAATATTATTAATTTATTATTAAAATTATGATTTATTATTGAATTATTGAAATTATTATTAATTTATTATAGAAATTATTTAAACAAATTTATTAAAATTAAATAAATTTATTTGAAAAGTACTTATTAAATATTTTATAAATTATTTTATATTACATATAATATTTTATTTATAGTATATTGTATTTCACATTATATAACTATTTGTAACTAATTTTTTTGTAAAATATCATTTAATACTTATTATATATTTTGTTATAAATATTATTTATTAATATGAAATATATTTATAAAATTTAATATAATTTATATAATTACAGTAGTTTTTTTGTTATAAAATACAAAATAATTACAAGAAATATCATTTAATATTTAATAATCCTTTCATAAATAAATTTATTTAATTTTAAAAAATAATTAAATGAATTGAAGAAAAAAGTTGATCATGTGAAATTGAACCTTGACCTTGTGCATTGTAAGCAGACTATGTACCAATCAAGCTACGAACTCGTTGCGGAAAATTAAAACTTAATTGTATAAAAGCTAAGCATGAATTTCAAAGGCTGTTTTCTCCGAATTGACTGGCCATTCAGCGGAATTACATTGAGGGGTGAACACCCTAAAGGAGTACTACTATAACACCAAGTCTCGACCCCAAATGAATTTCCTTAGTCGTGCCCTCTCCTTGTAAGTACTGTGTTCAGTAATTGTGATGTGTTAATGCTTCCTTTTATTACTTGTTGTGAAAAATTATTTATGAGGATGAAAACGAATAATAATCATATGTATCCTTTCATTTTAGTCTCACCTTGGTGTCCAACAGTCTTCAATGAACTTCAATTCTGGCCAACAGGGAGGATTCCCGCAACACTTCTAGTGATTTTTGTCTTACTTATATTTATCTCTGTAAAATAAAATATGTGGGCTTTTTCACTCTTTTTATTAAAAAAAAATCTTTTTTTCTTTGTGTGGTATTTTTCTTAAAATATGGGGGTTTTGAATTGTAAATAATTTGGTACAATGTAAGTGAATTTTTAAAAAATTAGCCAATTTCAATTTCTTTATCTCTTTTCATTCTTATGATCGATCGAGCTCAGGTTTTGAAAAAAACTGTTCACTTTGCTCTTTTAGACGCAGTGATTTAAAAAATGTAATTCCTAAAACTTTAGCGATTTTTCAAAAATTACTCAAAATTTGTCTTAAACCTTTAATAACTTCACAATTTAGCACAAAACTTTTTTCCCCCATTTTTCAAACCTTATCGGTGTTTGGATCGAAGATTGAAAAAGAAAAAAATTTATCTAGCAGTTTCTTCTTGGGGCTTTATTTATGCAATTTTTTCCTTGTGTTATTTTTTTAATTATCATTGTTATCAATATGGGAAATCTTCAAATTTTAACTTAAAAATTAAGACCTCAAATAAAAATTAGACTTCAGAAATTTTCTGCAAATTACGTACTTACCTATAAAGCAATGCCCCTCCCTTTCTGGTCTAAAAATAGAACTGCGGGAAGAAAAACCAGTTGGACAAGGAGAGTAGCAGAAATATGGGAGTTTGAATGAAATACTAATTGGGCGGGGGATCCTGGAAAATTTATTTGATCAGTCAAAACCTATTCAGATATTACTTAAACAAAGGAACATCCATTAAGTACAACAAACTAAGATTTATAGGTGGGAAAAGCTGATACATGTCAGTATATCCTTGCAATGTATAAATGCATTATAATAATATGAAACATTTATAAACATTTCATAATTCTAAAACTATCTAACAGAATTTTAAGTTTAAATTAATGTGAAGATAAAAAAAAAGTTCATTTCCATAGCGGAAAATATATTTGTGAAGTTAATTAAATTAATTCATGATTACCATAAAAAAAATTTAGTTTTATGCTATTGACATTGCTTTTAATTTTATCTAATTTTGCTGGAAATGTAAAAGTAACTAAAGTGTGGGAATTTTACTATTCTAATCTCCATTTGTTAAGAAAATTTCAAAGTAAGTGTTGAGATAATTTTTACTCAAATGCAGCTAAAAAAAGGATATTTGATGATAAATATCTCATAAAACAAGTTCTATCTCTCTGGTGGTTTATTTCTCCTTTTTTTTTCTTTCGATTGTTAATCCACCATTTCATCGATTTCCATAGCATATACAGACTACTTTCATAAGAGAGGTTATATTTTTAAGAAAACATAGATGAAAGTACTGAGAGAGGCATTCTTTATGTGCTTAAGAGTTTAAAACCTTTTGCTCCATGCTGCAGAGGAGATTGAACCCCATAACACTCGAGTACACCACTGTCAATTTCCTTATGGATATCATCGGTTTTCACTAGCAGAAAGTTTCAATTGCTCTATCTCTTTCTCACTATTGTGATCAATCGAGCTTATGACTAAAAAATGCACGTTTTGCTTTCATAGATTTAGTGATTTAAAAGTCTGATTTTCTCAATATATATATTTTTAGGGTTTTTGAAAATTTGACTTAAATTTCGCAATTTATGAAAACTAATTGTATGAAAATTCTGAGTGTTCATACCTTATCCTTGCTTTGGTTGAAAATTTAAAATTTGCACTGCTTATTTGAAATTTTATGTGTTTTTTTTATCTAAGTCTTTTGTAGAGATTTTATTTATGCAGTTGTTTTCTGACACTTTTTGTGTTTAAAATTTACTTGTGTGGAATTTGGAAGTTTTAAAGTAAAAACTGTGTACCATTAAAAAAATTAAAACATCTTACATCCACAGTTAATATGTTCACTTTTCTTTGAAATTCCCCTTCCCACCTTTCGATCAAAATATTGAATGGAAAGGAAAGAAACCTATCTGACAGGGGAGAGAAGTGAAAGAAATTCTGGTAAATAGATAAAAAATGATTGCATTAATAAAAAATTTATTTGAAAGTGTCAAAATGTTACACATGATGGGATCCTGTGTCATTGATATAGTGGTAGATACTCCCCCCTGAGTGGTATACACTCAACACTTATGAAAAAGCTAACTTGGTATACCTTAGTTTAAGCATCAGTTTGTTGCTATGTCCCATTGGCAATCCTGTGGACAACTGAATCATTGAAAAGGTAGGCTGTGGTGCTGCATTGAAAGTGTGCCACAACATCCTTTTAATTGTAGAGCTTTTTTAAGTATATATACACCGAAAAACCAAAACCATTATGAAATCTTACTCAATAATAACACATTGCCCCACTTTCTGCATGTAATCAATCTTAGCATGGATACCCAAAGTTCTTGGTAGATGACTGGTTGTACCAATTGTCTTAACAGTGATTGAGATATTCCAACATTAGATATTTGATCTCAGCTGTGCCTTTCTATGAAACCCAAAGGTGCTCTATGAGATTAAGATCCGCCGAATTAGGTGGTCAAGATATTGATTGGAATTCATCTTTATGCTCCTCGACCCTTTCTAACACAATTCTAGCCTTTTGGAATGGGACGCTGGCCTGCTAGGAGATCCCATTTCCAGTTGGGAAAAAAGACGCCATGTAAGGGTGCAATTGATGCTCCACGGTCCCTTCTACCAGAACTACAGGCCGTATCATACGCAGACTTATTTCAAGCAATTTTTCCTCCTACTGAGGGTGAAGGGTTGCCGTAAACAAAACGACATGCTCTGACGTCAACCGCACACTTTCACCACATTGAAATGTTACTCGCCGATTTTTCTCCTTCGGAAACAACCATACATTATTTTTTTTATACCGCTCGAGCTTACAGGATTCCTATTGGCTGGAATTCCAAGCAATTTTTTATTCCGGGCAATTTCTTGAGCTCACTAGCAAGAAATTGCTCTAAAGCGGTTGCTATGGCAACTGAGTAAAAATTGGACGAAAAATTGCTTGAAATGTATACGTGTGATACGGCCTTAATGGTCACCCATGAGAATGTTCTCCAAAGCGTAATAGCGCCATCACCAGTCTGTGTACATGGAGGGAAGCGACTATGAGAAATCGTTATTCAGGAAACCCTCTCATTTATTTATGGTCAGTCACTATGTTTCTGGGAACACTTTAAGCATGCCGGACAACGACACTTGGTCAGCAGAGGGGAAAGTCTGCTGTTCAGTCCCATATTCAATAGTGTCTCAACATGGCAGTCCGAACTAATCGTGTCGGATTGTCGTGGACGGTACACTCGCACCTGGTCGATATTAACTGTTACCCTTCTTCCAAATAATTAAATTGTTATTCTGAACCTCCAACACTCTGTATGGCCCTTCAAACTTAGGCATACACTTTCTGACCACTCTCCTACCCACAGCACTTATAAAATGAGTTTCTACCAACACCAAATCATTTACTTTGATGTTAACTTCCCTCCTTTTCCGATTATAATATTTTTCCCAATTTTTATGTTGTTTCCGCATATTCTGCCTTGCTTCAACGAATAATTTCTCAATGTTTCTTCCTACATATTCAGCACCCTCTGTGACATTTATTAATTTACTAAAAAGGGTTATGATTTTTCTACCTAAGAATAACTCATAGCCGGAGTTTTATTTGTTGTCTCGTTCACTGAAGTGTGCAGCGCGAGAAAGCGAACTCATGAAGAAATCGGTCCCAGTTTTCGTGATTTTCTTCTACAAAACAGGCTATCATCTGGACTAAATTGCAATTAACTCTTTCCGTTAAATTCGCCTGCGGCCTGTATGTTACCGTTTTCATTTGTTTTATGTCCAACCTGTGACTTAAGTGTTCAAATACCTCTGATATAAATTGGGGGCCGTTATCACTAATTAAAGAAATCGGAGCTCCGTAACGTGAAATATAAATCTCAAAAAGGGCATTAGCTATGGCCTGGGCCGAAGCTTTTCGTAAAGGAATAAGCTCACTCCACTTAGTGAAGTGATCAGTTATTACTAATAAAAATCTATATCTTTCGGGTCGGGATGCGGGGAAGGGGCCTAATAGGTCTAACGTTACAATTTCATTGGGGTAATTCGATACTATCGGAATTAAACGACCAGCTGGTAGCGCGTTTTTGCAATTAAATTTTTGACACAGGTTGATATATATTCAAATATATATTTCCTCATACATGGAAAATAACGTGTCGCGTAATTTTAAATAGGTCTTCCTCTTTCCTAGATGGCCTGCTAATGGCAGATCATGAAATTCTTTCATTATTGTTCCGCGAAGCGATCTAGGAATATACACTCTTAGTTCTCCAAGAGTTGTAAAATATTTCGCGTAAAAGAGTAGACCGTTGATTAATTTAAAATCCTGGGACCAACCCTCGCATACAGTCGCATTAACGGAACCATCGTCCGGATTTTCTAAATAACGATAGATGTGTCCTAACTCAGGATCTTCCCTTTGCTCTCGAATGAGTTGTTCTCAGGAGTTTAAGGCTAGGGCTCGAAGAGCTGCGCACAAAATTTGTCATCCATCCATATTGCCTACTGGATTCCTAGACAAAACGTCCGCGACAACGTTTTGGACCCCCGGTCGATGTTCCCATTCTATGTTGAACTCTGATAACTTGAGTGCCCATCTGATCATTCGACTAGATAAGTTTTTCCTATTCGTTAGCTTTGTTAATGCCGCGTGATCTGTGATTACCTTCACCGGCAGGGATCCGAAATAAGTTTTAAACTTATTTAATGCCCATATAACCGCCAAACATTCGCGTTCAGTAACAGTACAGTTTCGTTCCGCTTTATTGAGGGTTCTAGACGCGAATGCAATAGGTCTGTGGTTTTGATTAAGCACAGCACCAATTCCGACCCCACTAGCATCAGTAAATAAGTTAAACTGTTCTGTAAAATTCGGCAACTGTAAAACTGGTGCCTCTGTTAATGCTCGCTTTATGTTATCAAAAGAGTCCTGTGCTTCTGTCGACCAATTAAATTTAGCCCCTTTTTTCTTTAACTTTTCTTTAACCGATATAATGGTTCACATATATCTGCATATTTGGGTATAAACTTCTGATACCACCCCACCATCCCTAAAAACTTCGACACTTCCTTACTATTTTTAGGAGGTTTCATTTCTGCGAATGCCTTCACTTTACTATTGTCTGTTTCGACCCCTTCTTTACTAATTACGAGACCTAAATACTTAAATTTGTCACGTGCGAAGTGGCATTTTTCCTTATTTAGTATTAGCACTGCGTCTTTTAACAATGTAAATACCTGATTCAAATGATTTAAGTGTTCATTAAACGATGGAGATGTGATAATAGCATCATCCACACACACATAAACAGATACGAAACGCCCAATAACAGGTTTTAATATTATAGCAATGGCCTTTAGGCGCCACCCCTGAAAGGCCGAAAGGCATTCCGAGGAATGCAAATGTGCCATTGCGGGTTATAAATGCGGTTTTCTCGATATCTTTTGGACTAATCGCCAACTGAAAATAGCCACTTTTTAAATCCAATGTGGACATCACTCCGGTATGCGGAGTGTTTGTGATTAGATCATCAATCACCGGTAATGGATATCGGGGGTATTTAGTTATTGCATTAAGTTTGCGATAATCAATCGCGAATCTATACGCCTCAGGAGAATCCGGAGGAAGGTCATTATTCTTGCGCGTTAAAACTACTGGTGACGCGTATGGGGATTGAATAGGACGGATCTTACCCTCTTGCAACATTTTCTCAATGTGATAATCTATTATTCCTTGTTTGACCCTGTCTTATCTGTAGGGTCTCGACACTACCGGTCCCTTGTCCCCAGTATCGATTTCATGGTATAAAACATGAGTTAACCCCGACTGATCTGGCTCAACGAAATCGAGCGTTACACGTCCGGCCTTATTTGTTTCTTTTATCTATTAGACTAACTGTGAAGCGGATTCGAGGTGGGGAGATCGTTTTGATTAAGCTTTTTTGTTTGTCTTGAAATTTATTTCGTATAAATTTTCTTCTATCTTCGGATAAGAGCTTTTAATTTTAGAATTTACACAAGACAGTGTATTAATACAAAATAGAGTGTTGGAGTAGGGAAGAAAAAATGGGTGATTACCCTCACCCAGAAAATAAAATGGAGGTAGAAAGTACAAGTATTCAGTCTTATCAGTAATTAAATATAGATATAATTTAACAGATATGGAATTGTTAGCCAGTTTTGAGGAAAGGCAAAATTTAAATTAGTCAAAATATGAAAAGTTATCTAGGTGGTGGCACATTAAGCGTTTGCACGAGGGCGGCCGATACCCTAGGATCGGCCCTGTCCGGAGACAAAAGTAAGAATTTTTAGCATTTTTTTAAATCTATTTTAATTGAAGTGAAATTTAATTAACAATATGATGTAACTGTTTAGCTTCAGGCTAAATGTACCTATCATATTAAAAATGTATATGTTACAAGTCATTTTTGATAATAAATATGTTTATTGTGGTATTTTATGAAAAGAGATTTATTCGTAAGAGAAAATTTTACGTGTTCTATTTATAATCGTAGGGAAATGAGGGCAAGTACAGAAAGTGTGGGGACACAAACTATTTCTTTTGGTGAAGTTATGCATTTTCTAGCAGAAACACAAGCAGAGCTGAAAAAATAGCAGAAAAAAAAGAATTTATCCCTGAAAACATTTGTGATGATGGTAAAATGAAAGCCGCGACAAGTTTTACAAGAGAAGAATTTTTTGAGTGGTACAAATTCCTTAAGATTGAAAAATCCCTATCACTGGGTTCCAAAAGAACACCTATTGATAGGTTTTATATGTTTATCATTAAACTTAGAACAGGAATTTAAAATGAATTTTTGTCCATTTTGTTTGATATTTCAGATTCAACAGTATCAAGGGATTTCAATTACGTCACAGAGATTATATTTTCAAAATTAAAAATGTTCCCTTTATTTCCAAATAAAAGTCAAATAATTCAATATAGGCCACCAGCATTTCGAATGCATTTTAAAGACGTAAGGAGTTTTGTGGACTGCACTGAGCTTACAATTCAAAAACCCTAGTAGCTCTAAGGAACAGAAAATTACTTTTAGCTGCTATAAGAATGCTAACACCTTAAAAGGGATGATCGGCATTACACCAAATTCGCCTTTCAATTGAATTGCCATGATTACAGTTGTGTTACAACCTTTTCTATTTGTATCTTAAACTAGTTGGTATATCCGTTCTTCGCACGGGTGAATTGAAAAATTAAACAATACAGACTGAAGGATAAAGAAGCTTTTAATGAGTTATTGTAAATTAAACAAAAACACACACACACACACAAGTAATATAAAAAAAAAATTAAGTCAATTCCTACTTAGATCAACAAAGAAAAATTTTATTTTGGCTACTTTTTATTAAAAATAGTTACAATTAATATAAATATGTAAATACATATGACAGAAGCACAACATTAAGTGGTAATTAATTTTTATTAATTATCATTTAAGTATCGCATTGTCATCCAAAACAATTGTGTATATAAATTTCAGTTCAACTGAATACTTTAACACGTGAGAAAAAAAATATTTTCAAGTTTGACACAAGTCGCCAAAAGGGTCGCTAAGTCACCAAAAATGATGGCAACGTGGTTGTATTTGTAATTCTTTAAATAATTAGTTTTAATCAATTAATTTTTATTAATTATTATTATATTATTGTATTGTTATCCAAAATAATCCTGTATATAAAATTTCAGCTCAGTTGAGCGCTTTAAAATGTATTTTATTAACGATTGAAAATTCCACCAAGATAAATAAATATAAATATATAGAGATTGTGAGTTAATAGTGTAGGAATTGAAAAAGAAACCTTCTTGCATATCTCATTTGAACAAAAAGCATGTTTGCTAAATTTTAAATCTATAGATCTATAGCTAATAAAAAGCACTTTTTTTTATTTATAACGCCTCCATAACGCTCTTGAGGGTCAATTTTTGAAAACACCTTTCTAAGCTGATTTCTGCTCAAGTGCTACAAATTTTGTGTAATGAATGCTTAAAATAGTGTAAATAACTTGTATCTGGATGTGAAATACGTTAATACACTACTTTCTGATACATTTATTTTATGTTAAACAGCTGTTACCCGCGATTTCGTCCACGTGGAATTTAACAAAAAAGTGTTTATTCAATTCGCATAGTTTACGAAAACTTAATAATTATGTATTCCACGTAAAGAAATACATATGCTATAAGTATAATGCCATTCTTCTACTTTGTGAATCGGTGTTTCTTTTTTTGTTTTGTTTTTTCCCCTTGTTTTTTGTTGAGCAAAGGGAGAGAGGGACGCATGACCTTTGACACTGTCGATGGCGTGAGGACTGTAAAATGATTAAGATCAAAGGACATGAACGAAAATGTCACGAGTGGCAGAAACCTAATCAAACAAAAAATATTGATATAACTGCTAGAAAGCATTGAGACAGAAGGCTGGCGAAATAAAATAATCCCTATTGAATAAAAATAATCCCATTTGAATCGGATATAGCTCACCATTTCATAGGTTTTAATTTTATTTTCGCGGAATCCTAATTTTTTTTTCTAAAATAAAAGTAGCCAAAGTTACTCCTTATAACATTAGCTATCTGCCAGTAAAAGTTCTGTCAAAAGTGGTCCTGCCGTTTCGGAGATTAGCCGAAACAAACATAAGAGACAGACAGACAGGCAAACATTTTAAAAATTGATTTTTTCATATAAGTACCGTATATACTTTAAATGCATTTAGTAAAAAGCTGTTAATTTCAAATTACAAACAGATACTTCATTTTCTTTTATATGTGTAGATACGGGAGAAGTTATGAAAAAATCGGCTTGTTTGGTGGTCAGGGTCCGAGGGGCGCCCTGAGCTTGAGGACCCAGGTACATGGCACCACCTAGCCTATTGATAGATAAGCCACTGTGTGTAACATCACTCAAAATATTTTGAATTACCTAATAATCCAACTTACATATTACTTACCTTAACAATTATATTAAATATGTATTTTTACTAGGTCATAATTTTCATTAATGTAGGATTTAAAGTATTAGGGAATATAAATATATTCTCTCTCCGATCAGTGAGGTTACAATCTCACCAATAGATGGAGCTACCAGCAAATATTTGCATTCCCCCGGAATGGTGGGGTTTGAGGGAGAAACGAGAGCGATGGGGAACGAGAGACGTCAGAGGGACAGACTCCGGTTTACAGGCGAGAGGTCACGTTTTCAGTCAACGTGGTGGTCGATAGGCTTAGCGACAATTGAGAGTATGCTCCGTGAAATAACTCATAGAGTTTGTTAATCAGTATTTAATAGGAAATAATCGAATGTTTCATTAAACAGTAATTTTATTCTAATCAGCTTATTTCTTTGAATATCAAGATCCTGGACAAAATGACTCACCCCTAGACAACAAAGAAAAGCCACTTGTATAAATAAAATACACCCCTACATTAATATATATTTTTTAAAATCACATAAAGGGTTAGATATACAAGGAAGTGACAAATGTTTGCATGCTTTTTTTTTCATACAGTAAATATTAACAAAATTTCGGTACTTACGTATTATCGCCACCTATTGGTGATATTACAAGAAATGAAGCGCGTTGTTGCCAGTTTAGCACTTGCAGAATTTGGTTTATCTTGAATATGCGCTCATGCACCTCAGCTCCAAACGGTCACGTATACTGGGATGGTCACAGTAGGCCCTGGCCCACATGGGCTGTGGCGCCACTGAGTTTGAATGTTGGCAATTGTTGCAATAATACGCAAATTCCAAAATGTTCATAAAATTTCAAGCAAAAACCAGTTTAATGGGATTTATATGTAAAATACACAAGAAATATTTAAGTAGTATCCATATTATCAACCAGTTTTGATAATTCTTTTAAAGCAATCTTTCCTTGATGTGCACATTTGCAACCTCTGTAAAGTGCTCGGCATGATCCCAATTGTAAAAAATTAATTTTGGACAGTTCTGAATAATCAGACGAACAGTTGATATAGTCACTGCTGTATTACTGATATCTAAACTTTCCACGTTTCGTAAGTTACAATTGGAAATAATAGATGTAAAATGATCATTAATTATACTTCCTTTCATCTTAGAGAAATTAAGAACTTCTAGACTGTGACCCCACTTTCTAAGAACATCAAGGAAATTTAGACGGTTATATAATTCTGTACGAGAAACATACAATCTTTTTAAATTAGAAGTAGAAAAAGCACAAAGAGCTTGGCAGTTAGTATTGCGTATAAATAGTTCATATGTATTTTGTACAATATTATGAAACATTTAAAGCTATTTGAAAATGTTTCTATCTTTGACTGTCTGATTTACTTAGTAATTATCCTTTAAAAATGTTTGGAATTTTTTTTAGAAATGATTGTATAAAGTAATAAAAGAAAATACAATTTCACTATTAAGTTAAAGAAATGAATCATATTAATATATAATTTTTGAAAAATATTCAATGTAATATGAACTTCACCTTTATATCTCGGCTACTAAATGTTATGCATTGATATGCGACACTTTGATCACAAATTCAGATTATTAATGCGAGTATGAACTATATTAAAAATTTATATTACAAATTCAATAATTTTTTAATTGCCTTTGTATGTATAAAGTGCTTATAACATGTTGAACAACTTGTTATAAATAATTGCATAATACACTGCTGCACAATTGCTAAGGACAGATCACAAATTGCTATGTAGCATAACATTAAGCGAAACATGAGGCCTAGTAGGATAAAATATAGTTGCCACACTGTTCAGACATTAGAATAAAGAATATTTATTGTTCTGGAAAGTACAAAAGCTGTGAAACATCTGAAAGAAAAAATGTTCATTTGATCTGCGTACGGAGAAATGGAACAATGCATCTAAAAGTCAGCAGGCACCTTAAAGAAAGGTATCAGTACGGGATATGTCCACCGTGGAGTGTGATGTAACATTCCACACCTCGTACCATACTTTGCACAACATTATCCAGCAGCTGTTGAGGCAATTTATCCCATTCCTCTGTGAGTGCACGGATGAGGGGGTTCTTGTTTGTCGGAGGATAGTTTCGACCAGCAACTTGCCTCCCCAAAGCATCCCACACATTTTCAATGGCGTTTAGATCTGGAGAACGCGCTGGCCATACTAGACGTTGAATACCCTCGCTGTCTAGACAATCCTGAACAGCGAGTGTTCAATGACATGTTGCGTTGTTGTCCATAAAAACAAATTTATCACCGACAACACCACGAAAAAGACGAACATGAGGAAGTAGAACTTCATCAATGTATCGTTGGCCCGTCATAGTCCCATTCGCAACTACATGTAGGCGCGTGCGGCCATTGATCATGATGCCGGCCCACACCATGACACTGCATGTCGGATATCGGTCTTTTTCCTGGATATTTTCTGGACGATAAGCAGTACCACTCTCGCGCCAGATCAGTTGGCGTCTACAATCCGATGACAGACTGAACCTACTCTCATCTGAGAATAGTACGCATGCCCAGTCCTGTTCAGTCCAATTGTGATGCTCACGACACCATTGCAACCGGCAGTATGGTGCTGTCTGGTCAATGGGACACACACAACAGATCTGCGTGCGTATAGTCCTCCTCCCCTCAAACGTCTGGCAACAGTTTTTCGGGAGATCTGCTTTCCTGAGGCAGCAAGAAACTGATTTGCCACCTGCTGAGCTGTGGTGCGCCTGTTCCTTTTTGCTGATAGGACGATATATCTGTCTTCTGCAGGCGTCGTACTTCTAACACGACCTCCCCCGTGCCGTCTACTACACATTCCAGTAGTTTTAAATGACTTCCACAGCCGTGAAACAACGCTGTGAGCGATGTCGAACTCCTGGCAACATCTGTTATTTTTCGCCCTTCTTCGATCTTTCCAATAATTCGGCCACGCATAAAATCATCTATGTGATGTCGAAAAGACATGCCAAAAAATTTAAGTTCGTCTATTAAATCTTTCCTGTAAAACTTTGACTGGAAACAACAACTGTCCACACGCGTCAAAACCGTTAAAGCTCTTATGAACGCTATCACATGATGAACAGACGTGGAAAAAAAATTGCATACTCATACTTCTTCTTACTAATATCCCGCACTTATTCTAATTTTCCACATTTTGCTTCCTTTCATTTTGTGGTTGCTATGGATGATAGTGTTATCCGTCCTTAGCAATTGTCCAGCAGTGTATTAAAGAATATTTCATCAGAAAAAATACTATAATTTTCACAAATTCAATTTAATTTTTAATTGAATTGCATACTTCTTTAAGCTATTGTTTATCTCATATTAGATAGAGTTAATATGAAAGTTTTTGATTAACCATAAATATGTACCCTTTGATGAAAATAAATTGCAAATAAGATAGAAACAATTTAATACAATATGGAAATAAATAGTTGCATAAAATTTCCATTCACAATTTCTACTAGTTATATCTCTTGAACAGATATTTATGTTTAGTGTTAAACACTTGAGTTCCATTTTATGCAAACTTAAAACTTACTTGGAGAAATGTATTGGCATTTTATTTTGTTATCACTAATATGTATCTAAAATGTCCTTTTATATATAATTATACTTTTAAAAAAGAAATTGATCATTATAATACACAAAAGCTCAAATTTTATCTTCGAAACATGTCACACAAAAATATCAGTGATTTTGACCAATTAACCTCTTAACAATAATTTTGAAAAAGGATTCTCTGTAATTCTCTTCGATAAATACCATAAAATTGATCAAAGTACTCTTTTTAGGCCAATATTTGCAACAAACTCAATGCAACAAATTTATTCAGGACATGAGATTTATTTTTTGCAAAAGTATAAAATAAATATAATCTCTATAATGATAAATCTACAAATTGTGCAAATACCAATAAATGCATATTTGTTATACATGTGTGGTAAAAAAAATTGTATATGTGTGAGACAGGTTTTTATACTATACAGTCAAACTCTGAAAAACATATATGTTGAAACCACGCAAATATATTACAATTTTTATTTTTTTCTAAAAGGATTATAAATTCAAAAAGTGACTTTTTTTTATTTTGGTCATGTACATTTTTTTAGAGTTTGTCTTACAAAAAAATTTCCACACAAATTTTTTATCTTGATACATTTTTAATACAGTTTGGTAAGTATGTCGGAAATAAATTATTTTTTATTTTTATTTTTATATCAATATATAAAGTATAGGCAAAAGAAATGACACTTTAAAATTCACCAATCATGTGGTTTTAACTGGCACTTAGTCCTGAAGCTCCCCTTTTAAGCGTATTAGTTGGCATTGATAATCTTTTGTATTTCCGTATCTTAGATATAGCCAATCTCCTCGGTAAAAAGAATGGAACCATGTTTGCCAAACGTTTCAAGTATGACATTATCCTGGGACTCAACGTGCTACCTCGTACACAAACGTATCCCAAACACATAGCCGGTGCTCATTTAGTCACAAGAGATACAACCGCTCGCATCATTCGCCATGAAAATTTGGAATTGGCCAAAAAATTTTCAAACGCCCTCCATACTGGTTGTGCATATGTGCAGAGTAAGCGAATATTTGCAAGTTCGTACAAGCAATCTCCTAAATTTTGTTTGTGGTGAATACCCCCAATGAAAATACTGTCAAAGTGGCCCAATGGATACGAGAATTTACGATGGACTTGGAGTTGCAACGAAAACGGGATATTGAATCATTAAGGCAATACATTTGTTCCATCTCCCCAAACATGTTGCAACCTCGTATTGACGATGCCGAGACTGCAGGGGAAAATGACGCTGGGGTTGTAAGTAATGGTGGAATTATGGAGGAGGTTAATCATGGTGAAAATGTTATGCAGGATTATGAAGAAAATGTTAAACAGGAGGTTAATCATGGTGAAGTTATGCAAGATTATGATGAAAATGTTATGCAGAATTAAGAAGAAAATGTTAAGCAGGAGGTTAATCATGGTGAAGTTGTGCAGGATTATGAAGATGTTAAGCAGGAGGTTAATCATGGTGAAACTACTATGGAGAAAGCTGGTGTAAATAATGGTAGAGTTGATGGAGAAAATTATGAGACTACGGAGGCAACTGCCAAAAATCAAAATAATGGCGGAAAAAGTTTATTTCAAATGATCACCGAGTCATCATTTAAGAGCTATTTCAATAATAAACATGATTCGTCCAAAATATTTACACAAATTCCTCAGACTATTCATTTCACGAGAACATTAAATTCCAGAATTATGATAGTTGTTCCCGATGAATAAACATTAAAAACCATATCATTAAAATTTACTTTGTACTTACTTGCCAAACTGTATCAAAAAATATTTGGTGTATTAAAATCTTTTTACATGACAAACAAGACTTTTGTTTTCTTTACAATCGCCTTTATCAATTATTATTTTGTTGGAGCTACTGAAATTTCTTTGGAGTTTGTTTTCTCTCGAATTTTAGTTTAGAGCAATAATATAAATTTCTTTGACTCTTAACATTTTCCCAATTCTCTGGAACCCTGCAATATATCGCCATTGGATTATGAAAAACTTATGCGTTATGAAGAGAATCGTCAACTCTCCTTTCCAGATAGTTTTTGGAACAATTGCAAAGAATTGGCCAAGAGAGGTGTTTTCCATACGCAGCTCCCAAGAGAATCGAATGTGCTTATTGTGATGAACGTGTTTACTACTTTAAATACCATCGACAAGATCCTTTTTAACCACCAGCCTGCTGTGGGAAATGAAAGCTACATCTCTTGTATCCTTCCAACGAGCTCACATCTCTAACACTTGGACAACTTAAGATGACTGCCTACAATCTGTCAAATATGTTTTTGAACAATGGTCAGTTACATAAAATAGGCACTGTAAGCTAAATAAAATATATACTAAACTTCCTGATCTTTACTAAACTCGAGGTTAACAGATTAAACAAGATGAAAGATGAAATTGACTCCCTAGAAACGTTTAATAAAAAAGCAATAAAGCACCCAAAATTGAATAAATATGTCCAATGCCCAAAGAATTCATTTAAAAAATCTAGTATGGCCGATGAAAAGAATCGTCTGGTTACCTATAGAAATTGGCCACTTTTAATGCTCAATCCTAAACAATTAGCTAAATGTGGATTTTATTATACAGGTGTATTAGATGTTGTGACATGCTACTGTTGTAATGGATCCTTAGGTAATTGGAAAACAAGTGACGACCCATTAACAGAGCACGAAAAATTCTTTCCCCATTGTGAATATATGGATTTGATCAGAATGAAATTAAATAACAAAGCTGCGTGTCTTCTTAAAAATCAAATACTTCAAGAAACTTGCAAAATATTTTCAACGTTAAAAGTACAAGAAGTTGCAGCTTCAAGAAACACAGGACAAAGAGAAGACACGGGAGCAGAAAATACAATTTGTACAATATGCATGAATGACGAAATGAATGTCGTATTTCAACCATGTTCTCATTTCATTTCTTGTCATATTTGCGCTGAAAAGATTTTTGATTGTCCTTTGTGTAGAAATCCAGTGATACACAAAATAAAGGTGTTTAGAGGTTAAAACAATTTGTTTTCGTCAATAAAAAACGTTTTTTTCTTCATTGTGTCTTTTTTCAGTTATCATATAAATAATATATTCTCAAATAAAATTTTTTACATTTTCTTATGGCTTATAGTATTGTACCATGGTAAGTAAAGCATTTTTACCCAGGAAGGATTTTATTAATTGCCAAGAAAAGACAAGTAACCAAATATTTGTTTATCCAGGAAAGATTTTGCTGGGTAAGTAAAGCATTTTTACCCAGGAAGGATTTTATTGATTGCCAAGAAAAGATAAGTAACTAAATATGTATTTATCCAGGAAAGAACATCAAGTAAAACATTTTTACCCCGGAAGGATTTTGTTGATAACCAAGAGACAAGGTGTAAAGAAAGTAACCATATACAGTCAGGTCTCATTTTATGCGGTAGATACGTTCTACCGAAAAACGCATATAAAAAAATCGCATTAAAAAAGACATTACTTGAATGGAAAAAGTAGGGATACATTCCTTAGTTTTCCAAAATCGCATAAAACCAAAACAACTAGTTAAAATTAACTTAAAACCGCACAAAAAAAAATTTGCAGAAATGAAAAGGAGTAGGCTGCATGATAAATTACTTCGTATGTCTGAAAGAAATTCATACAAAAGCTAAAAAAAAAACTTGTATTCAAACCTTAATTCATTTTATTTTATGGAAAAGTAATACACATAGTTTTACATTTTTAATCAGTGTCGCTATCTGATAATGGTTTGCACCGTTTGCGAAGTGGTTCCAAATCACCTTCATCATCAGAAGAGATTGTCTCTGCAATAGGTATTTGCGGTAAAGGCCACGGATTTTCACAAACTTCATTTCTCGTTCTGTGTAGCTCTTCCTTTTCTGACAATGTAATCAGTAATTAAACTTTGCGATGAGGATTCTTTTATTTTTTTATATAGTTCACGATATCCAGACATGCAGTTCTGCAGCTCACGTTGTAATTTAGAAGCTCGTTCAGGGTGGGGTCATTAATAAGAAAATGATTTTCTAATTTACTGCAAAGTAGAAGACCTTCTTGAATTAATTTTCCAGTGAGGGAGTAGATTTTTCTTCCTCATCATTATCACCTTCTAGACCTACGACGCCGTCTACAGTTAGATCTAAAGTTAAATCAATAATATCATTGTCACTTAATGCATCATCCACAAGCAATTCATCTATATCATCGAGTATTAAAACCATCTCCTAAAATTTCATGTGCCAAATTAATTATTTCATCTGATAGTGTCGATGTTTGAGTGGTTGTATTGTCTGTCACACATGCTGGCCAAATCTTTTTCCAACAGGCATTTAAAGTTCTAGGTCTTATTTGAGCGGAAGCAGATGCAACATGAATTAAACAATCAAAAATAGGAAATTGTTTCCACACATCTTTTACTGTTAAGGACTCATTTTCTAGTTTATTCAAGATGAATTTGTACGTTGTCTTAATATAATATTTTTTAAAAGTTGCAATTATGCCTTGATCTAATGGCTGAATAAGGCTTGTTGTATTGGGTGGAAGAAATACTAGTTGAACATTTGGATGTTCTAATTGTGGATGACTTGCTGCATTGTCGACAATTAACCCTCTATCTGGATACCTTCCTCCTGAAAAGTTATTCCGAAAGCGTTTTACTCTTATATTGCTATTCCCTTCAAAAAGGCAACAGACTTCAATTCTTTCCCCCTTTTAAAACTTGGGAGGTCGAAAGGGGACAACTTTATGACTTAGTTCGGCGTCTTTAATTAGTGAGAAACCAGGATAGCAATCGTTTACAGCTAGCTGTTAAGTTGCCTTGGGCAATCTTGTATGAAAACAGTAGTTCCACTCTGTCGATTCAGTCACAGTAAAATTAAAACAAAATGCAGGGTAAAAAAAACATGAAATAAATGGCGTTGAAAAATAGTTATACTTTCTTCAAACAAAATTTATTTTTCTGTCATTTACAAAAAAATTAAAAAAAACATTTTGGTATTGAGATTTGAACCAGAAAAAAGCATCCTGTATTCATTTTTTTGAATATAGTAAGAAAACGCGCTCACTTTCCTGTTTTTAAAAAAAAGTTATGAGGTAAAAGAGTAAAGGCCCTATCTTTTTTAAACAAAAAGACAATTAATGGTGCATATTTATGAAATAAAACAGATCTTTCTCCATTCAATTATATTTTTAATTTAGAATAACATAAAAAATGATTTCAATACTTTTTAATTTATTTAAATTTAAATCATATAAATGATATTTTTATGTTAATTAAATATTTTTCGGAAAAAATCTAAATTTTCATTCCTAGTGCTCTCCTTTTCGAACTCCTTGTATTAAATAGAAATATCTTTTCTACATCGGCATTTGTGATGGACATAACACACATTCAGTCAATAATTTTTAATTTTAATGGGGGATATACTTCTTCAAATGCGCATGACAGTACTTCTAACCATTTTCTACTCAAGTTAAATTTCTTATCTTTCTGTTTCTTTTATTACAAGGAAAAATGTCACACATCGATAACTACATTTTCACACAATTCAGTCATTACAAATTCTATTGTGAAAAGTTCTCCTAATTAATTTTGTCTTTCAAAACAGTACACTTAAAAAAATTTTGTTCAGTGAAAGTTAACCGATAGTTCCCCAATGTATTCATACCAAATTTTAAAAACAAATTTAACACTTGGAAATGTATCCTGTATTAAATTGTTCAGTATACACAAATATTTCCTGCTGTAGGGAAGATATAGTATGAGATGTATGTGGTGTGCGGTTGTGAAAGAATGTTTTCGTACGTGTAGACTATTTTTGAAAATTTAAATATCACTGAAGCTGATCATATAACTGCAAATGAGCCTTATTTTAATGTGTGCTGGTATCAAAGTAAAACACTTTACAATATTAAACAGCCTATGGGTTTATATTCAATATCAAACTATTCGCAAAAAAGCTTACAACTTCTATTCAAATTGTAAAGAAACTGAAATATAAATATATCTTACTGCAGTCAAAAATATTCAAAATATGTAAGTATCCTCTTGCTCCACTTATTTCTGTATATTTTAAAAACTGTAGCTGAATGCAATTTTTTATATTTATAAACGAGGCATAAAAGCTCACACAGTCGTAAAAATGTGCTTATCATTTTTAAATATACTACTATAAAACGTATATGGATTGTAAGATCAGTTGTAAAATCCTAAAAGCTTTTAGAGGAGCTAAAAACATGTAATTTTGGATTGATCAAATTTTTAATATAATTCACAAATATACATGTTATTAAGCAAATACATTTGAAAATTCAAACTTCCTTCTGAAATAAACGTAATTGAAAGAAAAATGTTTAATTGCAATTGAGTGGAAATACATGTTTATCTAAGGGGTATCCCCAAAGTGAGGTAATCCTCAAACTTAAGACTCAAACTCAGTGGCACAACAATCCATGAGGGCCAGGAACTACTGTGCCCATCATAATACACGTGACCATTGGATGCTGAGGTGCATGAACAGATGTCCCGATTTGGTGGTCTGTTTGAACAGAGACCTTCAGTGTTTGAGACCCGAAGCAAGCTTGGTACTCATTTATCGACCCAATGTAGCGGAGATGAAAGGCAGAGTCGACCTTGCGCAGCCCGTTAAGAGAACCCCAGACCTGTGGTGTGGAAGCACTATACACTACCACTCGATCCTATTCGGTGAAAAATAAAATTTAATGTTAGAATCTTATATAAATCCCTAATGAATGAGGGAGTGCAAACTTTTTTTTCATGTTAACTGTTTAGACGGAAATGGTTAATTATGAAGATTTCCCAAGTTGCATAAATTAAAATTAACCGTTATAGCTTACATAAATTTTTAAGGGTGCAAAAGGTGTATTTCGGCTGCACGAATTAATTTTAAAAGGAATACGGTTACGAAAAAGTAGTACAAATCTATCTAAAAGTACGGTTGGTTACCTTACATATTGTCAAACACAACAATGCATTGGAAGCCAATTCCACAATTCGTTGTTATAAAAATGTATGGAAAATTACAAGATTTATTTTTGCATTTGTAATTTATATATATATAATTTTTCCTGGGAACTTTAAAAGCTAGAGCGGCATCCATCAAAACCGCGGTTCTCTCTCTGTTTTTCCAGATCGCCCCTGACTAAGCCGGCTCTGCCATAGTAAGTGAAAATGCCGGATTTTGTTTGTCAAGATCATTTTATAGCAGACTGCATTTTTCATGTATTTTAGATGGTCGTTTTATATTTTCTACATCAATATCTGAATGCCTGAATTTAAAATTACATAAAATTCTTAACATTCGCATCAATGTCCATAATTTTTATTAGTATATGAATGTGTCATCAAACGATTACATGACTAATATTAACATATTATTTTAACCATTTAATTAATATTAAGTATAACATAACGCACACAAATTTTCTGAACTTTAAAATAAATATTTCGAAAACTACTTCAGATATTCTCAAAATTTTTCATTCCTACGCTTTAGCTTCTCAGTTTTGCTTCTATGTAAGAATTTATTGTAATTGTATATTCATCAATTTTTTTAGTATATTTTTTGCTCTTAGCATGCAGTTTTCAACAGAATTGTATGAAATCTTCGAAAAATATTAAAAGATACCAAAGAAGCTATATAATAAAATTTGAAATTTTTATTATACTCAAACAATTGCTAAAACTTATGGTAAATAATTTTTAACTGCGCGATGCATTTTTTTTTCAAAATTTCAAATGGAATTTCTAACATAAAATTTCTAGCTTTTATACGGTCGAGATTTCAAAAATATCCAGATTTTAATTACTTATTCAGTTAGCCTTTAAAAAGATAAATGTTGAGGTATTTTGTATAAATAGATATTTTTGAATATATAATTCAAATGTTTTTGAATAACTCGAATTTAAAATTGATTTTTATGTTTATTTATATGCATAAATGTCTACTGTAAATGTTTCCGTATATTTTTGATTACCATTTATTCAAACATTCAAGTTATAAAAAAATGTGTGAAAATCTTCATTCATGTTGTCTTTGATGTAAGCTGAAGTTCAAGCACTTAAAAAATTAAAATATAATTCGGTGTATTTTAACAATATGTAACTAGGCACTGTACTTAAACTTCCCTGAACACTTGGGCTTTGAAATCTAAAAAGAAAACTAATAAATCTTAATTAGTTTTTTTTTTTTTCGTTATTATTTTTATCAAAGTGTAAGAAAATGTTTCAAATGATTTGATGAAGTTTAAATTTATTCATTTTTAGTGGTTGGAAAATTGAAAAGGTTTCAAATTTTAAAGAGTTTGGTGTTTTATTAATTTTTTCGGTATCTTATAATAAGATAATCATGTTTCAAAAACTGAAAGCTTTGATTAAAATAAGAAAAATGCAGCGAAAGAATATACTTAAAAAAAGATAATTTGTCTAACTATATAAAATAGCAGATTGCACTGACACGCCCCAACTTGTTACAGTTTCAAATTAATATGAAACCAAAAGGGAATTGTAAAATATTTTACTTATGCGTTGGGACTTTTCAAAACTTTTAAAATACGAGGTAACAAGTAAACACTTCCTGGGGTCTAAAGAAATTTCTCCCCGATTTTGTACGATTGCCCCAGGGTCAAAACACGGGGTTTCCTGGGAGCCATAAAACCTCCCCTCAGTGTCCTGCTGTGTTGCTTCCACCGTCCCCAATTATCTTTCAAGATGTTAAACCTTAAAAGGGGGAAAGAATTTCAAAAAAGTGCGGCTAATCCGCTTTTGAAAACGTTACTTGAAGGCAGAAAAATCAGTGCAGTCCATTTTCGAAGCATCTTTACACTGACGGAATTTTCCGTGCTATCCGGTTAGAGTGTTAATAAAACTTTAAAATCGAGAGATTTTTCCTTCATATAGGCTTCCACTTCTGGTACGAAACAATTATTGAACCATTCTGTAAAAATAGCTGTTGTCATCCAGGCTTTCGGGTTAGCCATCCAATGCACGGGCAGTTGTTTAAAATCTTTACCTTTAAGGGCGCGTGGTCTAAGAGATTTATTTATTAAGAGAGGTTTCAACATCCGATCTCCTGATGCATTGCTACAAAGTAATAAGGTGACTCGAACGTCCACTTGCAGTTTTTTTTTTTCATCCTTTGCAATGTAAGTACAGTTGCAGAATTTTCCGATAAAGTCCTGTTTCATCAGCGTGATCGGCAGAATAGTTACCATCTTCAATAATTTTCGCTAGTTCCTCTGGAAATATTTTGCTGTTCCTTCATCTGCTCGCACTCTCCCTGTTATCTTAATATTATGAAGCGCATTTCTTTTTAAGAACTGGTTAGCCATCCTTTGCAAGCTGAAAATTCTTTTACAGCTTGGGAAGTGAAGTTGATGTTCTGACTGTTTCATTGACTTATAAAAGTGAAGAGCTTTTCTTGGATTAAATAACCACTTACATGAATCCTTCTTTGAACTTGTTCCTCAATCCAAATTGCGATGGCTCTATCCGTTCTTCTAATAATACATTCCTTGTGTACGATGCAAATTTCGTGCTTAATTTTGTACCAGAAATGACCGATTTTCCTTTTGTCCTGGTAGATTCCTAAATTAAAATGTTTTCCAATAGGAAGATCTTTCTCCTTTTCTAAGCGATCTTGCAATTTTTTTCATTTCCAACGAAATTGACTGTATTTGATGTTTTTTTTCCTCCATTGGGCCAAATAAAATCTTAGAAAAGAAATTAAAAAATTACACTTACGATTTTCTAATGAAAAATAAAACTTTACGACACTCACTTTAAATCCGAAATCAAAATTTGCTGCTATTATGTGCAGCAATTACATAAGAGAAAATATAATTTCGAAATAATGATATCGTATCGGTATACTACTGAAATTTGAAATAAAAATAAGAAACGAAGAGATACATTCTCGGAATACTAGGATCTCCGTCTCAGTATAAAAAATAATAATAATATAATGTTTGGAATCGAAATGTTTAATGATATCGTATAAAAGAGACCTGACGGTATGATTTTGCTGCTGAAATACAAGTATCTGAAATAATGAATGACGTAACTATATATAATCTAAGACATAAAATGTTCGCAGCCGAGACAAAATTGTAAATAAAGAGTAATAAAAATAAAATATTTTTGTGTGTCCAACTGGACAATCAAACAGAATATTGCACACGCACTGGCATATTGCACTGAGTCTTTGTGGCAACTCTGATTGACGAACATACACATTATTGCCCAGCACATCTTTTGTAAACAAGTACGGTTCATTATTGATTGCATATTCAGCCAACAGGTTCCAAGGAATCAATTGAAATCCTTTGCGATTGTGGGCCAAGTAATGTTCTCCATTTGGTTTTCGCAATAATAAAGGCTTTCCATCCCACTGCAAATAATATTCATTTCCTTTGGCGTCTCGTGGATATCTCTCTGTGCCATTGGATGTTTTGGCAAGTCGAAATTTTCCTTCAATATCTTGTATGATAACGGATTTTCCCTGTTGAAGAGGATACATTTCGTTTCCTTGAAAATCCCTGGCATAATATTCTTCATTTTGTTTATTTCTAGCAAAATTTTCTCTGAATTTGGGTACAATTGATTACCCTCTTTATCCCTAGCATACCGTTCACCCGAGCGATCCTTGATAAAAGGTTTCTTTTTTTTTGGAATAATATTCGCTTCCATTTCTACGTCTGGGATAATTTTCTTGCAACATGTCGGTAGAACAGTATTCTTTTTCAATCTTGTCTTTTAAAGATTGTCCTGTTCAAAAAACGCCTGAACAAGTGATTGAATTGCTTAAAGCGTGGCGTAAAGAACACCCTTTTGCTGACAAGTGTTCAGTGTGCAAGACATTTTTACCTCCTATTCCTTACACCTTATGCTGTGGACATTTTTATTACAACAATCAATTTAAAACGTATCCCGTTCAATCTTTTGCCGTTCAAACCCCTAAATATGCGTTTGAACTACCCATTTTAAAACGTTTAAAGGCTCAAGCCAAATTGAAACTAGATCAAGATTTTTAGTGCTGCCCGATCCCATTTTTTGGCAAGTGGTGTCTACCTTGGTGTATGAAAAGATTATGAAGTTTGTGCAAGGGCTCCCCATGACCAGTCGAACGCAAACCGTTCAATCTCCCAGCAAAGTGGGTTTATTTTACAAACAAATTTTGGAAGTCCCTCTGAATTATGGGAGCTTACAGCGTCGGTCGTGTGGAAAATCCACCTTGATTCGACAAGTGGCGTTTGGGAAACGATGCATCTTATCCATGAGGGGAATGATTGTGCCAGATGCCAGTTTACGCCCCAATCAAATCCAACTTCCAACTCACGTGGTGAAAAATTTAATATCCAAAATCAATGGATTATTTTGAATAGGATGCCCTCGTTACAACCGGGAAATTTTATTGCTTTAAAAGTCAGTTCCCCTGGTTGGGAATATGATTGTTTTGGCATTCCTTTGGAAGTGGTGCAAGCCATGAACGCTGATTTTGATGGGGATGAATGTAATTTGTATTTGGTACCGAATGTGCTGTCTCAAGCAGAATGTGCCACCATTTTGAATCCAGAATCTCAATTGGGGTGTTTTGTCATGCAAGGACCGAAACTGACTCCGACTCAACATGTTGGTCGTGTATTTTGTCAAATTTAAAGATATTCATTTTTTGCCTTACAAACAGAGGGATTTAAGTAAAACGTTTCAAGTCTTGTATGATTGTTATGGCTCGCAACAAGCCTTTGAGTACATTGATCAAATGAGGCAATTTTACTTGGATGTCTTGCAAAGACAAATGTGTTTTGCGTTGACTTTGCAAGAAATGCAAACCTTGTATGAATGGGGACGCGAGCCATTGGAAGAGTTTCAACAAAAGGCCGAGACCAGTAAGGGATGTTTAGTGACCCAAGTGTTGTCGGGAGCCAAAGGGAGTTTTGAGCACTTGTATCAAATGTTTGGATCCATCGGGTACCAAAACGACGTATTTGTAAAACATTCATTTTGGGAAGGATTAAGAGCCAATGAAGCCGTAGTGCATGCAAAAACGGCTACCGAGGCACTGAGTAACGCGTCCAAGATTTGGGAACCTGGATATAGTTATTATAAAATGGTATACAATTTGCAAGGACTGTATGTGGACTACAAAGGACGTTTAATGGATGGGGAGACTGTGATTGAAAATGATGTATTGAATGTATTTCATTATACAGATGTCATGTCTGTGGAAGGGTTTCAACATCTTTTGGACACGACATTGCAATAAAAAAAGAATGGAATTAAGGAGGCGATCCGACAAACCACTTGTGGCGAGATCTGATATACCAGCCGAGCCATTGGAGCGACGAACGGATATTCAACCTGAGATGGCAACTTTGGGACAGATGTTGTTTTCCAATGCAAAGCAAATGCTAATCAATTTTTTTAAAATGATAAAGAAAATGATTTGGTAAAAAAAAAAAAAAAAAAAAAAAAAAAAAATTTTTTTTTTTTTTTTTTTTACTGCTTTATAAGCTTGACAATACTCTGCAATCGTTTCATGTTTCAACTCTTAGCTCAAGAGAACATTAGCCAATTTGAAGAGAGTTTTGATTCGGTATTTCAACATGGATTATTGTGCTGAAGTTTCGTATATTCGTTGCAATAACGGTTGCCGATTACCCATGGAAATTGCCTTTGCTCGTGTGGATAATCCTCATCAAGTGTATATTTTACACATGCGAATGCCTCATAATGTGTATTTCACAGTGAAAGATTTGGTTTGCAATAAAAGTCAATGCGAACGTCGTAACAAAACATTTAATGTTATTGCCAGACGCATCTTGAAAATGGACATGGAGTCTTGGTGGCACACGTTACAGCATTTTATTCACGACCAGATGGGCTGGGATGCCCAGTTGGCCGTTCGTTCAAAAAATCAAAAACATTTTTTTAAGACTGTGGGTGGATTCCGAAATGTTTGCATTGTGAACCCTCCCGTGGGGAATCATGTGTACGGATGCATTCATTCTCATAATCGACTCGTTTCGTTTCCTTGTGCTGCCAAAACCGCTCGAACTCTGGCCATGAATTTGAATCGAATGCCTCGGGAAGATTCAAAAAAAGTGATTCAAGTGATGGATAATGAGGGAAAACCAATGGATAAAATAGACGAGCCTAAACTTTTGGAACAATGTGACAAGGATCCAGAGGAGGAAACACCTAATGAACCTATGGATGGAACTTTGGAGTCAATAGATTTGAAACAAAAGGTGATGGATCAAGTTTCAATGGATACAATTTCTGAGGTAATTCTAGAACATTGTGATGGGGAAGACTTTCACAAGATGTCGTACAAGTTATTGGAACATTATTCACCGGAATTGTTGGACCACGGGGATAAACCATTGGTGGAAAATAGAAAAAAAGAATATACTGAAGAAACAATAGAGCAAGGAAATGAGACAATGAAATGTAATGAGTCTGGAGAGGATGTAATAAAACTCAGTGACCTGGAACGTGTGGTAATGGAATGTTGTGAAGAAATATCGGATGGTGAGGTAGAAAATTCTAAAGTTGAGAGAAAAGTTGAAAAGGCTCAACCGGAGAATGTCACACTGAAAACTTGGTGGAATCTCAAATGGTTGTAAAAATTTGAATAAATCATTCAGAATGTTTTAAAATTGTTTTTCAATAAAATAAAATAAATAAACACATATATATAAAAAAAAAAAAAATTTTTTTTTTTTTTTTTTTTTTTTTTTTGTAGTCTTTTAAAAGCGTAACCGTTTTTGAGCTGACAAATATTTCCCGACTACCTAAAAGCTTTTAAAGATAAATATTCCTTATCCTGATTAATATTGTTTGCATGTCATTGAAAACTCTTGGGGATAATATGACTGATAACCTTGTACATGTAGCTCCCGTTCACTTGGAATCTTCCCCTATTCAATTGGAGCTTCCTTATGAAAAGATTCGACATGAAGCCTTGGATCCTTTTGTACGGAATGATGGATCTTGTGGTGTGGATTTGTGCAGTCCCATACATTACACGGTGCTTTCTATGCAACAAGTTAAAATTTGTACTGGGCTTGTATTTGAATTGAAAGCGGGATGGACTGCTTTTTTAAAGGATAAATCGTCCGTAGTCACTCGAAAGCAACTCGTTGTAGAAGGAGGAGTAATTGACCCTGGATACAGAGGAGAAATTGTTGTGATTCTGCGAAACATGTCACAACAGACACAGTTTATTCAACCTGGAGATTTCGTGGCTCAAATGGTGAATGTGTATACTGGACTCACTCCGAAATTAATATCTGTCTCACAGATTAGGAAGGATACTCGACGAGGAACACGAGGATTTGGTGGAGATGTTGGCTGTGAAAACACTATGGAAAATTTAAATACCACAAAAAAACATTAATTTGAAGAGTGTAGAGAAGGTTTGTAAATAATAACAAAAAAAAAAAAAAAAAAAAAAAATTTTTTTTTTTTTTTTTTTTTTTTTTTTTTTTTTTTAGCCTTTATATTGCACTTTAGATCTTTTCAACATTTCAAAGGTAGCTTGATGTATACCAAACAAGTGGCTACATAATCGTTTCCATTGATTCAAATAGGCCTGATGTGTTTTTGGAAATAATACAGGTGCAGACACGTAATCGGCCATCCAATCTGTGTGTTCTTTCAAATAGTCTTGGCGCTTTACTGGATCCGTGTTGAACCAACTCAACAAATCTGACATTTTTAATTTGGTTTTTAGCAATAAAAACACCAGCAACGCCATTTCTTCCGTGTCTTTCAACTTTTCAACACGAGTTTGTATTGTTTCCATTTGTTCGGGTGTAAAAACTCGTCCTCTTCGTTCCATCTTGATTCAAAATATGCCCTATGCTTTTCCTCAATGGGAATCGGCACGACGACTCAATGAACAAATCAAGGTAACTCCCCACACGTGCCAGTACGTTCTTTTGTTGCCTCAAACCAACTGTTTTGATATTGAAAAAGATTTAAGAAAACTTTTGAAAATCAACCATAAACCTCTCGTGTGGTTTATCAATACGTTTCAAAAGCATCAAGTGCAAGTGGAATACGGAGTCTTGTTTACGCAAAGAGAATTGAATGTCTTTGGACCCATTGCCACTCAACAGACTCATGGAATCCTGTCCAAACGATTTGAAACCTTGTACGGAGAGTTTAAACCCACCTTTGTCGCTCTCCCATGGTGCATTAAAAAATTGTGGCGTGGACGAAACCCATTTCCCACCGTGTCTATTGAAACATTTAGAGACCGAATTACAGACTGATTTAAAGCATTTATTGCAACAAAAGGTAGTGTATCAATGTTTGATGGGAGGAAGGGAAGAAACAATCGAACAGCATCGGTGGAAAGTATTGCAACAGGTGGCGGAATGGTTAAATATTCCCAATGCCCTCAGTATGCATCAAGATGATTGCGTCAAGGATCAACTGTTACAGCTCTTGTCAAAAGGCATCAAGAGGAAACATTTAAAAAAAAAAAAATACCTCAAGATGAATCGGAATGGGCCCATTTGTTAAATGTGTGGTTACGACGCAACACAATGGATCACGATGTTAAAGAACGAGACATTTACCGATGGTTGGCAGTCGATGGATTTGATGGATTTGAAGCAAAACATTTGAAGTTGTACCTGTCTGCGATATTGGATCGGAAATTTGTACGCCAAGAATACAGGATACACGTCAAAGCCGTGCGTGCAATGTATCGTTGGTTTGAGTCTCAACCCCAAGTATCTAGTTTAACTGGAACGGACTCGGGATGTGTTGTGTTTCAAACGCTGTTGCATTTATATATGAATAAATTGGAAATGATGGAAGATGAAGTAACCTTACAAGTGCACCTTGCAAAGAGGTCAGCGGAAGGATTTTTACATCGAAATGCTAATTATTACAAAGACGTTCGAAATGTAACGGAGGCTTTGTTGCAGGAATTGGGCAATATCTATGTACAGGAATGGCAGGGAAAAGATTGGACATTTGTAGCCAACGAACAGTTGGCACGCTTGATGAATAAAAAAACTTAAAAGCAATATATTGATTTATTTTGTGTGTGTTATATCGATAACTTACAAACAAGCTTGTTTAGATCCGGTAGATATCCTCTCATCAACATGGTTAAAATACTGGTAGAAATTCAAGCGTCCCATGTAGGAATTGGCAAATCCACTTTTGCCAAACGATTCGACAAACCTTGGGTGGATGATTGCATTCAACTGGTGGAATCTGATCCATCGTTCTTTTATGGAGATGCCAATGAATATGGAGAGGGCAATAATGAGTTTAAGCAGTTGCTTCGCTGTTATTTAGTATTGGAAAACTTTGCTGCTAGTTTGGATAATGTGGCCAGCAAGTTGGAAACCGACTGGACTATTATCGCAAGTCGAAGTCCCATTATATCGTGTATTCAATTTGCTAGTCAAGAGGTGAATTGTAAACCAATGCTCAACTACTACAAAAGACGATTGAGGCATTTGGGTGTGGATTCAGTCCTTATTTTGGATTATGGGAATAAAATTCAGATGAACGAGCAAGCCGTAAAAACGGGATATGAACGCATGTTGAGTCGTGGAAGAATATTTGAAAAGGAATCCTTTGATACGTTTGAAAAGTACAATAACTTTTTTCAACGTGCCGAACGAGTAAATCTAATGTGGTGAAAGAGATTGTAAAGGATGATTTTTTTCATTATAAAAATGTACCCTTTTATGGTTTCAATGAGAGAGATTTGGAAATTGCCCAGTACTGTATTACTATGGCTAGTAAAATAAAAAGTAAATAATAATATAAAAAAAAAAAAAAAAAAAAAAATTTTTTTTTTTTTTTTTTTTTTTTTTTTTTGTTAGTGTTTAAAAAGTCAACTCGATACAACATATTTCATTTCAAAATGTCTTCAAACAAGACTACCATGTATTTCCGTCGTTATATGGAATCCATTGCGGAAAAAGCTCATGCGCTCCAAACCATTACTATGGAGCAATATGCTCGCATATTGCAATTTTATGAAGAGGATATTTTTGTCATTGCTGGACAAAAAGGAGTAAATACTTTGCAATCTTTTATTCCACATTTAGAACAAACTCATTATGATTCTACCAAGGATTTGTATTTTATAAAAGTCCAAGAGTGGCCTCATTTAAAGCACATGTGTTTAAAATGTGCTCAGTCCAACCCATGCATTTGGAAATATTTTACCGAACAGGATGAAGAGCTGTTTGAATACCGAATCGATACCTTTTCAATACTTTGCCCATCCTCCATGCTTGCTGGTGACAGTTCTGACACGTCGGGGCATGGACTGAACTAAATTTTCAAAATATTCATCGGGTATTTCATGAAAGACGTGCAATATATCTTCCCACAACTGATCTCGATTCTGCACCCCAGTGTGGCGCCGGTGTATCTCTAAACGACGAACCATTTCAGCCCATACATTTTCCACTGGATTCATATCGGGTCCTTTGGGAGGCCAATCGTTCATGACATTGATATTGTGTTCTTGCAACCAGTTTCTAGTCTGCCTACTCGTATGAACCGAAGATAAATCTTGCATAAAAATCAGTTCGTTTGGTTCCTCCTCATTATCCTCACACAATTGAACTTCTATGAAGGAAAGGATATGTTTAATATAGTAGTCGGAATTCATTGTGTTTTGTTGTTGTACTCGATGTAGTACCCGAATTTTACCATTCCCTCCAAAACCCATCCATACACACAGAGTGAATCTGGGATGACCTGCAACGGGATTGGAAGAATGCACTAGGTATTGTTCTTCAAATCGGTCACTTCCCTGAACGGGTCTATAGACTCTCAAAGCTCCTCGACTGGAGGATCGAAATATCTTTTCGTCGGAAAAGACGACCCGATGCCATTCGGGAACGGACCAATGCAATTTTGAATGGGCATACACAAAACGCGATTGACGATGGAATTGAGTTAAAAAGGGCTTACGGGCTGGAGTACGACATTTTAATCCTTTTTGTTTTAAACGATTTCGAACCGTATCCACGCTACACGAGGGAGTCAATTCTTTTTGTAAATCCACAGCACTTAAAAAAGGATCTTTCCGAGAAGCATCGTACAAATTTTGATCCATGTTGGCATCGGTGACTCGAGGTCGACCCGACTTGGTCGTGGCCGATTCTCCACGTCGTGTAATCCAATAATGCACGGTAGAAGGGGATAAACCCAACATTTGAGCAATTTTTCGCTCTGATACATGCTCTTCATCATACAAACGATAGATAGCATGACGAAACTCCATGCTTGTTTTTATACAACAATCAAGAGATGATGGAAAGCACGTGGTTATACTGTCCAAAGTGTCAAATTCGTACCGAAACTCTGAGCACTGTAGCAGTGGTATCGAAAAAGAATCAACCCATGATGCAGGGGAATTGCGTAAAATGTCAGACTAAAAAAAGCGGATTTGTGAAAAGAAAACAAGACCATGAATTTTCTGGAACTGCTTCGCCCTCATCTATGTCATGATCCCGACTGCATGAGTATTGTAGCCCTTTCCAATCAACCGCCTGCCATAAGATGCGAAACGTGTCAGCAGATGCCTATTCCCAACGTGTACCAATTTATTCGGGAGGCTGCCAATGCCGATTTGTTGGGTGCTTGTCATTTGGCTCAAATGTATCACGTCCTGACTGGAGATGAAGAGGTGCCCGTTCCTTTTGCCCTGGTGTCTGTGGAAGGCATCTTACCCAAACGCGTGGACAATCAACCCATTCGCAGACTGTACGCCAGTGTCAAAATTCTGAAAGCCTTAAACGCTCCTTTTACTCAAAATGCTACGATGGAAACACCAACGGTGGAAATGCAACATTTTTTGACAGATTACATGAATGCCATTACTCACGCTAAACCCCAAGAACCGCTAAGAGAGAGCGAAAAGATGGTGTTGAATCATTTGATACAAAACTTGCATCAGGCCATGGAATCTAAAGAATTTAAAGATAATAAATTTGACTTTTATTTTCAAAAATTGGTTCCCTATGTGAAAGCATGCCGAGAGGATTGGACCCCCCTTCCACCCGAAGAAGAAGAATCCAATCTGATGAAACAGTTGTTGAATCAATTGCAACGATCAATGGCGATTCGTAAAATGTTTAGTCGTTATTGTATTCCATTTGATATATTTCACGTATTGGTAGGTTGTTATGCCTGCTGTTCAGATATTGGAATGGTGGCCAATTGGGCTCTGGATTTAATGGCTCGTATTTGTCGAGGTCAGTTTTTCTGGAAAGAATATGAATCATGTGCCTTTGTACAGCAAATTTTGCATGGTATCAAATCGGACGTTTCTTACAAGCGAAATACAGATTTGTATTATGTGATGCGTTCTATTCAAAAGGGAGAAGGAATAGAGTGTTTATCACAAAATTTTGCAAAATACGGTCAGTTGGAAAAATTAGTCAAGGAGAAAATTCAGGCTCCAATGGATATGGTAGATATGATATCTCATCAGCTGTTCCCCAATATTCTCTTTGACCATCATGCAGATCAATTGGCATTTAATATTGCCATGGGACATGTGGCATGTAGTATGGATTTGAAAACAGCTCAAGTGAAAAAGGGGGCCTTTTCAAAAGCTAGACGTTTGTATGGTATTATCAGTAATTTGGTGAAGCAAGTAGAGGCGTTGATACTCAATATCAATATCCAATACCGTGGACTATTGATACTTTAAAATTGTTTATGGTGTCTGATCCGAGCATTGAAAAGAATCTCACAGAAATTGCCGCGGTAGTCTTTGAATCTAATGAAGAAACATAAAGTAAAGTAAAAAGTAAAGTAAAGTAAAGTAAAAAAAAAAAAAAAATTTTTTTTTTTTTTTTTTTTTTTTTTAAGGTTCTTATATTTAGAGTTTATGATTACATCTTCAATTGAATGATCAACTACGTTAATGTGCAACCATTTTTAGAACCATGGAGAGTACTATACTTTTGAATCAGATTGCTGAAAGTTTCCTTCCTGAAATTTTTCAACCCAAAGGCAATGATTTAATTAATATGCACACATTTAAATATCGCATTTTGAATGATTTGATGGTCAAGTTGGATTTGACTTTTCAAGGACTTAATCAGTGGATAAACACTCATACCCCAGTAGATCCAGAAGTGGCCAAGGTTATTCTTCGTTGCACCCACAAGCATGATGGTATTGAAAGTATTTTGGCTCAGGATTTTGTGAAAAATGAACGATTAAACCGATTGATTCAAAACATGGTTAAGAATGGTCAATCCAACACCATCAGTACTCTTTTAGCAATTGATGGTTTAATAGGACCCAAAATAAATAATGGGCCTCACTTTCAATATAAGAAATACTTGGAGAACTTAAAATATAGCCTGTCCGGTGAGCAAGGACGTTATGATCGGGAAGAGGATGACTTAGTCAAGAGGATTCATGTTTGTGCCATACGGAAAGTATACAAAGAATTGGAAAATTATCATTTGGATGTTGATTCAAAATTAATGCATTGTGTCTATCAAATCATGAATAGCATATTGAAAGAATCTGCTGGATTGGAATTACCAAAGGGGCCGGGCATTCCCTTACCAGACAATGTGATAAAAACTTGTTCCGAGGTGTACTGGGCCAATACATCTTGGGAATATTTCAACCGTTTGGTGGAAATTTGAAAAAAAGTAAAATTGTAGTCTCAAGAAAAAGTATAAACTCTTTAACAAGCAATGTTGGTGAATCAAAAAAAAAAAAAAAAAAAGAAAACAAATGTAAAAGCTAAAAAAAAAAATTTTTTTTTTTTTTTTTTTTTTTTTTTTTTAAATAAATGGTTTAAAGTTAAAATGAAAACTCATTCGTGCATCAGTCAAGATGGCTTGCAAATCAGTTCGATTCAATTTAACTCCTTCTTTTCAAAGGATTGAACCAGGTGAAACAGATTACATACGTGATGTATTGAGAGAAGGAGCTGACAGGTTACGTGGAGAACATAATTCTATTCAAATGCACCCCAGGACACAGTTGAGTAAAGCTGTGCATCTCTTTCATCAGTGCCGTTCCAAAGAAGTTACTGTTGTGTACGGAAATTTGGGACGGCTTCCCCTCATCTTAACCTATTTTTTGGATTATTGTTTTTCAGCTCAAGAATCAGTGGTAGTGATAGCCAATTGGGAAATTGATTCGCCTTATCAAGTCAGTGGCCCCCTTTCTTGTGTGGACTTTATGATTCTTGTGGAACCCTATTTTGGTTATGCTGTTCATAAACCTTCTTACGTGAAGCATTTGATAGTTTTCACAAGTCATTTATCCCTCTTTCTACCATCCTGTCAAGTGAAAAGACTCCATGTAGGAGCTCCAGCATCTGATATTTGCCCTATAACCTCATCGGATCCTGCTACATTGTTGCATCCACCCATTTTTCATGATGGGAAAGCTAATCAAGTTCCGTTGAAAGGACTCGTACAATTGGACGTTACTCAATCCAAATCGGCACACGAAGCGTTTTTGCGAATATTAACGGGCCATGAAATGCTTCGTAATCGACCTTATACTTTGAAAATATCATCACGGGACGAGCAAAGATTAAAAAGTCACCTTCAAATCACTCGAGAACGACTCATTGCTTTAAACGACGAATAATAAAGAGAGCAATCATGAACCAGTGCTTCTTGTGTCGTCACTCTTGTACAAAACCGAGAAAATGTATGGACTTTGGATTGTGAACATGAGTTTCACATTTATTGCCTCCGCACTCATTCCCCACGCAAATGCCCTTTGTGTCAAATTCCTTTAAGTCGTGAAGATGTGGAAATGTTAAGAATGAGAAGCATTCGACGACGGGAAAGAGCTTGGTATGAGACCGATTCTGGATACGAATCTGGTTAAGGTTATTTGTGACGGGTTAAAAATCTCTTGACACATTTGTTGTAATATGGAAAAAACCATTTCAAAAAGGCTGCAGCGTACGGAATATCAGTCTGATTAGCAAATGCTTCAACATTTTTCTTTTTCAAAAATAAACCACTGGCCCATTCCAAGGAGTGACACTCGATATGAAGGTCTTGGATGGCTTGATGAGGATTAGAATATCCCAAACACCAAGCGACCGTATTGCTGAAAAAGTATAAAGAATTATCATCATCTCGACAAACAATCATTTCATACGGAATGTGGTTTTGCTGATTATGAAATGTATCTGGTGGAAATTGAAACAGCGTCCAACGACGTTGTTGTTTTGTCATTATAAACTTGTTCCTTGACGACAAAAAAAAAAAAAAATTTTTTTTTTTTTTTTTTTTTTTTTTTTTTAATCTAAAGTTTAAATAACAGTAAAGTTTGCAACTGAATTTAAATATGGCATATGTGTATGTACCTTACAATTCCATACAAGAACTTGTGGAACAATTTCAAGTGCTCAATTCAATTCGGGATGCTGCTCTCCCAGACGATACTTATCAAAAACCCAATTTCGTACTTGTAGACCGTAATCATTACTTTGGATCATATGGTGGTCTCATTTACAAGAATATTTTGGACCGTTACCGAATGGAGCTCCACACTTCACATTCTCTGAGTGATGATATTGGATTTGGGGTGTGTATTGTATGGTGGAACACGACAAAACCAGATTTTGTTGGGGATCAATATGCTCTGGCAGCTGAAGGACGGGTGGCTGTTACTCCTCGCATGTTTCAATCTATGAAAGTGAATACTTTACGCCAAAAGAAACCACCCAAGAGCAGTTATTATGGAGATAAACCTTGGCGCATAAATGCAGCATCCTTTTCCAGTTCAGACTCTGAATAAACATTTTGGGATTGAGAAGTAGTGTGATACATTTTCCTTGCCGTCACTTTGTTGTGAATGTTAAACCATATCAATTGGTAGTGCGTAGATTCGTCCAACAATTCAGATTTCATCTCTTGCACAATATGGCGCATGTGATTCATACAAATACCACATCGTAGCAACCGGTACAATGGCCCCGTAATTAATTCACGCCAAGTTTTCTTGGCCATATCAATATCTGAATGACTTGAACCATCTCTCATGTCCATAGCTTCAGCCATCCAATGGAGTAATCGCCAAAAGGATGATCCAAACTGAACAATATTTAAAAAATTTAATTTTTCAAAATTTCGTTCGGCCAACGTGAGGGAATCAGTCATGGCAATGTTCAATTCTTGAGTCATAAACTGACGCAAGGCAGAGACACGACCTTCATGTACTAAATCAAACACTAGATTGTCCAAGAGAAAAAAATGTTTTACAGTCCATCTTACATTGTACAATAGAGTGAGTGTAGCAAATAATGTATGCTTCAATAGACTAATCCAAGCTTGTACGGCTTCATGAGATTCTGGTTTGCGAAAAGTACGAATGTGCATTTCTTCCTTAATCAGAGCCACTAACCGTAGCAAAAACATCATGGTGGTTTGTTCTAATCTTTCTTGCGGTGTACCCTGATGAAACTCATCTTGAAAAAGTTTGGTATCCCATGGAACTTGAATGGAATCCATCTGAGTTGCGAGTCTTATAGCTCTTTGTACAAAAGGGTCCTTTTCCTCGTGGAGAATTTGAAACAAAGCCGCATGATTCACATTGCCCAAGTAGACCTTTTTAAATGATTGGTATGTACTGTGTTTCATCTTGTCTTTTGGAAGAATAAAGTAATGTGTAAGGTAATGAAATAATGAAATGCAAAGTGTGTGAAGAGACGATTGGAATTGAAGTGTGCTTGAACCCAAATGTTTGCTATGCTCAAATTGAAAAACGTGGACTTTGTACTGTACATGCAAGAGCAAAAGGTTAAAAAAAAAAAAAAAAAAATTTTTTTTTTTTTTTTTTTTTTTTTTTTCAACTTCATTTTATAAGCAGCATAATCTAAAAGAAATGTTTTTAGCGACTAATGCCTTTCCGACATTTGGATCTCTGTGTACGTTGTCCTCAACTGGCCTGGAATAAAACTTTATTAACTTTTTATTTGGCTTCCTATTTTCATCTTTTTCATACAGATATTGTTTCTTTCAAAGTATTTCCAGTTTCTCAGTGGTGGTTTCAAGGCTCTTTTATTCGGTTCTCAGTTACCGTTTGGTGTAATTATGGCACACCTTTACGTTCCTCAGGAATTGTTAAACGACGCCTTTCTACAGCACGCCGCTCAAGAAAAACTCATTACTTTACTTTAAACTCGCGAGCCCAAGGTTTGCGCTCACATTGAACACCATCCTGTATGTGCTTGTGATTCCTCCTGTCAATTGGTTGTCCAGGGAAAAAGTATCATTGCGGCTCGTGACCAACACATTGTGAGTGCTTATCCCTGTTATGCTCTTCCCAAAGATTGCACGTCGGAAGAAATTGTCACTATTGTGACTTGGCTCACTCGACATCAATTTTGGACCTTTGCGACTACATTGGAAAATGGCTCTTTGGTGCGTTATCTCACCCCTCACTTTATCTTTTCTATGCAACCTCATGCCTCTTGTGACCAATGTACCCAACACACCTTGGAGGGAGAACCCGTGTTTTGCTTAAAAAGTGTTGTGCTTTCAGGTCAAAACAAAGGTCCCACCTTAGAAAGTGTATTGTAATGTCTCGACCCACCAAGTATGAATTACAACACGCTCTACGTTATGCTACCGAACATACGACGCAATATTTATTGGATGTGTATCAAAAACGTTACCCCATTATTTTCAACATGTGGAAATAGAAATACGTCCTGCGACTGTCAAAGATTACTATATTCCCCCTTCCCTTGCTACTGAATGTATTGTGGTCGATAAAATTTACTTTACGGAATTGGGATGTAAGCGATTAAGTTGCTTTCCTTTCAAATCTGATGGTGTTCCGTGTACTCGGAAGGATGATATACAATGGACACCATTAGCCAATAAATGGGTCTTGTCATGTCAACCCAGTTGCCGAGAAATGACAACACCCATTGATGCGGAATGGTGGGGAACACGTTGTGTCATGGTCAATCCTTTGAAAAAAGTATTAGCTTCTTTCCCCGAGCAAATATTTGGTATGCAATCCAAACATCCTTTGCATGCGGGTTTGGATTGGAGAAATGGGCACATTTATCTAAATAAATCGTATTGTCAAGCCTATGGATTGGAATTTGATGGGAAGGAATGCTATTCTTTGGTAGATCAAATCATTGGGGAATTTTTCTTGGGAAAACTGTCTACCGAGCCCTGAAAACGAGTACTCTTCAACCTCCAAATAACCCACATATTCCTCCAGTACCTTCCCATCCTGCAGTTCCACTGGAAGTGAGCCTGAATGATACTATTTCATTACCTGATACATCTCAGGTGGCTCGTGAAGTGACCGCAGAATTATTTGCTGATTTTGGAGTGGATATTGCAGTGCATGTCGTGGAAAAAATATTACGGAAAAAGGCTCCAAAATTGCTGTTGAAAGCCGCCGGGAACCTTCCCATCCAATCCGCTTTGACACAAGCTGTTTTGAATCAAACTCTTTCATTGTCGGTGAAATCATTAACCACGGCGGGCAAAATAATGGCCGGAGCATCCAATATTTTGGCAGTTTACAGTGTAATATCCGTCATTTTAGATATTGTGGACCCGTTTCATTATGAAAATGTACTAACGGCAGATACTTTGGAGACCATCAATAAACGTTTGGATTTGGTGTACTTTCAACGAAAGAATAATTTTAATCCTGAAGTAACACCTGAAATGTTGTGGGATAATCTTTTGGAGGATGAATCAGACAGGTATGAATTTATGGCCAACAAAATTCAAGAATATTTAAACGCCCTTCAAGCCAAGGATAAAATCAATTATGAAATCACATTACCTGCATTGAAACATTTCAACATGTCAAAACAAAATCAGCAATATCAGTGGACATTACATTTGGTAATTGTAATCATGATGATAATATTGGGAATGTTGTTTGTACAATACGTCCAAGTTTGGGCTGTAATAATTTTGTTGGGTGTAATATTGTTGGGAGAAAAAACATATTGAGCTAAACTAAACTAAACTAAACTAAAAAAAAAAAAAAAAAAAAAATTTTTTTTTTTTTTTTTTTTTTTTTTTTTACGTTATTCTCCTTCTTTTCTTAATTGCAAGAATTGCATTTCGCGGTATAGTATCCCGTCTAATGGGATGTGTTTTGGAGCAATGACTTAGTAAATAACTACATGCTTTATTGGGAATTCTACGAACTGTAAAATCCCGATCATTGTGGAATGTTAGTCTGTGGGGTGGATAATCATATACCAATTCACGTTTAGAGTTTCCCCAATTCAAGTAGGGGGACCTTTGAACCTTACGTTTTCCGTTCTGACGCCGCCTGTTTGATGGTCCTGGACTCGGAGAGCGACTTCTGGAACTATTAGAAGCTGAACTAGGAGATCTTGAACGTTGCTGAGCAACAGCTGGAGATATTTCGCTGCAGAGCTGGAGATATTGATCGATTTACTCTTGCATAAGCTGGAGATATTGATCGATTTACTCTTGAACGAAATCTATTTACTCTTGCAGCTGAGCGAGATCGATTTACATTAGCTGCTGGACTTCGAGATCTGGAACGATGTTGACCTGCTGTGGCAGACCTTCTCCTACTAGCACGTCTTGCTGGACTTGCGGACTTTCCTCTCCGAGAAGCAATCCTTGCTGAGCGTCTATTAGCAGAACGACTTCTGGAACGATTTCGGGCATTCGCTGGAGAACTATGTCGGGTAGGACTGGGAGATCTGGAACGATTTCGGCCCGATCGACTAGCAGATGAACTTCTGGAACGACCAGCTAATCCACTAGGAGATGAACTCTTTGAACTATAGCCCTCACTCGAAGATCTTAATGAGGAGGAGGTCCGGGAAGGTGTTGGAGGTGGTAACTTTGGAAAATTGGGAAAAATGTTTGGCAGTGAGTTGTAACCTCTAGGTACTTCAAGGTTTTCGAAATAGGATTCTAAACTCAAATTTTCAATATCAATATCATTGGCATTACTCATATTATACCTTATCTTGTTTACCGATCCTTTATTCGGTAAACATTTCCCACCCAATGCTCTAAATTATACATGGTTGCGGCTTTACAAGCATCTGTTAATGTGTTGGGTGCCACGTATTCAACACCTAACAATCTTCCTTTGGGAATTGAAAACGTTTGGTGGATACATCCCGACTTGTAAAAAGGAATCAGGGATAAAATATTGCCAATAGCTATCACGTTTCCATGCTCAAACGTTTTACAAAACAATTTATCCAAACAATTTTGGATAAACTGATCAAACGCTTTTCGACCCCCGCTTTGGGGAAAGCAAATCATCCACTTTTTGACAAAATTCTTATTAGCCAACATGTAATCAAATGAATCCCAAATAGCTAAATACATGTGAAAAGGACTGGAATATCCCGACAAGTTGATAAGAACATATGTATCGGGAGTATCCAAGGCTCCATCTGCTCGTCCAGAAAGCATAACCTTATGTATAGCATCCACTTGCACTTGATGAACGGAAGGTGTTTGAATTGAATGGTCTTGAAGGGAAAGTAATTCCTGAGTGTTACGAGCCAATTCAGTTATATTGAGGGTATGAAAAAAACTGACAAAAGTCCAGACATTTTCTGGACGAGTTTTGTAGGTAAAATGACTTGTAAAAACTACCATTCGTGTGGCTTGGGCTGGTTTTTCCAAGAGTTGATAAGGTGTTGGTTCCAAAACCACGTATAAATCACACGGTTGAACGTGGGTAGGTTTTACTACACGAATGCGTTCATCGGGAGTACTGGAACACAAATAATATGGAGAGTAAATGGCCACGTTCAACTGAGAATCGGCAACGAATGCATCAAAAAGAACGCGAGGATACCGTCCAAGATTTCCAAAGACAACGACGTAATCTTGTCGCAGAATAAATTGGAGCAAGTCTTGAACAGAATTCATTTCAATGTACTTGTTTTGAATACACTGTAAGATACAAACGTTACAACAATGAAAAAAAAAAAAAATTTTTTTTTTCAGGTTATTAAGGAGTAGACCAGAGTTGTATTGTCATTTTCACTCATGTTATTGAATACGTCTTTCTGAATGCAATTCCAAGAGACGATATTTACAATTAGCATTCAATATTGCCACCATTTCCACGATCCGATTCAGAGCAATATCAGCTTTCTGGTCGTTTCGCTGCTTCTCTTCGTTCAATTCCTCCATCAAATCTTCCACCGATTCTCGATCTTGGTAACTTATTTGATGAAAATCCCCATTGAGTCGTTTTTGTCTCACAAATTCACCCAAGTTGAATTTTTCTAATCTTTTTCTCCGATTTAGAGGTGGTAACACTCGAGCATTTAGGTAACTTTTAGTACCTCCATCATACACGAGTTGAGAGCAAGTTTCGCTGGGTGTGGTATCCTCTCTTTCATTCATAGCATGTTGAATCTTCTGAACGACCCATTCATTAAAAAACGTTTTTAAATCTGAATTATAATTGGGAAACGTATCCCGAAAAATTTCTTGAGCTGTCATCTGTTCTTCTGGTTGTAAATTGATATATTCAACACATTGATTAAACATTCTTTGAAAAATTTCATTCTTCTCCAAAAGTTTTGTCACCATATCATCGGGCGTCTCAGAACAAGCCATCTTGATTATGGATTCCTTCAAATCTTTTGAGACTATTTTGCACCGGTTAGCCATCAAACCTATTCAGCACATTCATTTTGAGCCTCCCCTGATTACATTGACCTTGGAAGATGGAACAAAATACACGGAAAAATTTGATTTACCCCTGAGGTTATTTTTAATCAGTTTGCAAGATGTGCAATTTGAACGGAAAGAGTCGACTCCTGACTGCATCTCTACTCCTTTGGGGTATTTCAAATTATTAGGCTGGCATCCCGGAGATGCAGCTGTGTTTCAAAGAGACAATGTGAAATTGGCTATTGTATTTTCATAACAGCCAAAAGATCATCCATTTTTTCACATGTGTAACGGTATTTCAAGTACTTAAATATTGTAATGGATACTAGAGCCATGAAAATCACTAGTGTTAAGACGATAAAATGCAAACGAAAATCAGTGGTGCGAGATTGGATGGTCAAGACTCCAATAGAGTACAATAACCCTCCAGCAAGAGAAAAAATACCAAAGGGTTCCAAAGAAGAGACTGTCAACTTCATAGTCGAGTTTTGGCAATGACCAAGTTTTCAAATACTTGATTCCAAAAGGAATCGTGAATGGCTAATGAATTAAGCAAATGGGATTTATAAGGTTCTATATGTGGAAAAATTTGAGCAAAATTCAGAACAGTGTCTTGCTTATTGGTCAGAGGTTCCTGAACCATGATTTTTTTCAAAAATTGGCAAATTTTTTATGACTTTATTTTATAGACCATTTTGTTAACTTAATAACACTACCAAGTACTTTATTTTCCCTCCACTAGAACAAAAACTGCAAGCGTTTTAGTAAAAGCAAAAATGCCATAACTTTACACAAGATGTCAAACTTTGAAATGCGTTTTACTCGAAATGTCTTTTTTTCGAAAAATTCAAACGGGGACCGCGATTGCTCAAAAAGTTTTGAAAATAATTAGCTGAAATTTTTTGCTTATGTTCTGCATAACAGTAGAAGTGTTTTGATCTTCGGATTTATCAATAACTGTTTTATTTCAAAATTTGCAGCTCTTTATGTGAATATAGTCAATGTTTTTTTAAGCAATTTCGTATAATGACTTAGATAAAGTGCTCTAGTTTTTGTAAAAATTAAAACATCTCTTATCGTGAAGGTCACTTCAAACAGAAATAACAAAGTAACACATCAAAATTGAAAAATTGAGAATTTGTTTATAAAATCTTTGTACAGAGCGGGCCCCGTTTATGTAATTTTTCGTACATTTTTACTAGTTTTTTCCCATTTTAATAATTATAATTTTTTTCTTTTACCAATTTTAGGATTTTTTCCTTAAAATATACTAAACAAATATAAAAAATCTCAAAAAGATCTCCATGTCTCCTTTTTTTCAAAAAAAAGTTGTCGCAAGTAGTCGGATACCTTAAATCTTTAGAAGAACGGTAGAAAAATAAACGTTTAATAGTCAAAACGCACGTAAAGGCAAACTTAAACCTAGCGAAATTAAATAATGAATCAGCAAAAGATTTAAGATACTTAATTGATGATGTAAACAAAAACATGCGCGCTTTGAAAGTATCGGAATTTGAAATAAACAATCTTTCGGACATTTTAATCTTAAACATCATTCTTCAAAAACTGGATAAAGAGACTTTAAAACAATTTGAATACAGCATTAATTCAACCCAAGTTCCTAAATTTGATGACTTCATTTTATTTTTAGAAAAACGCGCTCAAGTTTTAAGCAATATAAATAAAAATACCTTCGTAAAACCAATGTTTATACAAGATAGAAATAAAAAAAGAGGAAAAAATGAAATAAACAGTATGTTAGAAGTTGAAAAATAATTATATTTTCTTCAAAGAAAATTTATTTTTCTGTCATTTTTTAAAAATTAAAAAATATATATATATTTTTTTTTGGTATTGCGATCTGAACCAGAAAAAAAACATCTTGTATTCATTTTTAAATATGAGAGTAAGAAAACGCGCTCACTTTCCTGTTTTTTAAAAAAGTAATGAGGTAAAAAGAGCAAAGGCCCTATCTCATTTTTAAACAATAACACAATAAATATTACATACGATGATTATATTTATGAAATAAAACCGATCTTTCTCTATTCAGTTATATTTTTAATTTAAAATAGCATAAAAAGGATTTCAATACTTTTAATTTATTTTAATTAAAATCATGTAAAAGATATTTTTTTGTTAACTGAATATTTTTCAGAAAAAAATTTAAATTTTCCTTCCTAGTGTTCTCTTTTACGAACTTCTTGTATTAAATAAAAATTCCTTTTCTACATCGGCATTTGTGATGGACATAACACACATTCAGTCAATAATTTTTAATTTTAATGGGGGATATACTTCTTCAAATGCGCATGACAGTGCTTCTAACCATTTTCTACTCAAGTTAAATTTCTTATCTTTCTGTTTCTTTTTTATTACAAGGAAAAATGTCACACATCGATAACTACATTTTCACACAATTCAGTCATTACAAATTCTATTGTGAGAAAAGTTCTCCTAATTAATTTTGTCTTTCAAAACAGTACACTTAAAACAATTTTGTTCAGTGAAGTTAACCGACAGTTCCACAATGTATTCATACCAAATTTAAAAAACAAATTTAACACTTGAAAATGTATCCTGTATTAAATTTTTCAGTATACACAAATATTTCCTGCTGTAGGAAAGATATAGTATGAGATGTATGTGGTGTGCGGTTGTGAAAGAATGTTTTCGTACGTGTAGACTATTTTTGAAAATTTAAATATCACTGAAGCTGATCATATAACTGCAAATGGGCCTTATTTTAGTGTGTGCTGGTATCAAAGTAAAACACTTTACAATATTAAACAGCCTATGGGTTTATACTCAACATCAAACTATTCGCAAAATGGCTTACAACTTCTATTCAAATTGTAAAGAAACTGAAATATAAATATATCTTACTGCAGTCAAAAATATTCATAATATGTAAATATCCTATTCCTCCACTTATTTCAGTACATTTTAAAAACTGTAGCTGAATGCAATTTTTTATATTTATAAACGAGGCATAAAAGCTCACACAGTCGTAAAAATGTCTTTATCATTTTTAAATACACTACTATAAAACGTATATGTATTGTAAGATCAGTCGTAAAATCCTAAAAGCTTTTAGAGGAGCTAAAAACATGTAATTTTGGATTGATAAAATGTTTAATATAATACACAAATATACATGTTATTATGCAAATACATTTGAAAAATCAAACTTCCTTCTGAAATAAACGTAATTGAAAGAAAAATGTTTAATTGCAAATGAGTGGAAATACATGTTTATCTAAGGGGTATCCCCAAAGTGAGGTAATCCTCAAACTTAAGACTCAAACTCAGAAGCACAACAATCCATGAGGGCCAGGAACTACTGTGCCCATCCCAGTATGAGTGACCATTGCGCGCAGAGGTGCATGAGCAGATGTCCCGATTAGGTGGTCTGTCTGAAGTGAGACCTCCAGTGTTTAAGACCCCAAGCAAGCTTGGTACTCATTTATCGACCCAATGTAGCGGGGATGAAAGGCAGAGTCGACCTTGCGCAGCCCGTTAATAGAACACCAGACCTGTGGTGTGGAAGCACTATACACTACCACTCAATCCTATTCGGTGAAAAATAAAATTTAATGTTAGAATCTTATATAAATCCCTAATGAATGAGGGAGTCCAAACTTTTTTTCTTCATGTAAACTGTTTAGACGGAAATGGTTAATTATGAACATTTTACAAGTTGCATAAATTAAAACTAACCGTTATAGTTTACATAAATTTTTAAGGGTACAAAATGTTTATTTCGGCTGCACGAATTAATTTTAAAAGGAATAGGGTTTTGAAAAAGTAGTACAAATCTATCTGAAGTAGGGTTGGTTACCTTAGATATTGTCAAACACAACAATGTATTGGAAGCCAATTCCACAATTCGTTGTTATAAAAATGTATGGAAAATTACAAGATTTATTTTTGCATTTGTAATTTATATATATATAATTTTTCCTGGGAGCTTTAAAAGCTAGAGCGGCATCCATCAAAACCGCGGTTCTCTCTCTGTTTTTCCAGATCGCCCCTGACTAAGCCGGCTCTGCCATAGTAAGTGAAAATGCCGGATTTTTTTTGTCAAGATCATTTTATAGCAGACTGCATTTTTTCATGTATTTTAGATGGTCGTTTTATATTTTCTACATCAATATCTTGATGTCTGAATTTAAAATTACATAAAATTCTTGACATTCGCATCAATGACCATGATAATTTTTATTAGTATATGAATGTGTCATCAAACGATTACATGACTAATATTAACACATTATTTTAACCATTTAATTAATATTAAGTATAACATAACGCACACAAATTTTCTAAACTTTAAAATAAATATTTCGAAAACTACTTCAGATATACTCAAAATTTTTTATTCCTACGCTTTAGCTTCTCAGTTTTGCTTCTCTATGTAACAATTTATTGTAATTGTATATTCATCAATTTTTTTAGTATATTTTTGCTCTTAGCATGCGGTTTTCAACTGAATTGTATGAAATCTTCGAAATATATTAAATGAATGATTGAATATTAACGTCGCACTGTTCAGCTACACGAGGGCTTTTGGCGACGGACCACGTAATTTTGAACCATGGTCAAGTGACGTGGACGACACCTGAGCTGGCAACCCCCTCTCATAACTACCACACCACACCAACGGGAGGACGTTTCAGCTCTCGACAGATTTAACGTGCATCGCTGTCCTACACGGCGGATCTTTAGTGGTACTGGGCTCGAACTCGTGACAAAGCAAGCCACGTTCCGATACCTATACCACTCGGCTACCGCGGCCGAAATATATTAAAAGATACCAAAGAAGCTATATATAATAAAATTTGAAATTTTTATTATACTTAAACAATTGCTAAAACTTATGGTAAATAATTTTTAACTGCGCGATGCATTTTTTTTTCGAAATTTTAAATGGAATTTCTAACATAAAATTTCTAGCTTTATAAGATTGAGATTTCAAAAAATATCCAGATTTTAATTACTTATTCAGTTAGCCTTTAAAAAAGATAAATGTTGAGGTATTTTGTATAAATAGATATTTTTGAATATATAATTCGAATGTTTTTCAATTTTTCGAATTTAAAATTGATTTTTATGTTTATTTATATGCATAAATGTCTACTGTAAATGTTTCCGTATATTTTTGATTACCATTTATTCAAACATTCAAGTTATAAAAAAAATGTGTGAAAATCTTCATTCATGTTGTCTTTGATGTAAACTGAAGTTCAAGCACTTAAAATTCAAATATAATTCGGTGTATTTTAACAATATTTAACCAGGCACTGTACTTAAACTTCCCTGAACACTTAGGCTTTGAAATCTAAAAAAAAAAACTAATAAATCTTAATTAGTTTTTTTTTTCGTTATTATTTTTATCAAAGTGTAAGAAAATGTTTCAAATGATTTGATGAAGTTTAAATTTATTCATTTTTAGTGGTTGGAAAATTGAAAAGGTTTCAAATTTTAAGGAGTTTGGTGTTTTATTAATTTTTTCGGTATCTTATAATAAAATAATCATGTTTCAAAAACTGAAAGCTTTGATTAAAATAAGAAAATCGAAGCGAAAGATTATACTTAAAAAAAGATAATTTGTCTAACTATATAAAATAGCAGATTGCACTGACACGCCCCAACTTGTTACAGTTTCAAATTAATATGAAACCAAAAGGGAATTGTAAAATATTTTACTTATGCGTTGGGACTTTTCAAAACTTTTAAAATACGAGGTAACAAGTAAACACTTCCTGAGGTCTAAAGAAATTTCTTCCCGATTTTTTACGATTGCCCCAGGTCAAAACACGGGGTTTCCTGGGAGCCATAAAACCTCCCCTCAATGTCCTGCTGTGTTGCTTCCACCGTCCCCAATTATCTTTCAAGATGTTAAACCTTAAAAAGGGGAAAAGATTTCAAAAAAGTGCGGCTAATCCGCTTTTGAAAACGTTACTTGAAGGCAGAAAAATCAGTGCAGTCCATTTTCGAAGCATCTTTACACTGACGGAATTTTCCGTGCTATCCGGTTAGAGGGTTAAAAGGATCCAGGTAACAGTTTTTAACAAAAAATTGAAATTCTTAGGAATGGGGGAACCATTAAAAAAGGTCAGTTAACTTGTTTGAATCCCTTTCTTGACAAAGAAAACATACTTAGAGTTGGTGTTAGATTAAGTAATTCAAATTTAACATAGAGTCAGAAATTTCCCATTTTGCTTCCAAAAAACCACAAGTTAACTATTTTAATTATGAATTATTACCATTTGAAAAATTTGCACGTAGGGGCTCAAACCTTACTTTATCGAGTCAGTTCTGGCCATTAGGTGGCACAAACACAAATTGTTCAAAATTGTGTTGTCCTAAGAATTTAGAACAAAGTATGGGAAATTTACCTAGAGAAAGAATTACTCCTAGTTCTCCTTTTACTCATGTAGGAATAGATTCTACAGGTCCTTTTTATATTAAATATAAAGGCCAACGAAAAGGCATTTACCGAAAGTATTATGTTCCAATTTTCATTTGCTTTATTACAAAAGCTATTCATATAGAGGTTGTCACAGAATTAACCCCAGAAGCTATGATTGCAACTCTCAAACGATTTTTCAGTAGAAGAGGAAAAAGTACTTCAATTTGTACTGATGATGCTACAGATTTCATAGGTGCAAGCAGAGAATTGCAACGCTTATACAATTGGATAAAAAATCCACCAGATATTCTTGCCAATTATTTAACAAATGAGGAAATTACTTGGAAATTTATCCCCCCTAGATCACCCAATTTTGGAGGACTTTGGGAAGCAGGTGTCAAATCTTTTAAACATCATTTTAAAAGAACAGTGGGTGATGCACGTCTAACACATTAGAACAAAATTCATAACAATAACTACTCAAATAGAAAGTATTTTGATTAGTCATCCTCTTACTCCCATGTCCTCTGATCCTAATGATTTTGCAGTCCTCACCCCAGGACACTTTATCATAGGTAGACCTCTTCAAAGTTTACCTGAGCCAGACATGACAGATAAATTAGACAATCGTTTATCTCAATGGCAAAAATTAACAAAATTTGTTCAATTTATATGGCTCAAATGGAGGTTAGATTATCTTAATAATTTACAGGCTAGACATAAATGGCAATTTGAGAAAGAAAATGTAATTCCCAATTCAATGGTTATTTTAAAAGATGAAAATCTTCCACCATGTAAATGGACTAAGGGAAGAACTTTAGAGATAGTTAAAGGTTCAGATGGAAAGGTTAGAGTTGTTAAAGTTAAGACGCCTCAAGGTATTTTTAAAAGAGGAATTTCAAAAATCTGTTTATTACTAAATGTTTAAATGTCTATTAATCATTCAAAAATGTACGCATTCATATTTTATATATATATATATATATATATATTATATATTATATATATATATATATATATATATATATATATTGTTTATTTCTTCATATGCAATTTTTTCACATTGATCATATTTTTTAATTTTTCATTATTTGTATTTTTATGCATGATTTATGTAACATTATTTGTTTCTTGAAATGTTATTTCAACGTGGGCCGGGATGGTGGCGCTGCGATCGTCACCCTCACCTCGCTCACACACTTGTACATTCTCTTGCAAGGGAGACACTGCACAAAGCAGTCGCAATAAATGTTTCTGCCTTAAATCTCGCATCTTTAATTAAAAACAGTACCAGTCGCACTAATAATGCCTAAGTTTTAAGAAAAACCTTCGGTTGAAATGACACGGCACGATAAAGTGGAAGGCGACGGCGCGGGTAGAGAGAGCGTGTGTTGTGAAATGTTGCTATGTGCTATTCACTATTCAGTGCTCACATCAATTATCATCACTTTTGACTATTTATATTAAAGAAAAATAATTTTATTTTAAATCTAAAGTCATCTAACCAAAATTAACCTTTTCCTATTTTTCTGAAAATTCAACCCCTTTGTGGTAATATTAAGTTTTGAAATTAATTTTTAGAAGTACTTTTTACCTATATCCTCCATACTATATTTTCCTCACAGTTAAGTTCTGACAATTAATAGTTCTCCATCTAGCCGTGATCCCACTTTTATATACATGCCTTTAACTCACTCGAGAATCGCGTCTCCTTTTCACCCCTTCCCAGGCCATGGTACCACCCAATGCATCCATCTCTATCAGTCCTCTTCATCTGTCTCATTATTTTACAGAGTGCAGTGTTTCCAAACACATTTCATAAATTTACTGTGTTTATTATAAACTTATCTCCGTTTTCATAAATTTCATGGGAAATAATATATAGCAATTTTTAGTTTCTTCATCATCTTTTGAAAATGTAAGAAATTTCTAATCCAGGAACGTCTTAAGGTATCCAACTACTCGCGACAACTTTTTGTTAAAAAAATGGATAGATTGACATTTTTTGTGGTTTTTAGATTTATTTAGTACATTTTAAGAAAAAAAGGCTAAAATTAAAAATTCAAAAATAAATTATTGCTACTAAAATGGGAAAAAATGGGTAAAAATTCACAAAAAATTACATAAACGGAGCCCACTCTGTGCAAATAATAAATGAACAAATTCTCATTTTTTCAATTTTGATGTATTACTTTGCAATTCCTTTTTGAAATGACCTTCAGGATAAGAGATATTTTAATTTTTACAAAAACTAGACACTTTATCTTTTTTAATATACGAAATTGCTTAAGAAAAGAGTGATTATATTTCACATAAAGAACTGTAAATTTTATAATAAAATATTAATTGATAAATCTGAAAGTTAAAACACTTCTACTGTTATACAGGACATACACAAAATATTTCAGCAAATTATTTTGAAAGCATTTTGAGCAATCGCTGTCCCCGTTTGAGTTTTTCGAGAAAAAACTCTTTTCGAATAAAACGCATTTTAAAGTTTGACATCTTATGTAAAGTTATGGCATCTCCTTTTACTAAAACTCTTGTTGTTTTTGTTCTAACGAATGGCAAATTTAAAAAAAGGGTATTTTTATGAAGCTAATAAAATGACCTATAAAATAAAATCATAAAAAAAAATTTGTCAATTTTTCAAAAAAATCATGATTTTAGCTTAGTCGGATACCTTAAGGCTGGCATGTCAAACTCATATGATATTGCGGGTCGCATAACCTATTTTATATGAAGTCGGGTGTCGCATGCTCTCAATGCTAGAAAAATTAATAAAATACGATTTGTAGAATGATTATATTATGAATTTATTAGACTCAGTATGTAAAGGGGGTTTTTTTATTATAAAAAACGAAAATAAAAGTTATAATAAGAAATAATTATTTAATGGTTTAAGGTTACCAAAATTTTAAAAAGCTTCAAATTTTGCTCTTTTTTTATTTTGGTCTTAAAAAATAAAGGATACCTATCTCGCGCGCTAATTCTGCTGCTGTATTATTTTTTGTATAATTCTACACAATGAAAGCTGGAAAATTGAATTTTAATATGACTAGCGTACTACTACTCTCCCTTTTTAAAGGGACAAAATTTTGAACATTGTACTCTCTCTTTTAGTTTTTAAAATGAATTTTAAACAGTTATGCAAGACAATTTAAAAACAAAATTTATTTTTATAATTTTAACAAGACATTTCAGCTACATATTTATTTTTAAAACTTTGGAGCCGAGTACTGGAATGAAAACGTTCCAAATTATTGTTTCTTTTCATCTTGCTACAACTCCTTTGGTGCGCCATCAGTTGCGAGACTTCCGTAAATGATCCGCTCCAGTGGTAGCATTAGGCATAGGAATGACTTCCAAAAGTTCATTTATTTTTAAATTAACATCGCATCCGCTAGCTGAGCGATATTTCGAATATTTGTACTTTCATCAATTGCAATCGAGTAGGCTTGAAATGTTGAATAATGTTGATCTCTCAAATTTTCGGCTATTTCATCAACTCTGCTAGCTACAGTATTTCGACTTAAACTAACACCTAAATTTTTTTTTATTTGTGCTGGACATAATACTTCCGCCGCTTTGATTAAGCATTCGCTAATAATATCACCTGCAGTAAATGGCTTCGATTTGCTTGCTATTAAATGGGATAACATTTAACTAACTTTTACAATAGCTGTATTGTCTTCAGAAAATTTAGTGGATACATTTTGTTGCTTTTGAAGAGATGATTTCAAATCTACCAATTTTTCTTCACGAAATTTTGAAACGTATTGGTCATAATTTGTTTTATGATTTGTGTCATATAGTGCCTTTTAAGATAATACTCCTTAGAAACTGAAATAGAGTTTTTGCAAATCATGCATAATATTTTATTCTTGTTCTGAACACAAAAATATTTCAGTTTCTTTTTCTTGAAAAGTGCAACATTCAGCTTCAATTGATCTTTTTTTCCCTCATTGTAGTTGAAGTTTAGTTTTTGTTACTATTAAATATTTTTTTATTTTTAATCCACTTTGATCTGCAAACTCTGCCCTTTCTCTTGTGTTCCGTCTTGTGACTGCATCTGACAACGTTCTCGCTGGCTGGATACTGTAAAGACGGAGATAGAGTCGCACACACGATAAATTATGATGCTATCTGTTAAGTCTTAAACATGTTAACGCTGTCCTAATATTCTCAATTTCAGAGGTGTCTTTAATGGACAGTCCCTCTGCCCACAGGAAGTGCAAGGTCACTGACCAAAAGGGGACTAAGGTTATGAGAACGATTTAGAAGAGCGGGAATGACTCATACCGTGGTGTTAACCTCATGAACTTTTAGTGCAACCGCATTATATTGCGTGAGAAATGTAGTTTAATCAGTCCACAAAGAATTTGCTCTATATTTCTTTTAAAATAAGACTACATAACAAGTAAATATGTTGTATAATTTTAAAAAGTTCTCAAATAATTGTTTCAATGAAAAAAAAAACACTTTAAAAGCTCGATACTTAAAGAGTCGGGGCGGGCCGCGTGTTTGACAGGCCTGCCTTAAGGCATGAGCTAACCGGGTCAGAACCTCGGCCTCGGTGTGGGCTTCATTTAGTTTTCTATTCAGCCTCATCATGGTTTGAATAATATTTATTCCCGGACATATCCTCCGAAAGATTGGGAATTTCAAACTACAAGTTACCTGGCAACAGTGGCAAGATTGCATTATTAGGGGATGTCTGCTGTCCATGTTAAGGCACATAGGCCTACCACCATTAAAACATCATTACTTCTTTAATCAAAATGCAGCAGTTGTTCGAGACAATTTGTGCCTAGGTTTTGTGAGATTGTGAATCATGCACATTTGCTTGTTTCAGATAACAGTTTGTACGAGTATTTTACAATGGTAGTAGTTTACAATAATTTTACAATTAATTTACAATAGTAATTTACAAATGGTAATTTACAATATTCATAGGTAGGGCTTACTTTTGCATGGGTGCCCAGGGCCACAAAAAGTTGTAAGATGTCTCTGGACCCAGGATCTCGAGAATTCTTAATTCTGTTCTAATCCACTATTCATTTTGAAGGTTGTGGAATTTACAAAATATAGTTTAGAAATTTCATGTGGGAAGACGTAAAAAAAGAAATAAAAAGCATAAAGGCCTTTCAATAGCACAACATGTGAGGCACAACAGGGGTGGCCAACCCAAATGACCTCGCGGGCCACTTCGGAAGTATTTTACAATCCTGCAGGCCACATATAAAAAAAAAATACATTTTTATCTTAGATTTGGATCCATTACAAACATTTGTTGGAATGAAAATAAAACAGACTGATATATTATTATTGTTTTCATTGTTTTTCATGTATACAAACATAGATAATATAATAATAATAATGCAATGATCAAATAATGTTTAGTTTATTTAATTAGTGAGATATCTGTTTCTCGACTCTTTCACTTAGTTTATGCAAGTCGATCTCAATGCATGTGCGTATCGTAATTGATGTTGCAGATTTTCGTCCGTTAAGTTTGAACCCGACTTATGTTTGATAAATTTCAATTTATAAGAAAAAAAAGATTCGCAGTAACAGAAGCAACGTGATAAAATAATAACAGTTATGGGATTTATTTTTTACAAAAAAAATAGTAATAATAAATAAATTTAAAAAAAATAAAAACTCTTTAAACAAAAAATATTGTACAAAATAGTCGAATTTTGTAAATTTGTAAAGAATCTCGGGGGCCGCAAAATTATTCAAGGCGGGCCGTGGGTTGGACACCCCTGATTTAGAGTAAACTAATTCCCATTAAACAAAGGGGGCTTAAAGGTCAAACTTTACTTGAGTCAATCCCGTCGCCAAAAATATTTTAATGTACTCTTACTGGGAAAAAATGGCTTTATAAAGGGTTTAAATTGTTATAAAACTTCCTCACTTCTTTATTCATTGTTTGGAGTCAAGAGCATCGAGAAAATGCACTTAAACCCATGGCATTTGAGGAAACTTGCCTTCATAACTAGGCAAATAAAGGGTGTTTTTTTAGAGGTTAGACTTTAAATTGCAATAAAACAACGATGTATTATTCGATTGACATGAATTTTTTTTATTCGAAAGATAATCTTGTGGCATTACATTTTAAATATGATTTCTGGCATAGGACTGCCACGGCTGGCTCGGATGTAGTCAATCTGGACGTCCAATTTTCGATGACTTTTTCCAACATTTGTGGCCGTATATCGGCAATAACACGGCGAATGTTGTCTTCCAAATGGTCAAGTGTTTGTGGCTTATCCGCATAGACCAATGACTTTACATAGCCCCACAGAAAATAGTCTAGCGGTGTTAAATCACAAGATCTTGGAGGCCAATTCACAGGTCCAAAACGTGAAATTAGGCGGTCACCAAACGTGTCTTTCAATAAATCGATTGTGGCACGAGCTGTGTGACATGTTGCGCCGTCTTGTTGGAACTACAGCTCCTGGACATCATGATTGTTCAATTCAGGAATGAAAAAGTTAGTAATCATGGCTCTATACCGATCACCATTGACTGTAACGTTGTGGCCTTCATCGTTTTTGAAGAAGTACGGACCAATGATTCCACCAGCCCATAAAGCGCACCAAACAGTCAATTTTTCTGGATGTAACGGTGTTTCGACATACACTTGTGGATTAGCTTCACTCCAAATGCGGCAGTTTTGTTTGTTGACGTAGCCATTCAACCAGAAGTGCGCTGCATTGCTAAACAAAATTCGCTTATGAAAATCGGGAACAACGGCAATCTCGTTTTGGGCCCATTTGACGAATCTACGCCTTGCTTGATGATCGTTTTGATGAATTGCCAAACCAAACTGAGAATAAATCACTTGACAGCTGTTAAATCGGTCGCCATCTTGGAAAGTAATGCCAACTTAAACTTCTATACCTGGAAAAAAAACACTCTTTACCTTTAAACGAGAAATCTATCATTCAAGATGACTCGCTTCATATTCAAAAAAAGGAATTGTCAACCTTATTTTTATAGTGGTACACTTTTAATAGTTTCAAAATTTGGCGGCACACTAAGAATTAAATAAGAATTTTACTTATCTGTAACACACTACGTAAAATAGTTAATGATAACAATTTTTAATGTTAAATAAATTAACATGTACGATAAAGATAACAAAACGTTTTTTGTATAATTAATTACGAATTAATTACAATAATATATTTAATGAGAAATTTGAGCATGATGATTTTTGATAATTTCGTTTATATTGGGTCGTAAAAATGGTAATGCCACTTTCATTCCGGCATTATATATACACACATATATATGTTAATGCTGAAAATTTGAATTCACTCAAATAAGGAGTAGAAACAACCCTTTCAAAGCCTTTTTTGCAATTCTGACTTTAATCCAAAATGACTCTTCCGAATGTTTTGAAATTAAATCTAGATTATTATAGAGCGCGAAATTAGTTTGTCCTCTTCATTCAAATTTAATTCGTATCCAGATGTATCCATTATCGCAAATGGATTAAGTACACAATATCCATCTATCCATGAAAGTATAAGTTAAAAATACCCTTAGTCCATTTCTGTAAAATGACCGAATGATTCGGCTCCGGATTTCATTTTTTTTCTCAAATAAAAATTAATAATTTTTTTTAAAATTTTGGTGGCACACACAAAAATGCCTCTGCACAGTGGTTGAGAATCACTGTTCTAAAGAAACAAAACCCTTTTACGTAACTGAACTGATTAAAATTCCAAACGAATTATTATTGGATATTCGTAAGGTGACTAACCGTCCTCCTTTAGGGAGGACAGTCCTCCTTTTATAGATTCTGTCCTTCCTTGAAAAGTGTCCTCCTTTTCAATATTTTAGAATTGATCTGTAAATCTCTATTTTCAGAAATGAACTAAACTTGTTTCCAAATTGTCGAAGAATGGTCTGAAACAAATATCACAGGAAATAATAGTTTTCAATGGCATTTTTTGGCTTTTTCACATGTAAATTGGGCATATATAGAAAATTACGTTGGGATTTTATCGAAAGAAATGCCTGATACTAAAATCAATGACAATTGTCTGTTTGAAGTAGAAAGAAGACTATATCTATATTTAACTTGCAATAAATCAGAACAATTGGAAAATCAACATGCTGGGAAATTGGTAAAAGATGGGTGAAATTATTTAAACCATTTCAAAAATGAACACATTTCATACGAAAATGCAATTATTCTTGTTGAATTTACGTTGTGCTGCCCTGGAACTAATGCAGCAGTTGAAAGAGTTTTGCTTTCCAGTTGGTAATGATTTTTGTGAAGTGACTAGTGAGAAGTCACACAAAATTGAATGTTAATATTTTAGCTACAGTGCTTACCTTAAAATTCAGTAGGAAGGATATTTTTTGCCCGAATTTTCCGATACATTAAAAAATGATATGTTGACAAAAAAAATTCATTCAATAGAAAAATACTCGTTTAAAATAATAATTAAAAAGAATGTAAACGTAATTAACGTATTTTTGTTTGAATTCATAAAACGTTTCATATATTTAAGTAGTAATTTTTTCTTAAATTGTAAAAAATTAATTTCATTGTAAAAAAAAATTTTCACCTTAATATTCGTTATATTTTTTTTAAAAAAAAATCTTACCTATCTTTTTTTGAATGAGCTGGATTTCCTTTATCGTTTGGTAGCAGTGGAAGAAAGTGATACTTTTAAAGATTCTAGAATACGAAGCGCTCAGCAAGGGAATGTGACAGACAAGATTTCCGTTCGCACCACCTGCGACTCTTTTTCACTCATTTCCTGATCTTGCTCGAAAAAGAAGGCTTCTCGTCAAAATACAGCTGCTCGTCTGTTTTTTTACACAATGGGATGAGGTTGATATTTTCTTCATTCCTGACCTCCATTCACTCAATTGATTGCGAAAAGACGAGACAGAAGATCGCGTGGAAGCGTTCGAATACTTCGTGCATTTTCATCGGTTTCACAGACATTTCATTGCAATAATCGTTTTGAAACTCGATACATGTTCCATCAATTATATCATTAATACATTTTGTTTCTGTGAGGTTTCAGTAATTCTGAATGAAAAAGTTATATTTTTCACTTTATTTTCAAAGAATTGGTTTACTATAGTTCAGTTTCCACAATTCGTTTTAAGGCTTTCGTTTCGCTTCATTGTGCTTAGCCATTTTTATTTTTGGAATCAAATTAGAATTCGAAAATAATCATGTCCAACGTCATAAATTGAGCATAAATTCAAGTAAAAAATACGATTGGGAAAAATGAGCTGCTCAGAAAAACCTCAATGTGAATAATTAATATTTTTTTGTTAAATTTTATACGAGCAGTATTGCGCAAACATGTTGTAATTTTGATACTTTTTAAAAATTGTTTTCGATAAAAATATTTTATTTTGAATTTTTATATTTGCAGTTTACTTTCATATCTACGCTTAAAAAGATAAATATTTCGCATATTTTCAACTCTTTCAAACATTTTTGAGTGAAGTAACTGCAAATAAATACAATTATAAATTTTTGAAGAATATTTGTATTTATGGTTTATATTGTGACATCGTCGATTGTTGTGAATCCCCATCTTTCGATTCATGATAAGTTTTATAGTTTCACCAGCTGTTAAGAGACAAGTACGAAGTCTTCGATTGTTATGAACTCACACCCATCGATTGTCCCTGAATTTTTAAGATCCACCAGCTGTCAAATGACCAGTGCACGTGACCATGGGGCTATTGTTTATTGTCTGAACTCGGGGAGTGACGACAGCCAGACGGGTCTCCATAATGGTAAAGGAGAGCCGGTGCCCCATTGACAATAGGCGAAGCCTATCTTAAAAGAATCATGTCGTTTTTACTGGTGTTGAGAGAAGGGGATAATAGAAACAGGTGGCGTGATGTACAAGTGTGTCCAGATGTTGGACAAGGAATTATGACGCCTTGGGCCAGACGGCCCGGGTGTGTTTTGATGTGTTATGCGCAAATAGGACGAGGGAGGTCAAGAGAGACTTTTGTGACCTGCCAATAAGGGACGAGGGGCGTGTTGTGAACACACCCCTGGTGTTTAAAAGGGTTCTTTTTCAGGAGAGAAAAAAAAGAAATAGAGGAGCCCGGCCTTGGATGGAAAAAAGGGAAAAGCCCTGCCCTGGATGGAGAGGGCATGAGAGGAGAGCCCTGGTTGGACCGGACGGGAAGAGAGCGCTAAAGAAAAGGGCTGAGTCCGAGATTGGAGTGGAAAGACGATGAACGCCGGTGGCGTTGAGAATAGAATATAGACTGACTGCACCGGCTTGGCATATGAACTAAATTCTATTGCTTCAGTAACAAATTGTTTAGCAAATAAACAATGCTTTTATTTTTATATTAGGCTGTAACAATTTATTGATGGTTAGCTATACACGACGTTACAATATTTATTACTATGGTTTATATTTTTATTTTGTCTCCACAAAGTAAAAGATCTTCCAAATATCTCCGTTTGCTGCAATGCAATATTAATGGATTAAGTACTGAAGCTACAAGAATTAAGTTACATCAGATTCTGGAAATTGCTGATAGACTACATGTGGAAATTATAGCTCTTCAGGTAACTAAACTGAGCTAGCAGAGACTTCTGAATGCTAAAGGATATAATATCGTCCGAAGGGACAGAGCTTCAGGTGAAGGCGGACTCATGTTTCTTATTCATGACGTCCATTTTCAGAGACTACCGGATATTGGCAATGACACCTCTGATCTCGAATATCTAGGTATAACTGTCCACTCTAAGGATCGCACTATTACCATCAAGAACTCTCTCATCCTCCAAATAGTCAACATCTTGATATAAACAGGATGGAAGGTCTGTTTGATGACAACACTATAATACTAGAAGACTTCAATGCCAAGAATACTACCTGGGGTAGCACTATTACAAATGCAAGAGGTTTGGAGCTTAGTAACTTGGTCAACGACAAGGCTTTCTTGTGTCTAAAGGATGGCACTCACACTTTCCGATCTAACAGTTACGGTTCTACTGATGTCTTGGATTTGACATTTATAAGTCCTGGTTTATTTCCTTACAGTTCCTGGAGAGTACTGGACAATATTGGCACCGATCACCTTCCAATTTTAGTCGAAGTAGATCTTAAAGTCAATTGTACTGGTGGGGAGAACCTCCACTGGAATTTTAAGAAAGCCAACTGGAATCTGTTTGAAACTATCTCTAACAATCTTATATCGCAAGAACCTCCCATTTCAAGCACTCCATTTTTACAGTTGCTAAGTCTTCAATCCCTAGGGGGAAAAGTAAAGAGACCCGTACTTTCTTTGCACACAATTCAGACCTTATTAAGCCATTGATTGCCCAAAGGACGGAACTCTTAAAAGTAATTTCCCAAAAGGGCTGCCTAGACAAAAAAAAGTGGATTGAATAAGCTGAACGCTGAAATTAAGAAAATTTATGTACAAGTCAAACGATCAAACTGGTAGAATCTATGTGAAACGTTAGACTATAGAACTTCAAATACTAAATTATGGAAACTGGCTAAGCAAATTGATAACTTAAAGCCTAATAACAAAGAAACTAACGCTATCATTAGTGATAATGGGCATGTCTCGGGGGATGCTCGGGAAGGAGCAGAGGCCCTGACTCAGCATTACACAAATGAAAGTCGGCTTGCTTTTAGTAGTTATGACAAGCACTTCGCCAGAGTCACCAGAAATCAAGTAAAATCTTGTAGGGACAGGCCGGCAGATAACCCATTATTCAATGTTGATTTCACCTTACCTGGACTAACTTTTGCCCTTCAAAATCTGGACACCATCAAATCACCTGGTCCAGATAGCACATCCCCGAACATTTCTTGTCCCACCTTGGAATTTTGGGTAAGGAAAGACTGTAACTTGTCATGGAAAATTGGAAAACTACCAAGATAGTGGAAATCGGCCATCGTTATTCGCATTCATAAACCCAACAAGAATGCCGGTCTTATTACAAGGTGCCTGCATCACTTGCAAATTAATGGAATGCAAGGTGCTGCGGAGATTGACTCACCATTTACACACTAATAACTTAATGCTCTCGGAGCAATTTGCTTTTCGTAAGGGTCACTCTACTGTTGACCAAATTTTATACTTCACCCAATGATGCCTCTCAGAATCACAAACCAACGAGACACTGGCGGCAGTTTTAGATTTGACAAAGGCATTTGATAGGGTATGGAAATATAAGCTGTTTAGCATCTGCTTTGGTGTTTTTGGCATTAAAGGTAAAGCTCTGCCCTGGATCTCAAACTTTCTAAATCACCGAAATTTTTGTGTCAACTTTCATGCTACTTTCTCGGATTCTTACAAAACCTATCAAGGAATTCCCCAGGGCTGCGTTTTGAGTCCAACTCTTTTCTCGTTACTTATTTCCGGGGTTGAAAAATATGTTAACCCTTCTCAAATTGGACTTTTCGCTGATGATGTCGTTTTGTGATGCAATGATGCAAATATTAGCAAAATGGAATCCCATCTGAATAGGTCCTTAGTAAATATTCAGGAATTTGCAGACAACCACAAAATTACTTTCAATGCTTCAAAGTATACTGTCAGCCTCTTCACGACTAATAGGCATCTTTACAACTACTCTCCTGGGCTTTTCCTAATGAGTGAGCGCTTGAATTATAGTAAATACCCTACATATCTTGGTTTCACTTTAGACTCGAAAGTGAACTGTGGTAAACATTTTGAGAAAATAGCCGATAAAGCAAGAAAGAGACTTAAGATCATAAAATATCTTTCTGGCAGAGATTGGGGTTCAGACGCCTCCACACTTAGAATAACTTATACAACCTTGGTTTGCCCACTTCTTGAATATGGGTACCAAATCTTTCAAGTAGCATCTCCTACAAACTTGAAAAAACTGGAGGGAGTGCAACTGAGTGCTGCGAGGATTATCACGGGCCTTAGATATAGTTACCCTACTGACATAGTTCTGTACGAAGCAGACATCCAACCTCTTACTACGAGATTCGAAGTCAACTCATATAGGTATTTTAACAAAATTAAAAGCTTTGGATTCTTCCATAGAACCTCTTCTTTCATTTTAAATTGGACAAGTAACCAACGTTTAATGCGAGACAGCCCACTTAAGGTATCCGACTACCCTAAAACCATGATTTTTTTTTTTTTTTTCAAAAAATTGGCAAATTTGTTTATGACTTTATGTTATAGACCATTTTATTAACTTAATAACAATACCAAGTACTTCATTTTCCCTCCACTAGAACAAAAACTACGAGCGTTTTAGTAAAAGCAAATGCCATAACTTTACACAAGATGTCAAGCTTTAAAATGCGTTTTACTCGAAATGTGTTTTTTTCGAAAAACTCAAACGGGGACCACGATTGCTCAAGAAGTTTTGAAAATAATTAGCTGAAATTTTTGCTTATGTTCTGCATAACAGTAGAAGTGTTTTGATCTTCAGATTTATCAATAACTGTTTTATTTCAAAATTTGCAGTTCTTTATGTGAATAAAGTCAATGTTTTTTTAAGCAATTTCGTATAATGACTTAGATAAAGTGCTCTAGTTTTTGTAAAAATCAAAATATCTCTTATCATGAAGATCACTTCAAACAGGAATAACAACGTAACACATCAAAATTGAAAAATTGAGAATTTGTTCATAAAATCTTTGTAGAGAGCGGGCCCCGTTTATGTAATTTTTGTACATTTTTACTAGTTTTTTCCCATTTTAATAATAATAAATTTTTTTTTTTCTTTTACCGATTTTAGGATTTTTTTTCTTAAAATATACTAAATAAATATAAAAATCTCAAAAAGATCTCCATATCTCCTTTTTCAAAAAAAAAAAAAAGTTGTCGCAAGTAGTCGGATACCTTAATTGCATGCGTAAACATGGTTTTATTGATTTTAATGTTGACACATCTACACCTTTTAGCTGTATCACACCTATTGATTCTTTTAATCATGTTGTATTCCAGGAGGATTTATTGACCAGTACTCCCAAGCTTAGCAGCCATTCGGAATTACTCAGACAACTGGCACTTGAAGTAATAAATGACATAACCGATCAAGCCTTGATTATTTACACAGATGGTAGTCGTTCGGATACGGGTAGAGCAGGGAGTGGTATTTTTAGTAACACTCCTGGGAATGATGTTAAAATCAGCATTAGGAATCCTGACCGCTGTTCCATCTTTAGATCAAAACTTATTGCCATTAGTGGTGCTCTCGATCATGTTCTCAACTCTTATAAGGACAGTATCTGGATCTTGACAGACAGCAGAAGCTCCATCCAATATTTGAAGAATTGGCCAAAAATTATGGACAGTACTGGTCTAGTTATTTTATCCAAATTAGTTAGGCTTGGTTAGAGGAAACAAGTATATCTCCAGTGGATTCTATCACATATGGGTGTGCTTGAGATCGAAGCTGCTGATGAGCTGGCTGGTAGGGGATGTGATCTCCCTAACCCCAGTTTCAATGTCTTAACCCACTCGGAAATTCATTCCTTCTTAAGAAATAAAATGAATTTGTCTTGGCGAAACCCTCCTGCACACCAGTGGTACGCAGCTAAGAGTCCTGGCCTATGTATACAGTGCAGGAGTTCCAGAGCGCATCAGACGGCCTTGGCGAGCTTTAGAAGCGGTCACCTGCGTAGTATGACTTTTGTGCAGAGGGTAAAGTCTTTCTTTACCTGTCCCTGCTCTCTCCTTGCTTCTCCTGCTTATCTTCTGGACTGCTGGGGCATTTCCCTGCGGCAGTTTTATGAAGAACAAGGCCTGGTGTGTGAGACTATTACGCGGAATGGTCCAATGGACTTGGTGTAGGCTTTCCTGCTCCAAAAAGATTGGAAACAGCAACACAACAACAACAACATATTTATTACGATTGTAATTTTTACAAGGCATAGATTGTTGTGAAAAGGTAAATCTGACAGAAGCAAAACGAATAATGTATTGTGTTCCTTCGATTTTTCCTGAAAGTAATTACGGAACCATTTCACAGTTAAATTTCTTTCTATTATTAAAAGAAATAATAATAAAGTGCACTTTAATTAATGGTGAGGATCACTTTCTTCTTGATATTATCCGTCGATCCTTCGGGTGATTTTGTATGCGATGAATTGGAACCGATTGTTATGGAAATAATCTTGAAAATAATTTAAAGCAATAACTAATACTCTTCTGTATATCAGAATCAAGAAAAATTATATTTAGTCAAATACATAGGGAGACATAAACTTTCATTTTATAAGGTTAACATGAAATATTTTTAACGTGAAAACGCTTAAGACGAAATATCGGTTAACACGAAATAATACAACGGTCCCGAAAAACTACTCTGTATATTCATGCTTTTTTTCTCTTAACACGAAACGAAAATCGCTTAGCATGAAAATATTTCCCTTCTGGGAATGAACAAAATAAGGGAAACAATAGCCGCGCATGCGAGATTTAAGAGGAATGTGAAATGGAACAGAAGTGGTTTCATAGAAACGAAGCTAGCTTGGCTTTGTAGTAACTTTGGGACAGATTGTGACACGAGTCTATTTTTTTTCTCCCTCCACCCTTACAAAACCCGCACAAAAACATTTCATCTCTCATCAGTTGGATTTGGAATTCGGTGACGGATACATCGAAGTGTGGATAAAAATCATTGACTTTGATACGCGTTTTTTTTTATTTTATTTTCCTTCCTATTTTAGAAGAATTTGTTACGAGCACAATGGCAAAGAGCTTCTATTATACTTAAATAATGATTTGGCTTCTTAAAGGCTGATGACCAAAAACAGAAGAGGAAAAAGATTTTGGTATTGCCAACTCTGTCAACAATGAAATGAATAACAAAATGGACGACACCGAACCATTTGATGCTAAAAAAGACAATGCAAAGAAAAATATCATATTTTTTTCCAAAAACTCAATAAATGTTTTGATTTTCAAAAATACTTGTAAATTTTTTTATTAAATTTTATTTAATTCTTGTGAATGTTTTTGATTCATTGATTTTAATTAAACACAAACATTTACACACGTCTATGTAAATAAAATGTACTCCTAGAAATTTAATTTTGTTGATATATGTTGTTGTTTTTAAATACCCTCTAACACGAAAAAATATTTCAGTCCCTTCAGTGTCGTGTTAAGTTATCCAACTACGTTCGGAACCATGATTTTCAAAAGCGCATAAATGGATAATTTTCATGACATTTAGTGTCACTTAGATTAAAATATATGCATAAAATTGTTTTAAGGATATTTTACCTAAAAACTTCATTTAAATACAATATTTTGGCAAAAAATTAACTTAGAATAATCCTTTTTCCAAATGTTCTCCTTTTGTGAAAAATGCTTCTATTAGAATAATATTTTGCCTGTATATAGCTCAGACCTCTGTGCAGAGGCTCAACTAGAATTTTTGAAATATATAACTTAGAAGTGGGTTTATTCATGTTTTACGACAACAGAGGGGAGCAATTTTAAGAAAAAAACGCGAATATAATTATTTCAATGGGTGGTAACTCTGAAAATAATGTGAATTTTTCAAAAATTCTAGTTGAGCCTCTGTAGAGAGGTCTATGCTAAATACAGGCAAAATATTATTATAATAGAACTCTTTTTCACAAAAGGAGAACATTTGGAAAAAAAGATTATTCTAAGTTAATTTTTTGCCAAAATATTATATTTAAATAAATTTTTTTGTCAAAATGTCCTTAAAACAATTTTATGCATGTATTCTAATCTGAGTGACACTAAATATCCTGAAAATTATCCATTCATGCGCTTTTTTAAAATCACGATTCCGAACGTAGTCGGATACCTCAAGCGATTTTCACTGTAAATTTATCTATGTATAAGTATTCCCTACGTCTTATTTTCTTGATGCCTCTTTTCTTGTGGTCACGAACTTAAGGCCAAAGAGTAGGAAGCATGAGTCCTGTGCCACCAAAGGTCAGTCGTGTGGAGGAGCTGATGCATATTAAGTAGGTAGAGGCTCAAACTCCCCTCCCGTTAGAGTGATGTGGAAGTTCTTAGAGTAAGGTACCAGCTTAAGTGTCGTCCTCGTCACTTGACCGAGGCTCAAAGTTACAAGGTCTGTCTCCAACAGCCTTCATGTTGATTTAGAGGGCGAAGTATATCGAAAATCAAACTCTCTTTTCTTCTTTTTAGACAAATATTTTTTAAACTTTCTGTTAATAGTCTGTGATGTGAAAAGAGAAATTTTGATGATCACAAGAATTTTACCTTTAATGGACACCTAAAAGGAATTTTTGTGCTAAAAAAATAGATATTTCGAGACAAATTTTGTATTATCTGTCATCTTCCCTATGTATTTTTGTTGGTATCTAAATTTAAATGATTTATTGAAACATTCTTAATTTTAATTTTATATATATATATATATATATATATATATATATATATATATATATATATATATATATATAAAGTAGTTCGAGACCTTTTAAGTCTCTTTCAGTGTGAGACAAAAAAAAATCAATCATTCACACAAATCATTTAGGTAATAATTCTGTCTCTCTGTTCCTGCACAAAATAACAATTTACATGTCTGATTTTCCTGAGAAAATGACGTTATTAATTCGTTCTTTTAAAGCTCTCCTTAAGAATCGGATAAAATGAAGTCAACTTCAGGGATCGCTGTATCAATGATACGAGGCCCCAACATGTGCCACTACAGTTCCACTAACAAAGCTCGCATACCTAGAAAAGGGCCCCAAAGGAGTTAAGATACAGGGCCCACTCTGAACTAGCTACGCCAGTAGTTAAATTGCTCACATAATTGAATTCATGTAATTAAATAACATGTAATATGTAAATTAAATTTTATAATATTTTGCGATAATGAAACTTTTGTCTTGAGTGTTTAAATATTATGTCTAAGTGTCTGAAAAGTGATTTGCAGTACAATGTACAGTGCTTATAGTATGTGTTACCATTAAAGTATATAATTCAGTTATTTCATAAAATAACTAGGTATTTCATGAAATAACTAGACAAGTCAGTTAAAGGATATAATCGATGAAATATTTCATACTTTACCTAGTTATTTCATGAAATAGCTAGACAAGTCAGTTAAAGGATATAATGGATGAAATATTTCATACTTTACCTAGTTATTTCATGAAATAGCTAGACAAGTCAGTTAAAGGATATAATGGATGAAATATTTCATACTTTACCTAGTTATTTCATGAAATATCTAGACAAGTCAGTTAAAGGATATAATGGATGAAATATTTCATACTTTACCTAGTTATTTCATGAAATAGCTAGACAAGTCAGTTAAAGGATATAATCGATGAAATATTTCATACTTTACCTAGTTATTTCATGAAATAGCTAGTTATCCTATGAAATAACGGATTTCACTTTTTAACGGTATCATATATAATAAGATTATATAGTTATAACTAGATTTATTTTTCCGCCAACGATTTTATATATTTTGATTTCCTAATATACATTTATTTTCATTACAAAAAGTTATTCTCAGTGAAATAATTAGGATATTTTTATTTGGTTGAATTTTTTCATTTACTGTGGTTGATTATTATTAAAATTATTATTTTAGTATTTTTCAGTTCAATGTAAATTAACTAGCCTGCTTTATCATACCTTCTTTCTTTGAAAGTCCACCTGAAAATGTATCCAAATATTTCTAAATTTTAAAAAAGTTTCAAAATAATTTGCATGTTATTATTACAATTGATTTATTGATATTACAATGTTTATTACAATTGATTTATTGATATTACTGTAAAAAGCTTATACTTTCATTTGCTGCAAGTAACTGTGCGCTATGAATACTGAAAACTGAAATCCCAATGTTAACTTGAGTTCCTTTCATCCTAAAATTAACACATTTGAGGCATTTTTTTTCTTTCGGTTAGAACTTTTAAACATTCAAACAATATTAAATTAATTTTAATGAAAAGATTTTAAGTAAAATTAATCATGTAAAACAAACCAGATAGCGCCACGAATTTATAAGTATTAAATCTCATTGATACAATCGTTCTTTTCTGTGGTGCCATCTATCGGAATTTGTTGTACGTTACTTAAGATACAGAACAAGCATTACAATTTAAAACAATAAGTGAAAATAGCGAAAAATGAACTAAATTTGTAGAGACACTTCTGTGTTTGCTGATATCGTAATATCAGAATTAAAATACAGTCTGCCCCCGATTGAACGAATCCATCAGGACTGAGCATTTTGTTCGTTATTTCGGGGTTAGTCATTATACAGGAGTCCAAACAAGATACATATTTTTTGTACTTTTCTTTTGGAAATTCTAAAAAGGCAACTACACAGAAATCTCCACAGTTAGAAATTACATACTTTTTTTATTCAACAGCTAAAAATACTATTATTCAATTAATTGCTAAGCACCAATTCTTTGGAAATTTTAAAATTCTGACAGATTTTTGACAATCTTTTTGATTCTTGACTCAAAAGAGTTCTTTTTCGATTTCATGTAGAAAACAAAACGTTACAGTCAATTTCTACATCAGAATCGTTATTCATTGGCTCCGACAAATCAATTTCCTCGAGTTCACTTGCACAGGTTGGCAGTCCGTCATCGAATGTAACATAATAATTAAAATCTCCTGCGTTGTAAAGTGTAAAGAGATAAGAAAGGTATTCCCAGTCCTATTCAAAACTCACTCGATAATTTACACTCAAGACTCATTTGCACCTGTAAAGTCTAATAATAGCTTCATCCCCTTTCCCGCCGAAATTCGTACATAAAAAGGATCTCATTGGAAAAAAATGTAATTTTTTCTTATATGTAATGAAAAAATGTTTATCAGCTGTTGAAATAATTCGTTAAATTGAGGTTTATTATTCGTTCAATAAGGTTTTTATTCTCCCTTCATTTTAATCGGGGAAGATGAAAAATTCGTTAAATCGCGAAATTTGTTAAATAGGGGTTCAGTAAATCGGGATCCGACTGAATTAGCTCCTGAGTTAAGCAAAATCGCTATGAATATATTCTTTTTTACATTATTCGAAATTCAAATTGAAACTGAGGAGCATATGACACATCATAAATTATTGAATTCCACCACAAATATTAGAGTTAGTAAACACAGCCTCACCCATTTTCGCTTCAGAATAAAGAAAAAAAATCCAAATTTCGTTAGAGAGCAATTAAATGTTACTTGAAGCGTAATGAACAAAAGTAATCTGTTATCCTTTCAGTGATGCTTATAACTTGCGATCTTTCTGAGGGTCGGGAAAAAATGTTTGTGGGCCACTCAACTCACAAAGAATTGGATTTCGCAATGAAATTCTAATCTTCAACAAGTATCAGATAACAGTAAAATGACGAAACGTGAACAATTATTTGTAAAACTAGAACTATATATTTACGAAAATAATTGTCTATATATTAGACATCCATCCTTCGGCAACCAGCAGAACTAAATCAGTAATAAAAGATAATTGTTAATTTTGAGATGTTCTCTTGTGAAATTCACATCCAACTTGGAACTATCTGACGTTTAGTTGCGGTTATTTTTGCTACCGTTTTTTTTTAAACTCTAAGTATATTAGTCTTTATACAATGGTCACAGCGTATGTGTAGTTTTCCCGTCTGTATGTGTCTCAGTATTTCGATTTTGCTGTTTCTCACGCCATGCAGGTACACAGTACGTGCACAGACTTCTCTTGTGGAGGGGGAGAGGAGGTTGCCTTTTAAAAATCATTATAACAAAAGCATCGAGACGTAATCTTTATGGTAAAAATTAGAAACATGTCGGTCGATGGGTGCTTGAACCCCCTGATCTCCACTCTTGAGTACGTCACTGCAAGTGCATTCAGTAAGTCTGTTTTTATGTTTTTGCTTTTGTTAATTCTAAAAAAAATTGCAATCGGTTATGCATATAACATATTTTTTTTAAGTATAGGACTGTTAAGTTATATGCTCTTGGAAAGGAATAAAATAAATAATTAATTGAATGATCAATGAAAACATGAAAATATTTATTTAAGAAATATCAGCATCAACACAAGAAATGTAGACATGTTATCGTGCTTTTCAGAATTTACTAAAAAACCTAATATAGTCTTCTTGTTACTTTAAAGCATCATTTTTTGCTGTACAATGAAATGGAAGAAAACACATTTTAAAAGAACTCCACATAATGAATTAGGTTAGATGCTTCGTCAATTTCAATATCTCTTTGAATAAAAGAGAGCTAGTAATTGACGTTTCATATAACGAAACACTGCCCATTCAATGAAATTCTCTGACTTAAAACTTGCCAAAAATTTCGGTTGCTGATTGGATATAAAAATTAGTTTCCGTCACTGATCCAAGCACGGAAGCAATCATGGGAACTTTGCAAGCGCATACTTTACATTGAATTTTTATGATATGAATATGAATAAATATTTATACCAACATGCATCAATAAGAACCACTACTTCCCACAATTATGTGTTCCTAGTAAGACAAAAACATAAGCGAAAATCATAGAAAAACATTGTGGCTGCGGCACTGATGAAGCTAGTTATCAGTGGACCCCGTATCAAAACTCCTTCAAGGCCCTATTTTAGAAAAAAAAGCCATATTAGTGGTACTGTAATTATACATGTTGGGGCTCCTGTAGCTTGGGGGCCCCGTATCAGTGATACGGCTAATGCGATGGTAGCTACACACAGGGACGTCTTAAGATTCTTTTAAGCCCTGGGCCCAGAAAAAAAAGACCTTAAAAATTTTTGAGGCTCTGTACCCCTATATAAAAGTAAGCCCTAACTGAGAACTTTAAAAGTAGTACACTGCTGGACAATTGCTAAGGACGGATCACAAATTGCTATGTAGCATAACATTAAGCGAGACATGAGGCCTAGTAGGATAAAATATAGTTGCCACACTGTTCAGAATAAAGAATATTTATTGTTCTGGAAAGTACAAAAGCTGTGAAACATCTGAAAGAAAAAAAATGTTCATTTGATCTGCGTACGGAGAAATGGAACAATGCATCTAAAAAAGTCAGCAGGCATCTTAAAGAAAGGTATCAGTATGGGATATGTCCACCGTGGAGTGTGATGCAACATTCCACACGTCGTACCATACTTTGCACAACATTATCCAGCAGCTGTTGAGGCAATTTATCCCATTCCTCTGTGAGTGCACGGATGAGGGTGTTCTTGTTTGTCAGAGGATAGTTTCGACCAGCAACTTGCCTCCACAAAGCATCCACACATTTTAAATGGGGTTTAGATCTGGAGAACGCGCTGGCCATACGAGACGTTGAATACCCTCGCTGTCTAGACAATCCTGAACAGCGAGTGTTCGATGACATGTTGCGTTGTCGTCCATAAAAACAAATTTATCACCGACAGCACCACGGAAAAGACGAACACGAGGAAGTAGAACTTCATCAATGTATCGTTGGCCCGTCATAGTCCCATTCGCAACGACATGTAGGCGCGTGCGGCCATTGATCATGATGCCGGCCCACACCATGATACTGCATGGTCCTTTTCCTGGATATTTTCTGGACGATAAGCAGTACCACTCTCGCGCCAGATCAGTTGGCGTCTACAATCCGATGACAGACTGAACCAACTCTCATCTGAGAATAGTACGCATGCCCAGTCCTGTTCAGTCCAATTGTGATGCTCACGACACCATTGCAAACGGGCAGTACGGTGCCTGCCTGGTCAATGGGACACACACAACAGGTCTGCGTGCGTATAGTCCTCCTCCCCTCAAACGTCTGGCAACAGTTTTTCGGGAGATCTGCTTTCCTGAGGCAGCAAGAAACTGATTTGCCACCTGCTGAGCTGTGGTGCCCCTGTTCCTTTTTGCTGATAGGACGATATATCCGTCTTCTGCAGGCGTCGTACTTCTAACACGACCTCCCCCGTGCCGTCTACTACACATTCCAGTAGTTTTAAATGACTTCCACAGCCGTGAAACAACGCTGTGAGCGATGTCGAACTCCCTGGCAACATCTGTTATTTTTCGCTCTTCTTCGATTTTTCCAATAATTCGGCCACGCATAAAATCATCTATGTGATGTCGGGAAGACATGCCAAAAATTTTAAGTTCGTCTATTAAATCTTTCCTGTAAAACTTTGACTTGAAACAACAACTATCCACACGCGTCAAAACCTTTAAAGCTCTTATGAACGCTATCACGTGATGAACAGACGTAGAAAAAAATTTGCATACTCATACTTTTTCTTACTAATATCCCGCACTTATTCTAATTTTCCACATTTTGCTTCCTTTCATTTTGTGGTTGCTATGGATGATAGTGTTATCCGTCCTTAGCAATTGTCCAGCAGTGTATATACCATGTACTATCAAATACTCGTTCAAACGGTAATTTGAAACAAATAAATGTGTACAACTCACAATCTCAAAAACGTAGGCACAAACAAGCTTGGCCGATGGCCGCATTTCCGCTAAATGAGTTGAATGATTCTTTATGACGTTAGACCTAGACATGAGAACAGTCATCTCATAATAATACAGACTTGCCATTTTCGTTAGTTGACATGAAGTTTGAAATTCCCTGTTTTTCGGAGAATAGGAACGAGAATATTTGACCAATAATATTACCCGAATCATGACCTTATTAAAACTTAATTGAGAACGATACGAGGCCCCAACGAGGTCCTGGGCCAGGGCCCAGTTAGCCCATGCCTTAAGACGTCCATGGCTAAGCCCCTTGGCTGCGGTAGCCTAGTTGTAAGGACTTCTGGCTGGTGTGTCATGAGTTAGAGCCTGGTACCGCTGAAGAGGGGGCCAATACACAAAAAATCTGTCCAGGATTAAACGTCCTCCCGACGGCGTGGTGTGGAAATTAGAAGAGGGAGGATGCCATGTGAGGCATCGTTCACGTCCCTTTAACACGGTTCAAAATGACGAGGTCTGTCGCCAATCGCTATGTGTAAAAAAGAAACTGTGTAGTGGAATTAGATTTGAATATAAATCAAATTATATAGTAGGTATATATGAGATACATTCTGTGAAATTATTTACAATCTATCTGTTAACGATGGAAATTATTCTTTTTTCATACTATTATCGTCTACTATAAAACTTTAATTTTTCTTGCTGTTTATATTAATTATTGATCGTTTGATATTATAAGTTTTGTTGATAATGTTGGCTTACTTTTCTTTGTAATGAATCTCAATGAATCGTTCAGTTGACTGTTGGAATTCGAATCTTTATATATTTTTGACACATACTAGAACAAGCTGTTACGTTTACTGACAGATTTTAGATGACAAAGATTTCTTTCAATGTTATTTCGTGTAAATATTCCTTCTTGTTTGTTGTCTTGGTTTTAAGCATTTGGTTTCTTTTAAATTGATTATGTGCATCATTTTTCGAACACTGAACCACCGAAACAAAAATGACAAATAAGTCACAGGCATTGCGGTAAAATTTAATTCAGAAAGAAGGTCAGAAATAAAAATTCAGTGAAGTACGTTTACGCGAAAACGCTTTAGAAGAAATATTGATTTACGCGAAACAATATAAAGGTTCCTTCACATTGCTATGCATGTCTTGCTAGTTGGACTTCCATTGAACAAAGTCGTTAAATCCCGAAAAAAGTTCGTTATGCGAAAAATTCGTTAAATAGAGATGGATCTTTTACTGTACTTTGGAAACCACATAACACAAATTTTAAGTTTATAAACACTATATACTATTAAAAAAAGTAATTATTCACACTTTTTTTTACAAGTTAATACCTACCGTAAAATCTAGCGTATAACTCTTACCCATAACTTTCAAGTTTGATTTTTTAATTTTTATTTATATTCGAGGTGTAGCACCTCCCCTTTTTTTACGAAGAAATCTGAAATATTATACATGCTGTTAAGTCATTTATTCGAGGTATTATATAAGACTTTTGTTACAAAATAGTTTTCTTCTAGAACTACACTGGTGTGCAAAACAATGTAAAAATTTAACAGATAGCCATGAAATTGCTGAAAAGGAGGTCTGGAGATCAGTACAGTAAACAAGTAAGTCAGTAGAAACGTCATGCGTGTGCAAATATCAGGAACCAAACGTCAGAAGCGACGTGAGCGTACGCAAAACGCGTGTTGTCGGCGCGCGCTGCTCAACAGTAGAATAAAATGAAGGACGGAGACGCAATTCAACATATTCGTTGCTAGTGCCAGTGAGTCAGTTCGTGAAATATGGCTAGAAGAAATCACCTGGACGACTTCACACGTGGAAGAATGATCGGAAAGCTGGAGGAGAGGCTTGCCATCACCATTGCAGCTGCAGAATTCATAATCAACAAAATTGTCGTTTCGCACGCTTGTAAACCTTTCCAAACCACATGTTAACCTGTTAGAAAGGTTGGTGGTAGCCGCCCGAGGACAACAACTGCAATGGAAAACCAATATAGAATCCTGCACGCGAAAAGAGGCCGACGGCATTCAACAAGCATCATTGCTCAGCAACTCTCTACAGCAACGGGTCGACAAGTGTCGCGGTTTACTGTGGCCAGATGTCTTCACAAAGGGGGCCTATTCTCCCGCCGTCCTGAACTCTGCCTCCCGTTGAAAGTTGACCACCGACGCCACCGTTTACAGTGGTGCAGAGAGCACAAAAACTGGACAACTGTCAATGGAGTCGTGTCCTCTTTACGGATGAGAGTCGGTTCAGTACCAGAAGCGATTCTCAACGCGTTTTGATTTGAAGAGAGATCGGGACACGGTTTTATACCAGTAACATCAAGGAAAGACACCATTACGGTGGTCCTGGAGTTCTTATCTGGGGAGGCATTATGCTGAACGGGCAAACTGAGCTCCACATTTTCGATAGAGGGTCTGTAATCGGGGATCGCTATTGTGAGGAGGGAATTCTTCCCCATGTGCGTCTGTTCCGAGGTGCCATTGGCCCAGACTTCATTTTTATGGATGACAATGCACGGCCACATCGGACTCTTGCTGTTGAGGAGCTGCTGGAAAGTGAAGATATCACTCGAATGGATTGGCCAGCGTACTACCCAGGTTTAAATCTCATCGAACATGTGTGGGATGCTTTGGGGAGACGTATTGCAGCACGCTTACATCATCCGGAGGACACCCAACAGCTCAAACAGATGCTGATTGAAGAATGGGTACTCCTACCGCAAGAAATGTTGCACCAGCCGGCTCTGAGTATGCGGAGACGGTGCGAAGCAACCATTGCAGTGAGGGGATGGCATATACCATATTAAGGAACATCTGCTTGTTGTTCCTGTTGGATAGAGCATCATGAGTCACGATACTATGCGTTCAATAAAACTTGTTTTTGTTTGATTCCATACCGTATGCATTGTATTCCTTTTTCAGCGCCGATGCTTTTGTCATCCTTTACGTACATAATACTCTTCCTCATTTCTGAATTTCATGTCTCTCAGATGATTTTTCGTGAAGTTATGGCAATAAACCCATTTGTTGCTTAAGTTTTGCACACCAGTGTACAACTCTTTTAGTTCATTAGGCAAGTCATTTCTTTTAAATAAAGAGTATTTTCGATACATGTAGAAGTAAATGTTTTTTATGCTCATCTCTTATGTTATTTTTAAAACTATCGTTTTTACACCCGGCGTATAACGCGCACCCTTAAGTTTCGTTCTTATTTTTTGTGTTCAAAGTGCGCGTTGTGATGTGTTACGGTATTTATTTTATAAATCTTATCCATCCAAAAGAAGTCTGGAAGGAAAATAAGGGAGGAAATATTTTCCAATAATATTCAACTTTAAAAAATGGTTTTATATTTTAACTAATGATATTTTCTTATTTTAATCCTACAAATAACTTAAAACATAGATCATTTTATAAACAGTAATTTTTAGTATGTATTACCGCATACCTTACATTCAGTTTCTGAAAATCGGTGAAATGTATTTCAAAAATGATGGCCATTTTATTGCTTTAGGTGAGTTAAGCACAAGGTAAAAACAGTGATCACCACAAAATGTGTTAGAAAAGAGAATAATTTGAAATGTCCAGAAATATTCTATAATAAGGTGAAAAAAAATCGTGAAAAGGGAGAAAAAGTTCGTTTAATAGAAAAAAATTCGCTAAATAGAAGTTCATAAAATGCCTGTATTTGAAATTTTTCTGAATTTACATACACGGGTCGAATGCCACTCAGCTAAAAAACTAAAAAATATAAAAACTTAACAGTTGTAGATATAATTACGAATTTTTAAAATAATGTTTACGAGTGAAAAATATATCTTTATTTGAAAAAAAAACATTACCTGTATGTAATTGAATTATTTTGACCAGATATAACGTACGAAACCGAATGTCGACAACTGAGTTATTCTTTAGTTCTAGAATTTAATCAATAAGTTTTCGAAATCACGGAAGTGAAATGAAGTCATCAGACGGTAATGAAACTTGATTTTTCTGTCTGGTAAGATGAGTGAAAAATCACTAGGATCAATTTTTTATGTACAAACGAAACCTTTTTTACACCATTAAAAACACAATAACCATAACTTTTAAGTGTCATGCAGCGTATGAAAAAATTATGCTCTTTATGTTTCTGGTGTACCGTTTAAACTTAAAAAATTGCCATTGAAAAATGTATCGCTACCGATAGCATAGTTAAAATCAATTACTCCGATTCCAATATGTCAACTTTTACTTCTCTTGAGTTTTGAATTACATAGAGTAATAATTAATTTTTATCTTGAAAAATGAGAATACAATTAAGGTGACCAATCGTTTTTCTTTAGGGAGGACAGATCTTCTTTTGTAGGTTCTATCCTTCCTCAAAAAGTATCTTCCTTCTTGTCCTCCTTTTCAATATTTTAAAAAACTAATCTGTTAATCTTTAGTTAGAGATGCCAGGCCGAAATGTTACGCATCTGTTTTAAGAACTTAGAACACTGAATGTATTAGTTAAATTCTGATGAATTAGAACAATGGAAAAGTCAGCATGTTGAAATTGATAAAAGATGGGTGGAAATATTGAACCATTTGAAAAATGAACACATTCCACGTGAAAATTTAGTTATTCTTGTTGAATTTACGTTGTGCTGCCGAGAAACTAAATCTGCAGTTAAGGGAGTACGGCACCTGAATTTTCAAAAAATTATCGATTTTCACTTTTTTTTATATTTTCTAAAAGTTCAAACATTTCTATTTAAAATGATGCATGATATGAGGAAATATGATAATAAGAAATATTTTTATTTATTTTTTTAAAGGAAGCTACTCCTTGACGCGCATTAAATGAGCTCTCCTAGGAACACCTGTGTTTCCCCTTGTATAGGTTTCTGTTGAGCGCGAATCCATATGACGTTCAAGTGGAAAAATTAGTGTGTTGGGCGTATCCAAAAGTGTATGGGTACATGTCTTTTGGATCTTAAAAGCAAAACAGAGGGGAAAAAGTTTAAGTGATGGGAAAAGCTTAAGTGGTAATAACCGATCCACCAACATTTTAATTTTAAAAATTCAAAGATATTAGAAATAATATCAATGATCTACACAGCACGAAAACTGCTGTTAATCTTCATCTTCTATCTTCAAACTAGAGCCCTCGACATGAACTGTGTCCTGCGATTATAAAAATGCCTGGTGCAAGTTTCAAAAGACAGAAGCTGAATGATCATAAACACATGCACACGTGCTATATACCATAATGAATTAGATGAAGCCAATTTTTAGAGATCTAGGTGATCCTATGTTATTACGAAAATGTTTACATGGAAAGACCCAGAACCCAAATGAGTCAGTTAATAGCACCCTATGGTCAGTGATTCCAAGATCTACATTTGTGGAATTAAAAACTCTAAAATTAGGGGTAAATAGGGCTATTACACAGTTCAATATGAGTCATGTAGCAAAATTAATGATCTTAAAACAGTGTGATATTGAACCAAGTAGTAAATGTTTGCCATGCTTCAAAAAACTAGATAGACGTAGGATTCGTGCAGCCCAAAGAAAGCATCTTGATATCACAATAAAGAGCAAAACCGTTAAAAATAATAAAAAAAAAAAGATTCTTTTGTACGAGCAGAGAGTAAAAAAATGTTTCGAATGCTTCTGGAAAGTACTAAAAAAGGTAAATGCTGAAAAAATTACAAATTTTCACTTTAAAGCCTGTTTTCTCAAAATGTAATATTTTTAACTTTATGTACCTTTTTCTCAAAAACTACTCATCATATAATCCTCAAATTTTCAGTGAGCAGACTTTTAGCATGTTTACACTTTTTAATGGAGGGAATTAGATATATATAGCAAACGTTTTTAGATATGACTTTTTTAAACTAAATTTTAGAGAAAAAAATTGGACAATTTTTTAAAAAATTATAATTAATTTAATTTATAACAAAAAGACAAAATCCTCCGTTAAAGTGTTATTTATGGTATACATAATCTACTGTAAAACTTTTATCCGTGAGAAGTGTGTAGTTCCTGAGAAAAAGGTACATAAACGTACGCAATTTAACATGGGCTCCTATGGACGCGCCAGACCCTCTTGAAAGAGTGTTTTCAATTCAAAAGTATTAAATTCCGTAAGGATTTTTGGACGTGAGAAATCAAGATTGAAAGTTGATACTTTAACTGCAGCACTTACGGTAAAAAATTCGTTATGAAAGATACTTCTTGCTCTGAAATTTCCGATACATTAGAAAAGGATATATTAACAAAAAAATTTCATTCAATGGAAAAATACTAATTTAATAATTAAAAGGGATCAAAGCATAATGAGTGTATTTTTGTTTAATTTTTAAAATGTTTCATTTGTTTACATTATAATTTTTTCTTAAATTTTTCGTCCTCCTTTTCCTTGTAAAAAAAGCTGGTCACCTTAATACTAACCGTATTGTGCGATATAAAGAATCAGCTATAAATCGAGTACTGCATATTTTATTTTGTTTCATTTTTAATAACATTTTATTATAACTAGTATTTGCTTTTTTTATTGTTTTAATTTGTTTATTTGACAATATAGACAAGCTTCTACCGATAGAGATATTTTCATTTTTTAAAAATTAGAGAGAGAGAGAGAGATCTTCAAAAGCGGGTCTTCTGTGGCGTGAGTGAATATTAACGTCGCCCTGTTCAGCTACTCGAGAGCTTTTGGCGACGGATCTCGTCCTTTTGAGCCATGGTCAAGGGATGTGGACGACACCTGAACTGGCAAAGTTGTTGAATTTTGTTATTTTAAGCGCTTTTTCTAACTTTCATTAAAAAAACTGTTAAGCGCTTTAAACAGCGTTATATTTTTGGGTCTCACAAATAATGAGGCTTTTGAGCAGACATTCATTTGTTTTGGTGCATCGAGCGCGTTGATGTGATACGAAACAAAATAGCTTGTCCGTGAACCGGTCAGACTGCTTGGACTTTTGGAAGAAATGGACCTAATACCTAAAATACCTGCATTCCTGGACAAACAAGCACAGTTGTCTACAGAAGATGCTCAATCATCTCTAAAAGTTTCAAATTTTAATAAAACATTAAAATTTTAGTACATTCTCTAGATAAATGACTCTAGATTGTTTTGGTAATTCTTTTACTAATATAAGTTTATTACTTTTTTCTCTAATTGCTTTGAAGGTTTACAAAAATGTTGCTAAAATTTCACATATAATTGTGATTTTTATGAAATTCTGGCAATTTATTTTAAATATTGTTGATTAAATATTAGTATTTATTGGTATTGAATCCTATAAAAAAGCCTTTATGTGTTTAAATATGTTATTTTGTCAAAAAGTACTCTGCACGTGTTCGGATACCTTAAGTGACTCTGATCCTCCAGGTTTTCCACGATTAACATGGTACGATAGGTATCTCTTGGGATGTATCAGCTGAGGCGAAGCCGATAAAACACTCACGAACACCTTAATCCATCAGGGATGAACTCTATTGACGTAAATCGAGAAGATTCCTCAATGGTTCGATTCCAGTTGAGATCACGACACACAAGCTCAAAAGTATATAACATATTAATAAGAACAAATATAGGTCCTAATCCAAACATTGAATGGCATTGTCAGTGCAAAGTTGGTGCTAGAGTTGTTTGCTGATGTGCATATGTTGCATTTGTACTTTGGTACTAGAGAATCACACTCAGGCAAAAACACCAAGTTTTGGATATGCTGATACACTTAAGACGCTGCTACTGGATGGTCAAGTGACGATTCAGCCAGTGAAAGCGAGAAGGAAATATAATCGAAGACATTTGTTATAAATGGTTTAACATTTTTTTCCTGTTTTCTCTATTTCATAAAAAAAAATTGAAAAAACCTATCATTTTCATTTTGATTGAGTATTATTGTTAAAAAATGCATAATATGAATTTGCCGAAGGGCGAAAAAAGGCCGATCTTTACCCACCTCCTTTCTTCATGCATGGAAACTTTTCAGCTGACAAAGATCTGTGAAATACAGTAGCATTAAACATTTCCTTTACTCTGTGATCCGACTTCAAATGAATAAGTTTAAGCTGCAGCTCCTCAAGGGTGCTGTGTCAGTATCATCAGTAACGGGATAACCTTTACTGCTCAACCTAACTCTGCAAATTGTACTACGTTTTTTTTAATTCTGAGACCTTGTTCTGCAAATGATTTCTTTGCAGAAACACTTTTAACGGGATTACCTTTACTGCTCAACCTAACTCTGCAAATTGTACTACGTTTTTTTTAATTCTGAGACCTTGTTCTGCAAATGATTTCTTTGCAGAAACACTTTTAAGTATTTTGTTTTCCTAATAAATTAATTCTGTTTTCCTAATAGTAAAAAATACAAGACGAATATGTGATCGTTCACAGGAGAGAAATACCGATTGACTGTCACTGTTCTTTACAAGTCGCTGTTTGTCCACCCCTGAAATATAACCTAAAATAAATCAAAGAATGATTTCCACATCTACTATAATCTTATAGTTGGTATTTCAGGAACGCGTGAAATGCTGGTTTTTCCCAGAATAAACCATTCCTAACCATTTTGAATATTCTCTTACGCTGTTGCATTACTTCAGAGCATTCATCTGATTGTAAAATTTGAAACACATTTTGTTAATCACCACATCTTGTTATTTATAAATCTGGCATCCCCACCAACGTTATCTCTCGTCTGTTAACATTCACTGAGAACTAGCATCAACACAGCAGATAACTGCGTACGATGATTAAATAAATCGTTTCAAGAGATCTTTCAATGAGATCTGAAATTTGCCAAACCTGGTTTGAAAGAAAACAGATGTAAAACTTGCATCATGAGTTGATTTTTATCCGATAAGCTTTTTTGTGAAAAATTAGATAGAAAACATTTTTAAGATAGGAGGCCTTATGTAGTTATTTATAGCTGGGCTAGTCTTTGTTAAAATCTATATAAACATTAGAAAAGCGACTCACTCATCCATTGCTGTTGTTGTTTCTAATCCCTGATTATCTAGCATCCATGAATCTAAGCAAATCTAGAAAATCTAAAAACAGAAGAGGGTCTAGAACAGGGGTCCTCAACCTTTTTTACCGCTGGGCCACATACATATGACAACTATTTCATCGCGGGCCGCTACGGGAGAGTGCGCTATAAGATCAAGGACATTTAAAATACGGAAAATTGATCAAAATATTTAATCTCAAAATTATGAATTTTTTTAAAAAAAAAGCCTTTTTAAATTCTATCAAACTCCCGAAAGATAGGTTTTATGCATTTTTTACTCAATTATGGGATAATTTCGATTTTCTTTCATCTATAATCCCAAAAAAGTATTTTGTTCCCGTTGAAAAAAGAATTTTCTTAAGAAAACCAATTATTTAGCTCATCTGGTCTTCAAGAAAAAGAGCCATTGAGAGAAAGAGTTTTGCTCTTAAAGGTATAGTGACGAGTAAAATTATATTTTTTAACAGAACATTTTCACAAAAAAATAAAACAAGTTGTTGATTCATGATTGTTTTTCTCAGCAAAGTAGTCCAGGTTCCAATCGTCTTGAAACAAAATATATTCTTTAAATATTTTCCGTTTGGAAGTCATGAGGATTAATTAAAAATTCGTTTCCCCCATAAAATGGTGGTCCACTGTTACTAGTTATCACTACAATTACAAAAAGTTATCTCGTAATTCGTACCAACGGTAGCAAAATTTAAATATTTGATTGCTTGATTGATAGAATTTCTCACTAAGTTTTTAATACATTGTTCTTAAGTAATTGAATTTGTTTGTGCAATGGGTTTTGATTGGGCCACTGGTCTAGAAAGACCTCGCTCGTTCATTCACTCTTCATGACATCTCCGGAACTTGAGACCTTTAAACTTGAAATTTAGCGGGAGTGTTCCTTTTGTTAAGTAGAGATCCACTAAGACAGAGTATTGAAAAAATCGACTTCCAAGGGGGGGAGAGGGGAGTAAAATTAAAAAATTCCCGTTTTTGAGCTATAAATCCTGCAGATGAGAAATAAGGCAAGCATGTTTTGTTAGTTCAGTAGAGATTCGTTAAGAGCGAGTTTTGAGGGAATAGATTCCCAGAGGGGGGGGTGGCAGGGCTTTCGAGGGCGTTATAGATAAAACGAAACTCCTGTTTTTGAACTATTAGACCTAAATATCTGGAACTTCGAAAGCTTGATTATTTTGTTGATTAGAGAGATCCATGAAGAATGGTTTTTACAGAAATTGACTCCTAAAGGGTTTACGCGGGCGTTATAGATTAAAACACTCCTGTTTTTGAACCATTTGACCAGCAGATTTGAAATTTGGTTTGAAGCAGGTTTATATTAATGAGCAGAGATTGGCTAGAAATTGTATTTGCGGAAATCAAATTACGAGGGAAGGAATATACATCCACCTTTTTTAGTCAAGACTCGAGCGTTCTCCTGCTGGTGTGGGGTGGAAGTTAGGAGGAGGAGATACCAGCTCAGGTAACGTCCTCGTCACTTGATCTCCAATAAACTTCAAGAATTTTTTCTTCGGTTGCTTTCTTCTTTTTTAAAAAAAAATCTGATGAAAAAAAAGGTGAAGTAGTATAATTATTTTTTTATTATTATTGATTTTGATGCACTCTCAAGATGCTGGAATGATACTTTTTTCCTCTTCTCTTGCCCTATATGGGCTCTTTTATTGTTCTTGTTGGCTTCGTACATTTGTATTGTGTGATTGTGTATGCGCATTTTGAATTTGTCTTTATATATATATACACTGCTGGACAATTGCTAAGGACGGATCACAAATTGCTATGTAGCATAACATTAAGCGAGACATGAGGCCTAGTAGGATAAAATATAGTTGCCACACTGTTCAGAATAAAGAATATTTATTGTTCTGGAAAGTACAAAAGCTGTGAAACATCTGAAAGAAAAAAAAATGTTCATTTGATCTGCGTACGGAGAAATGGAACAATGCATCTAAAAGTCAGCAGGCACCTTAAAGAAAGGTATCAGTACGGGATATGTCCACCGTGGAGTGTCATGCAACATTCCACACCTCGTACCATACTTTGCACAACATTATCCAGCAGCTGTTGAGGCAATTTATCCCATTCCTCTGTGAGTGCACGGATGAGGGTGTTCTTGTTTGTCGGAGGATAGTTTCGACCAGCAACTTGCCTCCCCAAAGCATCCCACACATTTTCAATGGGGTTTAGATCCGGAGGACGCGCTGGCCATACGAGACGTTGAATACCCTCGCTGTCTAGACAATCCTGAACAGCGAGTGTTCGATGACATGTTGCGTTGTCGTCCATAAAAACAAATTTATCACCGACAGCACCACGGAAAAGACGAACATGAGGAAGTAGAACTTCATCAATGTATCGTTGGCCCGTCATAGTCCCATTCGCAACGACATGTAGGCGCGTGCGGCCATTGATCATGATGCCGGCCCACACCATGATACTGCATGTCGGATATCGGTCCTTTTCCTGGATATTTTCTGGACGATAAGCAATACCACTCTCGCGCCAGATCAGTTGGCGTCTACAATCCGATGACAGACTGAACCTACTCTCATCTGAGAATAGTACGCATGCCCAGTCCTGTTCAGTCCAATTGTGATGCTCACGACACCATTGCAAACGGGTAGTACGGTGCCTGCCTGGTCAATGGGACACACACAACAGGTCTGCGTGCGTATAGTCCTCCTCCCCTCAAACGTCTGGCAACAGTTTTTCGGGAGATCTGCTTTCCTGAGGCAGCAAGAAACTGATTTGCCGCCTGCTGAGCTGTGGTGCGTCTGTTCCTTTTTGCTGATAGGACGCTATATCTGTCTTCTGCAGGCGTCGTACTTCTAACACGACCTCCCCCGTGCCGTCTACTACACATTCCAGTAGTTTTAAATGATGTCCACAGCCGTGAAACAACGCTGTGAGCGATGTCGAACTCCCTGGCAACATCTGTTATTTTTCGCCCTTTTTCGATCTTTCCAATAATTCGGCCACGCATAAAATCATCTATGTGATGTCGGGAAGACATGCCAAAAATTTTAAGTTCGTCTATTAAATCTTTCCTGTAAAACTTTGACTTGAAACAGCAACTGTCCACACGCGTCAAAACCTTTAAAGCTCTTATGAACGCTATCACGTGATGAACAGACGTAGAAAAAAAATTTGCATACTCATACTTTTTCTTACTAATATCCCGCACTTATTCTAATTTTCCACATTTTGCTTCCTTTCATTTTGTGGTTGCTATGGATGATAGTGTTATCCGTCCTTAGCAATTGTCCAGCAGTATATATATATATATATATATATATATATATACATACTAGAGGACCCTACAGACGTTGTCCTGTACACACATCTTAAATTCAAAAATTCCAAATTTTTATGAATAAGCTTTAAAAATCTGGACCGTTTTGAGTAAAATTTGTATTAAAAAGTTATTACAATGTCTAACGTCATTACACATGTACGGTTATCACAATTCAATCAATCGATAGCGTGTGAGTTTGTGTATACTATGAGCGAAGTTAAATGTAAATGCTGTGTGAATAAAAACTTAAAATTATAGGTTAGGATACTTGTTGTCAACGTACGTGTAAATAGAATAGAAAATCATGTAAAATACTCACTTCAATTGCATACTAAATTTAGAGAATGTATAGTTTTTTATGCACATTTCAAAACTCTTGAAACACTAATTACAACTGAATGTAATAATTAAATTAACACACGATTTATTTCAACAAAATAATAACACGAAGTGTCAAAATATTTTCTGAAATGATCACAGCACCAACTATCGGGACCAACTTGAATTATAATAAAAGATTTTTGAATATTCGATACTGCGATCGTAGCGCAGTCTGCCGGATCCAATGTAAAACATTCCAAGATCAACAATTTATAAATAAAAAAATAATTAAATAAACATTTTCTAAACCAAATTATAAATCTAAACCATTCTCGATTCCACTGGAACAGACAAAAACTTTCATAAAAATTGGTCCAGCCGTTTAGGAAGAGTTCAGTTACATACACACGCACAGAAGAATTACACATATAAAGATTATTTCAAAAGATATTAATTAAAAACGCTAAAAAGCGTGAATCGTCTGCTTTTTCGTAACAATAAAGACCGGGTTTGGCTAGTTTGGCTGAAAATCAATTTTCGACGCCAACTTAAGTCTTTTTCAATTCTACTATTAGCTCACGATCTCTATACATATTTTATTTGTTTGTTTGTTTATTTATTTATCTATCTTGGTGGAATTTTCAATCGTTAATAAAATACATTTTAAAGCACTCAATTGAGCTGAAATGTAATGTACATGATTATTTTGGATGACAATACAATAATTTAATTATAATTAATAAAAATTAATTGATTAAAACTAATAATTTAAAAATTTACAAATACAGCCACGTTGGCGACTTAGCGACCCATTTGGTGGCTTATGTCAAAATTTGAAAAGGTTTTTTTTCTCACGTGTTAAAGCATTCAGTTGAAAGGAAATTTAATATACACGATTGTTTTGATGATAATACGATACTTTAATGATAATTAATAAAAATTAATTGCCACTTAATGTTGTGATTCTGTCATATGTATATACATATTTATATTCATTGTAATTATTTAATAAAAAGTAGCTAAAATAATTTTTTTTTCTTGGTTGATCTAAGTAGGAATTGATTTAAAAATTTTTTTTTATATTACTTGTTTATAACAATAGCGTTATTACAACAATGCAGGTGAATGTTGAGTTGTATTTTTTGAATGTTTTTAATTAATATCTTTTTAACTAATTGCGATATCGGACCGAATTGTGAATCTAAACCATTCTCGATTTTACTTGAACCCACACAAAAAATTTCATCGAAATCGGTCCAGCCGTTTAGGAGGAGTTTAGTGACAAACACACGCACAGAAGATTTTTATATATATAATTATTTATGTCTATCGTGATTTTACCTTTCATTTATAATTATGTATGTGTGTTGTGAATCTCTATCTTTAATTTGCTTTATGTGGTTAGATATGTGTACTGTGAGTTTGCCTTTGGTTTGTGTACTGCGTATTTCTATAAAAATGTAAAATAAGACTTAAAAAAAAAACATTTGAAGCGGGGTCGGTTGTTTCCCGGGGAACCGGTTTGTAGCTCTAAACCCCTTTCGGGTGAGTTCGGTTCCCCTGGGTATTGTCTCTCTCGTCACTTGACCTTGGTTAAAAATTAAGATGTCGGTTGCCAAAGGCCCTCGAGTGGCTGAATAGTCCGACGTTAATATTCACTCACTCACTTACTTGCCGGTGGGTGGCGTAGTAGATTAGGCGCTGGCCCAGTGCGCCCAAGTTTACAAGTTCTACCCGGACCTAGTCAGTGAATTTTCATGATGCAAACAATCGAAAGCGTCCATATCGTATGATTATGCGGCTTGTTAAAAATCCCTAGAGTGCCTGTTTGAATTAGGTGCTCTCGGAAAAATTAAATTCCTTGCACGATGCATCGTCAGAGCTCAGATGCTTCCCCTTGGGGTGGAAAGTGCGCGTCAAAATTTCATTGTGGCAATTGGTATCCACCTATATGGTACCACACTAGAAGGTGATACCGACGCCCGGGGAATGCACTGGATCTGCAATGGTAATTACCAATCTGCTGTCCCATTAGAAAGAAGGGATTTGAGTTTCTTTCAAAGGCTTATCTGGAAAGTAATCTGTATAATAGTTTCTTGATTTAATTCAACATCGTTCTAGAACTACACGATGACTGTTGGCATTATAAACTTGAGAATTTTGAATCAGAGTTAACACCTGAGCTGGTTCTTTAATCCTCACATTTCATCACATGAAGAATTTGAGACCAAGTTGAATTTAATAATTTGCCTTCTTTTTGGGGATTTAAAAATCGAACGGATGACACGAACTCGGCTGTTTGAAGTTCATGACCCTAACTACTAGGCTGGACGACCCTAATTTGTATATGTATAGTAAGTATCAGTGGCGCACACAAGGGGGGTCCGAACCCCCTCCCTTGATTTTTTTCCTATTGATTATAATTTTAAATATATATAGTACGTAAATTTTAATTAAGTATTTGTTATTAATGATTAATTTTATTAATTAATGCTAATTATTTATTCAATAATTAGTTTTTTACTGAGTTTTGTTCCCGAAAACCGACAAAATCAAAAGAAGCATGATACAAGAATGGCGAACTTTTGACCCCGGACCCCCTCCTTGAAAAATTCCTGTGTGCGCTACTGGTAAGTAGTATTTAATTGTACTCATCTCATAACTGGAGTTGAATGCTACCAGAATTCTGAACTTATTTCACATGCGGAACTTAGTTCCTGGCATCATGTATGTACATCCAGCCGATATTGTGTCGCGATAATCCTATACTGTAATATGCGCTCTTATAGCGGGTTATTCTTTAGTAGAGTGACTCTACTCTGCTTACATCTGGACTCTACTAGAGTCCAGATGTAAGCAAATTCTTCCACTAATTTCCTTTGCGCTTTTTTGTTGTCCGTATGTTATTTGAATCAAATAATAAATAACTTTAACATTAATTGAAACTATTATTTAAATCAAGCCCATGATTTGCCATTAGTGGCTCAACGAATGATGTCTAAATGGCACCTTAAATTAATAGTCTATACCTTCCAAATACAAATTTTTAAATGCAGGGTGATTCCCTACCAGACCGACACACTTTCAAGGTGTGTAAAGGAATCATATAGGGATGCAGGTGATTACCTACCAGATCGAGATACTTTAAAGGTGTGTAGAGGAATCACATAGGGATGCAAGGTCTCAAATGATGTAGTTGAGAGCTAAGAGTGGCACAATTCCCGCATTGCAGGGGGCAAGACTGTAGGGAGCCTAAAGTCTGACTGACGCCAAGTACGTACCTTTTGTAAGCTCTTGTCTGGGGCACAAAACCTGACTTTGCAGCGGGGGGCTTAACATTCTCCATTACGCCACTGGCAGAAACAGCAACACATTAATGATACAAAAAGCATTTTATTGAAAGGTTGTACAACAACAGGAGACCGAATTTGTGACTAGAAGTGAACTGTAAGGTCTGACTGATTTGATTTGATTTAATAGTAACGTCGCACTGTTCAGCAACACGAGGGCTTTTGGCGACGGACCACGTAATTTTGAACCATGGTCAAGTGACGTGGACGACACCTGAGCTGGCACCACCTCTCCTAACTACCACACCACACCAACGGGAGGACATTTCAGCTCTCGACAGATTTAACGTGCATCGCTGCCCTACACGGCAGGTCTTTAGTGGCATTGGGCTCGAACTCATGACAAGACCAGCCACGGTCCAATACCTATACCACTCGGCTACCGCGGCCACCTGTAAGGTCTGACAGAGAAGCTACATGAATTCCTTACATTCTAAAAGATTCCTGGCATGTCACGTATCCTTCTAGCAGCTACAGATATGCGAACTATGATATCTTCAACTGAAGGAAAAGGTATATCTCGTGTATCCTACTCTCAGAAGAAGAAGCCCGTGCATGATAGGTCTTATCCAAATATTGCGTTGAGGTGTTTTTCTCGGACTTGAATTTCGTAATGTGGAGGAGCTGGTATCGCATGGAGCTGTCCAACGACGGAGGAACATGAAGTTTGAAAAGAACTTGTTGCAAGAAGATCAGACAAGTTCTACCGTTTAAAGGACTGGGAAGACGGTATCCAAGAATGCTGGTCCAAACATTGACCAAGAAATACTATTGAGCCACACGGGGTTACATACAATGAGTTTTCTAAGGCCCACGCATGGACGGTATGCTGATTAATGTGTTGCTGTTCTTTTGCTCTGCATCATAGCTTGTAACTATGGCATTCGCGACCCTGCATTCCCATGTGATTCCAAGGCGTCTCTGTACCCCCTGCAAGTTTGTCGGTCTGGTAGCGAATCACCCTATAGAAACTGTAAATAGTTATGAAAAATTATACTTACGTCCATCGACCAATAAATTGAACTCAAGATTGAGTTTGCACACGGAGGGAGTGTTTCTTAACATCTCACCTAAAGCAACACGAAGGCTATTGGCGACGAATCTCATAATTTTAAACCACGGTCAAGTGACGAGGATTACGGCTGAGACGGCACCACATTCTCATAACTCCCACACAATGCCAACTTGAGGACTTTGAAGCCTGACAGAATCAACGTGCGTCATCCCCTCTGGTCTTCGAACACGTTGACAACTCTTGCCAGGAGTTCGTGTCCATGACCAGTAAGTTACCGTGACCACTGAGAATTTAACAAAGTTTATATTCAAAAATAACTAGATTTAAATTACATTTTTTTATATAAATTCTATTATTTTAACAACAAAAAACCCCAGTTAAAAAAAAAATTTCACTGTACAAAATATTAAAAACACATTACCCAGGTGCCGTCTTGTTTGTTTTTTAAATAAGTTGATACATTATGCACACAGAGACGTCCACTGGGCTCTGGACCAGGACCTCGTTTTAGCGGGTGGCATTCCCGACTGAGTTAGTGATGATTGATATTCAAGCTGATACTGCATCATAACATATTGACATTTTTTTATGTATATTGTACATGGTCTATCAATCCTTGCATATAATCTGTTTTCAAATGTGTTTGGTTCGATCGCATCGCAAACAATACAAAAGCGCTCCTTCCCTTTTCAGATACGCATTTATGATGTAATGTTGTGTTGATCTTTGAGCTTTAAGTAGTTGATTGAACTGAACATTGCGCCGTTTTGCCAATTTGTAAACGTTATATAGAACAAGACTTACTGCCTTTTTATTATTGTTCTTGAGTGTGAGATAGTAAATAAATTTACTACATCATCACGAAAAAAAAATTTATAAAGAGAGAGATTATTGTGTTTTTTTTTCCTTAAATTTTTGAATAGAACATAAAAGGAACATGAAAAACATAATTCTTGTCTGATACCGCATTTTTGTTTTTTAATGCAAACTCAAGTTAATCCGAATTAATCGTAATATCTTACTGATATTATAATTCTTTTTTATTTATTTAAAATTTTACTCTGTTTGATGAGGATTAATTAAAAGTAAAAATATCAAATACACAAATGTGTGCCTTTAAATATTTAAATTTCTTTTCATAAAATATTGTTATATTTTGTAAAAGTATCACTTATTTTGCCCTTACTTTATTTGTTTAGTGTGCAAATATTTACTAATTATATCCGTAGGACTTGGCCGTAATAAAAATGTTCTATTTTTATACTCATCACCTTTTGCTGCATTCCTCTCGTAACACCTACGTGTTTGGGAAAGGCGACTCTTTCGTTATTTATATTTCGTCAACATCTGCTGCTTTCAAACATATTTCTCTCCATTGAGTAAAGGTTGGCATTTAAATTTTCAATGAACAATTCTTTTTATTTTAATCCTTTATTGAAACTTCATACAAACGATTATGAAATAAGACTTTTTTTCAAGAGCAAGATTCCACATTCCACACAAAACTCTTCTTAAAAAAATTGTTGAGATGACAATTATATTTGAAGTAATTAATGATTTATTTCAGTTTATTTTATTAAACTAGTTCTGAAAAAAGAAATCAGTTCAGTAAGACAACATTTTAAATTTTTTAAAAACCGAAATTTTTGCAGGTTTTTATACATAAAATATTTAAATTTTTTTAAAAAAATTTCTGTTATTTTAAGTGATTAACACTTCTAGTGTTATTAGAAACTACATAGAGCAGGACAAAAAATACATAAAATCTATTTTTCATGAGTTGAGTTTGATATAGTTTAATATAATTCTAAAAAAAGTCCAAAATTATGAATTTTAATATTATGATCTACCTCACTCATGGATGAGAAAAAATGTTGATGTTGACGAAATAAACTCCCGGATACGAGTTGTTGCCAGGTTATTCAATGTCTTTTACATCAATCGGCACTGTTATTGATGGAAACGAAGCCGTAAGTTTTCCATTTGAGTTTTTGAATTCCCTGGATATATTAGAAATGCCACCGCACAATCTTCGGCTGAAAGTTGGTTCAATTGTTATTCTGCTGCGTAACTTAAATCCACCTACTAGATTATGCAACGGTACGCGTTTAGTCATCAGAAGAATTACCGAGAAACTTCTTGAAGCAAACATTTTGACTGTAATCTTTCTGCTGCCATGTATTCCACTGATACCTCCAGAATCTCCAATACCATTCAAAAGGCTTCAATTCCCGATTCGTTTGTTTTCGAGATGACCAAAAAAAACCCTCAAAGCCCAACAATGTACATTTGATGCTTGTTACTTGAATGGGCAACTATTGCTGCATGCTTACGTATGCCGAAATCGTCGAATCTATTTGAGTTAGTAAAAGACGAGCTACCGAAAAAAACTATTGTGCACCGATTAGCGATTAATAATTTTAAAAATATTTATTGGTATACTCTAAATTGTTGAAAATAGCATTAAAAATTGCTTAAAATCAACGTTCACCTCATTTATAAAATTAAATCTTCATATATGTTGTTACTTAACTACTTCGTAAGTAATTCAGGCATTATACTATACTCAAATAGATGAATAAAATGCAAAATTTAAAATATTATGTTTTTTTATATGCTTAATTTCAACTCTCCGAAATTGTAAACAAAGATAAATTTGATCGCATTGAATAGCTTAGAATAACATTAAATCAACGTGTTAAGACAAAGCCACAGCAACGCGTGGCCGATTCAGCTAGTTTACTACAGAAAAATTTTTTTTTAATATTTCACTATCTAAATTTTATATGATTTTGTTCCTTAAAGGACTTTGGAACTTAAGATTAAAAAAACTATAAGTTGTTATATATATATATATATATATATATATATATATATATATATATATATATATATATAATATATATATATATATATATATATATATATATATATATATATATATATATATATATATATATATAATAAATTGATCTAAAGTTTAAAAAATAAAATTTATATTGAAAGGCAAAAAAGTTATTTTTATTTATAAAATAACCTTGGTCCACACTTTCTACGTGATCTGAATCGTGTATTATCAGTCTTTTGTTACAATTTTTAGAAATTTACAGCTACTTCGCTATTCTTCCTTCCCATGGTTAAGTTTTTCTATGGAAATTTCCGCTTTGAAAATCATCTGTACATTAGTACGCCTAAATTCAATATGTCTGTACCTTCTGGAACTATTTCAGTGGCGTAACGTACACCCCCGCGACCCCCGCACTGCGGGGGTGGGGGTGCAAGGCTTCTATGGGCCCAAAGCTAGACTGACGCCATTAACGTAGAATTTCACAAAATTAGCTTTAAATTTTTTTAATCCAATTTTTAAGCGATTTTCAAATTGGCGATCTAACATCATTCAAAATCAAAAATTTGATCGCTTATTAGATATCTTGATCCAATAACCAAATAAAAAAACATTTTAATTTTCTGTAATCCCCGCGACGAAAGAGATACTTTATTTTAGTATGCTTCATGTTAGCGGTAGGGAGAAAAAAGACATGTTGCAAAGTAACTTTGTGATGACCCCCCCTAGGTCACACCTTGAACACCAAGATTAATTTGAGGCAAGAAACCACCAAGAGCCATTTTGAATAATAATATTATTTATTTTGTTATAATTTCCTCAAAAATCTCTGATAACATATAATACAATAATGTTACGTCGTTTATAGGGATTTGCCTTTATATTAAATTAAATTACTAAGAATACAATTAATTAATAATCTAGCTCAACTCAAGTAAGGTTTACCGAAATAGGAGATTCGAGAAACACACGCGTATTCGAATTCTTAACTGTCATTAACTTTAACTAAGTAGCTCAAACTGACGCTTACTTTAAGCGTACGTGAATTATATTTACCGCTGGCTTATATCAGCTTTCTGGTACGTCTAGCAGAACTACGTCTTCACGAATCTAATCTCTTTGAATCTTCTAGTTTTGCATGTAACGTTATTGGCTCAATAGCCTACCATCATCTCACTTGCTATCTCGCAACCCTCGACTTAAATACCTTATCTAATTTAAATATCCCATACTTATTTTTGGAGTTGATTGGAAATAAACGCGAATTTATATTCCACAGAAAGACGCCTAAGAAGATTAGTGTAAAGGTTCCGTACAGATTCGTCACAACTTATTGGCGTCTTTAGCTCCCCCCACATGTATTTCACTTTCATTTAGCGAACTCGTAAATAACGTACATCTGTTATGCTTTTTTCATGAAAAATAGTATTGCGATACTTGAAAACGCATAGAGAGCATTTTAAATGATTATATGGTCTAGATTTATGATTTAGAAACCCATATGGCCACAGAAATTTCCGTAGATTTATGAGTATTCAATAAAATAAAGCATAATGAGAAATGTTTCACAAAATTGTTTTTAGAACATTTATATTTTTATATTCAATGCACTTCAATATAGGGAGTGTTCCTTCGCTGCTAAAACATTTTGATCTCACTTCTCACTTGTAATATTAGAACTGTTTTTTTGTTAACGGAATTGATTATTCTGGTTCTTATACTGTTATTTTGTTAATAAGACAAGAAGAAACGCGGCCCTAAGTGAGTTAAAAAAACTTCGAGTGGTTCTCAAAAACAAAAAATTCGAAAGGAAAAGGAGCAAGGAAAATATTAATAGCAAATATGCAAAATTGGATAACTTTTTTATATCCGCAAATTCATCATCTTGTGCAAGTGCTAGTAGTAGTAATGCCAAAGAACTTGATGAACAAATCCTGGAAGGGAAAATTAATCCACAAGAAAAAAAACACAGTTTCGGACATTTCAACTAATAAGGATACTCTATTCAAAGAAAAGGGGTGGGAAAATGAAAGCGAAGAAACAAAACAGATTATAAATGATTTTGCGCATTATGTAGGTACGCCCATAGATGCAGATTTAAGGGAATAAATTTTAAAATTGGGCCTATACCAACCAGAGGGTAATTTCCAAAAAGGTGCCAAAGGAAGGAGCTTTTCAGTAATCTTCAAAAAGTATATAGCCTCGACCTATCTAGTGAATTTCCAAATAAAATTATGTCTCTAAAAGCAGTTTTTAGTGAAGATTTAAAATTAAGGTGAATTCGATAAAAGATTTAGGTAATTTTTTGATGATTCAAAATAAGTTTGCTGCGCCAAGTTTACCAGATGTATGTATTGCAGTTTTATTGATTTTGACTCTTCCAGTTATTTTTGCAATGGCGGAAAAGTCATTTTCTAAATTAAAATTAATAAAAAATTATCTACGTTGTACGATGTCAGAAGAGAGGCTCTTTGATAAGTATTGAACAACAAGAAGCAAGAAAAATTGAATTGTATCAATTAATAACCGACTTTTCTAAGAAAAATGTGAGACGTCAATCGCTTTTTTTGTGATTTACTTCTTGAGTGTAGTGCTGTATATTAGCCAGTAGTGTGTGTCGCGAACAACCCAACGAACTAGTAACTTTTGTAGTTCAACCTGAGTGGTACTGCGAGCACATTCTTTTTTTTTGTGTTCATGCTTTCTTATTAGTAACAATAGTTGTGTCTTTGACTTTTTGACAATTTATGCTAGAATTTTATCGAACTTAAGATCAAGCTCATCCCGGGATTTATAAACGAAGAATTTGGTAAGTGATATCTTTTTTCTATCATGAGGATCTGAAATCGAAAATATTATTTTACAGTGTTTGTGTATTTCTTAGTGCATCGTTTTTATTTAAGTTACCAGGTTATCAGTCGACTGTTGTTCGATTTTCCATTTTTTATAAATACTATAAATACTCTCTAATGTTAAACGTTATTTACTTTGTTTACTCAGACACAGGTTGATTTTATATTCAGTTAGAAGTTTAATATTTAAATATTTTTACGTGATGTATAAAGGTACATTATGTTATGGTTTTGCAATTATTTGTATATATATATATGTGGGAGACAACAAGGGGTCCAAGACTTTTGTCTTTCTTATGGTTTATTTAACATTAAACAAAAATTAATTAAAAAGGTAGTTTTAGTTTTTCTAACAGATAAGTTTGACGATGATATGCAGAAGGTAACGCCTGCTCGCGCACCTCTCTCGTTCTCTCTGCTGCTTCTCCCTTTCTCCAATTCTAATGTCCAAGAGTTTTAGTTTGGATTTGCTGCGCCTGCGCGCGAAGACTGCCTTGCATGCCATAACGGCTATCCTGACTGTACGCTGTCCGCAGCGGTACGTATTCCTTTTTTCCTTTCCATGGATACCAGAGGAGAATCTGAAACATACAAAAAAAAGACGGAACAGACAAGGACTATACGACAAATACACAAAGGTTTAAAATATCATAATTCTGCTGAACTGAACAGTTTCTCCATTATGTGAAGGCACCTCTTCGACATCCGGAAGGTTCCACAGGAAAACATTGTGTTTCACAGGCATTAGAACGTCTTTTTTAACAAGTTGATCTTTGGTTGAACGCATCGATATTTTCCTCTGTAGAGTTCTGGACGTCTGTTCAAAACGATTTCTCTTTTTCCTTCGTTTCCACTGCCAGGGCTGGAAGATCCTTCGGAGCAACGCAAACCGTCTATATTTACTCTTCATAGGTGAAGGGTTATCAGAACAAGATAAACGTCTGGTTCTCTGACACACAGGAATATCATTTTTCAATTTAATACACATTTTTAACTTAGTACTCTTAATGTTATTGCATTTATAATTCTTAACTAGAGAACTCAAATCATTTCTAGTATTAAAGTTTTTAACATATGGCAAATCATAACTAGAGTTTTTTATCACATTTGAAACAGAAACAACATTAGGATAAGCATAAGCATGAGCACCTAAATCTGCACTCAAAGAGGATCCACTTTCACTCAATAAAACATCGCTCTTTGCGTGGCCTAGTTTTTTTATTTCAGAATATACACTGGGATGTATAATAATTTCTTCGGTCAAGGTCGGTGATATTGCCGTTCGAACACTTAGGCTGGGAGAGTGTTGATTAAGAGAAAGATTTATCGGTTTAACTTCTACCATTCGCTGTTCGCCAAAACATGAACTTATTGTTATGATTTCTTCGGAAGGTGTTTGCACTCTAATTAGTGAGGAATTTAAAACTCGGATCTGGCAACCTGAATCGATCAAGGCTGTTACGGGCTGATTTTCTACAAAAATGTTTACGTATTGAAGATTTGCAAATTCATCGCTATTTTGTTTTTCGCTCTCGACTTTCAAAGTATTCACGTTTATTCTATTATGGATGTGGTCGTTAGATTCTTTAGGTTTAAAACGCTTCTCACAGTCTCTTGCGTAATGAGATGAATCACCACATATAAAGCAATTTTTATTTTCTCTTTCAAGATATTGGGGATAGTTCTCTTTAATCTTTGGTTTAAAGTTTTGTGGTCTATTTTTAAAGGGGTCTTGGGTATATCCATAAGTAATAGGAATTTCTTTATGTGATCCGCTTCTAGATGAAATATAAATATCGCACTCTTTAGCTAAATCAATAGGCCTAAACCAATCTTCTGCTTCTCGAATGCCAATATGAGTTGCAGTTTCCTTATTTAAAGTTTCAAATAATTTATCAGAAATTATAAGATCACATAGAGATTCAAAGGAATTAACTTTTCTTAACGAACAATAATATTGGAAGTTTGCCGTCAATCTTGCAGCAAATTGGATGTATGTCTCGCCTGATGATTTTACAGCATTTTTAAATGAGTTTAAACACTCGCGAGGGGTTAATTGGAATTCTCTGAGTACTATAGATTTTAGTTTTCATAGTCATTTAATTCCTCTTCTTTAATATACAATAAGACATTATGAGCTCTTTCGCCCAGAAGATTTATTAAAATTTCAGATTTATATTCGTCATTTATTTTCTTGGTTAAAAATGCGCGTTCTAATGATTGGAAGAACAGATTAAAATTTTCAGATCTGGTGGGAACAGGAAGAGATAAAGTCCTAATACTGTTTATCATATTTTCTATGTTAGTATCGAACTGTTTTTCTTCGACTTTAGCTGCAGGATTTAAACTTAATGCTTTATTTTTAGCCCTTTGAAGTTCGACTTCTTTTTCTAACTGTGCTAACTGTAGTTTTGCGAGCTCAATTTTCTGTTTTTCTAAAGTTACCTCTCTTTCGTTTCGCGATACCCTCTCATCTATACAGTTTTTAATTAAAGTTTTAACGAAATCTGGATCACTTTCAAATGTACTACTGTTCTCAATTTTAGTCTTTAGTTTAACTATGGTGTCCGTACTCTCCACAGTACCGTCTAGATTCTCAACAACTCTTATGAGATCCTCTTTAAGAGCGTTTTTATACATTTTAGAAAAATATGGAAAGATCCTACCTTTTTTTTCTGGCTCCCTTGTTGCTCGCACGTACGATGAATCCAATAATTAAGAAAAACGTTGTGTGATTCCACTGATTTCACCTCTTCGCAGGTAATATCGTTGAAATTGTTCGAATTGACACCTCTTCGCAGGTGTTTGTGAGTGGTTCCAACCTCTACACAGGCGGAATTTTCGTCGATGGGTTCCAACCTCTACACAGGCGGAACGAAGTTTCCGAAAAATGGCGGCGCGTCTCCTCCACGGACGGCTTTTGTTCACGTTCCAAACTTTGATCAAAATCGAAATTTTTTCAATTCCGGCCTCTACACAGGCGGAGTATTCATGCTGAGTTCAAACCTCTACACAGGTTGAACGAAGTTTCGAAAAAATGGCGGAGCGTCTCCTTCACGGACGCTTTTGTTCATTGTCCAGATTTTGGTTCAAAATCGAAATTTTATCGATCCCGGCCGAGCCCCCATAATTTGTGGGAGACAACAAGGGGTCCAAGACTTTTGTCTTTCTTATGGTTTATTTAACATTAAACAAAAATTAATTAAAAAGGTAGTTTTAGTTTTTCTAACAGATAAGTTTGACGATGATATGCAGAAGGTAACGCCTGCTCGCGCACCTCTCTCGTTCTCTCTGCTGCTTCTCTCTTTCTCCAATTCTAATGTCCAAGAGTTTTAGTTTGGATTTGCTGCGCCTGCGCGCGAAGACTGCCTTGCTTTTGGCTGCATGCCATAATATAATATATATATATATATATATATATATATATATATATACGGCTTGGGGTCCAAGATCTGACCTTGCGGGGGGTCCAATTATTTTCCGTTACGCCACTGAACCATTGTTCGTTATTTTAAGCAAATTGTTTAGATAATTGCGACATTTTCCAATTAATGTTCTTCAAATTTAAATTCTTTTTTTCCATTCGAAAAAGAAATATGCTTGATTTTTTTCAAAAAGAAAAATTAGAATTAAAAAATAGACTTCAAAAGTTTTTATTGTTTGATTTTTCATTAACTTCATTTATTATGTCAATTCGGTTAAAATATTCCTTTCAATATCATGCAATTATACAGTTTATTTGTAATAATTGTGGTATGCAAGAAGGATTATAAGTAATATCTTTTACTATGGCAAAGATTTCGTGCAAAATTATGGTGTAAAAATTTCGAAAAGAATTTTGAATCATTTTTTAGGTTTGGAAATACGGCGTAATTTGTTTGTTGTTCCAGTGTAATGAGGATATTTATTATCGAATTTCTTGATTATTTTGAATCACGGTTGAATGAAAGAGACAACATTTGACCATCCTAACCAGAAAACAGCTTCATTAACACGAGAAAAGGTTTTTATTATTTGAAAGAAAAAATATACGTTATCCTTTACTTTCTTTATTAAAAAATAAAATACTAGTAGACACACATAATCTTTAATAACGTACTAATTACCATAATAATTTAAATCCAAAAAATAATAAGTACGATTTAGAGTACAAAAAAAATAGCCAGAGTATAAGAATTGCAAACTCTTGGGCTTAGTTAGGGGTAAGATTGTAGGATTAAACGCAGCCTTAGGGTGTCTTTATATCCCCTCGATCTTTAGAGAGAGTGTATCCAAGAATTATTTCAGTCTCTTAAAATCATTTCAAGTAGTTTATTATAAACTGTATTTACTGAATTAAATAACCCATGAGACCTTAAAATTCCATTTTTTCTATGTAAGACAACTAATCCAATTTCTAAAATACCAGATTTTCTTTTATTTCCCACCCTTTGTCAATCAATTCAGATTTTTTTTTGTTTTAAATTGAAAGTCATATAACCATATGCAGAAAATGAAAATGCAAAATTCAAAACTGAAAAGTTCTAAAATTTTGTATTCAACAGAGAAAAAAACTAAAAATCAGCTCTCGAAGATTTCTGAAATTTAATGAGAGAGCTATTAAAGTTATATTTCGGTTTACTGCTATTCATTCTATTTTACTGTTCTGTTACATATGTCATTATTTTGTTATAGCAATCAGTTCCTGTTTGGTTACGACTCAAAATGAAATCGATTCAATTAAGAAAACGTGGTGATTCGTGTAATGCTAATTGAGCTCTAGAATGTAACAGCTGTTAATGTTTATACCATACTCAAATCCAAAAATTTCCGCTCCTATTTGTAGAAAATTCTATTTTCTTCCAAATGTGACAGCTTTAAAACAGAATGCAGAAAAAAAGGCATCAATAAAAAGAGTGATTCATAGTTTAAAATAGAAAACTTTTTTTCGTATGAAGAAATTTAATTTTATATATAATCGATCCCTTTTAGCGCTTTTTTTAGGGCTACCAATGACGACGTTCTGTCCACACGCAATCCATTGCGCAGACGCCCATCTTCAGAGGTAGAGCGATTAACTGCCAAATATGGCACTCCGCCAAACTAGGTTGGCGATTGATTTCGTTTCCTTTTTCAACTTGAGTTTCGATTGAGGATTGGCGCAGTTTCGCGGGCGCCTCGGCTTTTCATCTTTTTTTTTTTATTTTCATTTTCTCTCCTAATTTTTTTTTCTTCTTTCTCATAACGGGTTTGATCGGCTTTAATAAAAGTCTGACTCTTCACAAGTTTTGCGCTTATTTTTTTTCCATTTCATTAAAAATTGTTTTAACCCTTTCTCTTTTAGAAGACGAGAAAAGTTAATCGAGTGAACGGTTACAGTTTTATTTCCGCAGAGAATTTTGATGTAGACACATGATGATCAATCTCTATATATATTATATAAAAATGACTTCTTTAAAAGTTCGCGCTGAAATGTCCCTTTCAGATTTTCTGCATTGAAGTCATATTTACAAAATATTGCTGTAGATGCTTGCTTCCCCCACCTAATTATTACTTTAATACACGTCATTTTGAATTCACTTTCAGTGAAGTTAATTACGCAATAAAAAGTTCCTTAAGTAATAGTTATCTTCTAAAAGTTCCTTTTCACAAGATTTGAGTTTACAAATTGTTGAACATAACGTTTCATATTGATATGTAAGAAAAATTTTTTAAAGAAATTATAAGCATTGAACATTGGAGATATCGTACTTTTTCTGACTAACTGTGTGTGCACATACATTTTACATTTCCAAGTAATTGTACGTTATTTGTTTTTTTTTTTTTGAAAAAAAAAAAAAAGGAAATATTCTGGGAATTTATTTAATTGTCTACGACAGCGGTTCATTTTGTAGTCAAACGAAAAAACATTCTGCATTTGGTAAAGATAATATCGACTTTTTTAAATTTTTATTTTATTTTTTATTTATTTGTTTGTTTTACGTTTTAAAAAGTTGCCATCAAATTTCTAAAAGTAGTAATATTTGTAGAGAGGAGGAATGTTTTCTTTTTTTTTTCTGTTCCACCGCCCCACCCCCCTTAAGAAAAGAAAAGTATTAGATATTTACCGTGAGTGTTCTGTGAATGGAGAAATCTGTGTTTTTCTAACAGGGCTAATATTTTACATATTTTTACGGATGAAATATCATATTACACCTGTTCTTGTTCCTTGAAAAGGTATTTTCAAAACATAACTGCACGCTTTTACTTTTTTTTAATCCCAAAATTAATAAAAATATTTTGTCAATATCGTCATGATTTTTCTACCGGTTTCAAGCGGTTTTGCAGCTTAAGAGTTTTTTAACATTCATCTAATTTAGATATTTTTAAAAAGATTGAAAAGTTTAAAATTAGACTTTTAATTACGTAATTTTACAAGTGTACTAAGACGCAGTTTTGGCTCTAAGCTGAGACCAAAGAGAAATCTACTTGTTTGGGAGATGGGGAACTATTTAGTGATCTGGAAGCAATCCAGTCTAGTTTCTCATAATTTATATTTAATTTACGTTCAAAAATCAGTTTAAAGTGTGAGATTTATAAATAGAATTGGTGTTAAGAGATAAGATTTTTCTTTCAGTGTATACTCTTTCTTAATAAGATAATAATGCAAAATATTAAATTTGGGAGGTTTAAAAGGGAATAGAGGAGTTACAAATTAATACGCGCGAATTACAAAACTCGAAAATTTCCTTTAAATATTTTTAAAGACTACTTTTTTTCTTTCTTCTTTTTTTATTATTTTTTTACCTTTTATTTTTTAAAAACGCGGCTTACTCATTACAATTTTGAAATGTTTAAAACTGGGTGAAATAGTTTTTGTTAGCTTAGAATTATTGCTTTATATGCCTTTAATTGATTATACATGTTGTAAAAATGATTACAATGATTGGATAATTAACAAATTAATTAACTTATTTAAAATTTTGTGTTTGAATACATAATCTTTAATAAATGAAAATATTTCACTGGAAAACTCAATTTTTTGTGGAAAAATTGTTTGCAATTTCACATAAATTTGATTTATGCATATTGTTCAGGAAATATAGATGGCGCTGTTTCAATGGCGCGAGCGAGAGAAATGGGTAAGACAGAGGAGCATAGGAGTAAGTCCCTGTTCTAGTAGAAAGTTATTTGTTGTCAAAGAATCAAATTTAATTTTCACAAGACATCTGGACTTCCGTTAAGTTCTTATGAAAGTAAAATGACATCAATGAATTGTTTAAAATAATTGATGCTTTTACTGCGTGAATAAAATTAATGTAACTCATAAATAAATACTGAAAAAATGTTTCTATAACTATGCATATTTTTCTAAAACTAAACAAAAAATTTCTATAACTATACATATTTAAATGTTCTGTGAATAATTCATTTTTCGTGACATCACATGCATCCTTTGTATGAAGATTTGCAAAATATGGATTACTTCTCATTTTTTATACAGAAAATCATGTGGTGAAATGGTTATGTACTTAATTTCTAGGATATCCCTTTTTCACTTCAGCAATGACAGATTTCTGTGAAATCATTGCGTCATTGAAAAGATGAGTGGCGTAAGGGAGAACATTTGCCCCGCCCCCTGCAAAGTCAAGTTTTGGGCCCCCTAGTTGAATTTCTCATAGGGTTAGGTACTTGGCGGAATTCAGGCTTTGGACCCGCTATAACTGCGAAGTGTGTGTGTGTGTGTGGGGGGGGTACGTTACGCCAATAAAAGATCATATGTCGATTGATATAAAAGAACCCTTCCTTTGCTCATTGATTCCCAAAGTTATTTCAGCTCATTTTAGGAATTAAATCTTTTCTTCATCTGTTTCATTATTAGTCTTCTTAATTCATTAATACCCTTTATCGACAACTTCGTCAATAAATATACATCATTTCTTGAATAATATTAAGCAAAATTCAAATTTTGTTAAATGAAAAATACTGTGATTGAAAATCGTATGAATTTGAAAACGAATCAAACCGACCTTACTTAAGCATAAAATGGTAAAATCTCTATTTCTTACAATTTCAGAAAAATTTTAGCATGTTTTCTTCTGTTTGTTTTTGAATCAAGAAAATATTTGCATATCACGAATTATGTTGCTGAAGAACATAAATTATATGCCAAATGTAAATGAAATCAAGGATATTACTTTGATCTGTAATCTTTTTAACAATTCTTTTCCCCCTTTAAATAGCTATCATATATTTCTACAATCGCATTAATCTTCGAGAGTAGTATTTAGTTAGTGTATGAAAATTTATGTATATGTAACTTTAAAATTAACCCAAAAGAAATACTCTTTTTTGGGTCTTATTGTTGTATTTCCGGATTGCGAAGTTTAACAAACAAAAGCAATTTTATAATAAAGATTTATTTTTTTAAAGCATACAGTTCTCAATCATGGTTACAGTTCATGTTAATTTCTTCTTTTCTTTGATGCAGTTTTTTCGAACGTTTTTAATGCAAAGTCAAAATCGTGACCAGAGGATTGAGCCACCTTTTGTACGTAGACTTGTAAACTTTTATTAACAAAAAAAAAGAAATAGCAGTCGTGGGACTGCCGATAGAAGTGAAAACGGAACTATTAAGTTGAGAGTAATTAAAACTATATGCAAAAATTATATGAAATTTTTTATGTTTTATTTATTAGTTACATATGATGGGTTAAACAAATCATGAACAAAATATAAATACAAAGTGGTTGAAAAAATAATATACAATTATCTTAATTATACATAGTATTTATATTTACACGAATTTCAATGAATTCAAGTTTGAACATTATTTTCATTATTTACATCATTGTCATCATTAATTTCGACAATACTTAGATTATCTGTTCGTTCAATCATTTCATTGTATTCTAAAAAAGATACAATAGGTTTATGGTAACTGAAATAAGAAATAAAAATGTTTGATTGAAATTTATCTAAATATCGTATAAAAACAGCATCGATAGTCGTTTTATACTTTGTTGTACTGACTTTTCGATCATTAGACATAGTCAAACCTAATGTTTCATTCAAAAATTCAATTAATGATAAATTTTTGTCATCTGCGAAGTTAATATTAAAGTCTCCGCTTAATATCATAGGTATGTCGTCAAATTTTTCGCCAAATCTTTTTTCGAGTAATTCAGAACCTTCTTTTGTGTAAATCATTAAATTTTCGAATAAAAATTGTTCTATCTGTTGACATCTTCAAGTTTTTTCTCGTGGGATTAAGGATCTAAACAAGTATAAAAAAATAGAAATTTAGAGATTTTAATTATGTTACAATATTTTTCTAATAGTGAAATTAAATTATATAAGTTCATAAATAATTATTTGGCAAAAAAATAACAAAGCACGTATTTTATATCTAACAAATTACACAAACAAACAATAACTTCGTAAAATTGAATTTTACAATAAATGAACATATTTCATAAAATCTGAAATTATTATAACATTTTTTAATTTTCAAATTTTAAAATCCACGAAAAAATATTATCAAATAACTAGAAATCTATTTTACCACGCTAGTAAGATAAATCTTATACCGTAATAATACTCATTTCATGATGAAGAGGTTAAATATTAAAAACATAATTAAAATGAATAATGCTAAATTTTAAATACAAATATTCGTACAAATATTAAAAATGTTTAAAAATATATTCGTTGTTTTCATTATTCATTTATCTGTATAAAAATATTAATATGTTTCATACTCACTTTTATACTGAAGTCAATGAATTTAAATTCAATAAATAAACAGTCATCCTTCAATTAAATAATTACAATAATAGTCAAATTAAAAATTCACTTAAATAAACAAAATCCAGTACACACAAGTTGAACTTCCCACGTGGTCAATTTAACTTTACTTATGTATATAACTACACTCTAATACTTAATGTACAACGCGTCACATTTACAATTACAGATGTACTGCTACTATAACGTATTGGTGACGTGACTCACAAAATTATACTTATCCAAAAAGCGTCCAACGCGCACATAATACAGTCAGAAATAGTCGATGTATTAGTGTATACGTGTACACAGGCTACTGCGCGTGCGCTAGTCTGGAGATCATTAGCATGTCGGTGACGCGAGCCGAGGATTTTACCCTCTACCAAAACGCTCAACGCGCGTAAAGAAGTTTTCACTTCAAAAATGTTTTTCGTTTCCCCTCTTTTTATTGTTACTTATTATTAATTCAATTTTAGAACAGCATATGATTGTTTTTAGAGAATTTCTCATAAAAGTTGTGCATGAATTGAAAATGCTTGAAAAGTTTGCTGCATTTGCAACTTTTAACTCTCAAACAAACTAAAATTCAAGTACAAGGTGATTTCACCAAACAGTTTGAGGTGAACAAAAAATATTAAAAAAATTTTAAAGTCAATTCCCCCTCCTATTAAGATCAGAATATAAAAAATTTATTTTAGTTAATTAAATTTAATTAATGAGTTGGTGTTAGAAAAAACTGTTCCAACATCAAGTGTCATCCACTACAAGTTTAAAAAAATGTATTTGAAGCCAAGAAAAAATTCTTGAAATTTGAAAAACTTACTGGCGCCATCTGTTTGTGCGAGTTCTAACTTCGTCAGAAATAACGCAGGATAAATTTAAAATTAAAGAATGTAATTTAATTAATGAATTAATATTTGAAAAAACTGTATTAACATCACAAGGGTCATACACTACAGGTCTTAAAAAATGTATTTAAACTTGAGTGGATGAATAAAAAGTATTTTATTTACGATTGAAAATTTGAGGAAGATATATATATATATATATATATATATAGAGAGAGAGAGAGAGAGAGAGAGAGAAATTTAATAATAGAGGAATTTTAAAATGGAGTGCGAAAGAGGGCTGCATTAGCATGCCTCCTCCTGTTTTATACAGCATTCGAAAAAGTTATTTGAAACTTAAAGATCCATATTAGAGGAAGTATTTTTAATAAGTCAGTTCCAATACTGTCTTATGCTGCTGATATTAGCATTATTTCCCGAACAGCACCTGCTCTCTAATAGACATTTATGGCATCAGGATAAAGTGTTAAAAGAAATAACTTATTTGTAAACGAAAATAAAACTAAATATTTACCTTGTTTAAAGTCTGACGTACAGCCTAGGCACGTAGACATTGGTAATTATAAATTTGAAAAAAGTGTTACTCATTTCAGAACAGAGATAAATAATGAAAATGAACTGGCATCAGAAATGTATAAAAGAATCGTTGCTGCAAATTGGTACTTCTATGCTCTGAAGAGGTATTTAAAATTCAGCTTTCTCAAATTAAGAACTAAATTGCTTCTTTACAAAAGTCTTAAAAGATCTATCTTGACTTTTTTTCATCAGAGACTTTGGCATGGGCTTTGCGTGAGGAGGAAGCTTTGGGAATTTTAGAGAAAAAGATCTTGCGTTGCATTCTTGGTGGGATCCAAGTGAATGGATCATGGAGAAGTTCTAATTTTGATATTGTCAAATGACAGAGATTAAAATGGGCTGGTTAGAATGAATGAAGATCGTTGTTGCAAGAAAATTTTCCTGGAAAATCCCATGCGAAATAGACCTCAGGGCAGACCCCCACTAAGATGGATTGATTGTGTGGAAAAAGTTTGCAATACTTCCAAGGTCTAAAACTGGAAAACAGTTGGCAAAAGTAGAGTTGCCTGGAGAAGACCAGGGCCCACTCAGGGTCTTTGAAGAAGAATTTCATATCTTACTGGGGGAAGAAGTACCAAAAAAGAATCAAAATATCCGATCGAACTCAAATGAATGAATATTCTTGTCAACTCTAATTATTTTGTTGTCATAAATTTTAACATTCGAAATAAAGGCAAAATCTCATTTGATCTTATTTTAAGTAAACCTTTTCAAATGTTTTATTAATTTTTCATCTTTGTTTTTATTAATTTAATGGCAAATATTGTCAAAATAATAATTTTTAATTAATATTAATATAGTAAATATATTTTTTACATGAATTTCAGCATAAAATCTCACAAAGTAAAAAAAAAAAACACATTCAGAATTTCCACAAGCTTAAATGGGAAAAAAATCATTACAATTATTTTAAAATTTTGTGAGTTAAGTAGCACATATTTAAAAATTTAATTTTATAAATATTCTATCGTTTTCTAAGGTATGAGAAGTCAAATGTTCAGCCTGTATCGAGTTCACGTAGGAGAGTCTTCAGCTATTTCGTTTACTATATTTTAGAACTCTACCATGACTTTTGTTTTAAAATTCAGAAATTTATGATTCAGCCAGCTAATATTAATTTCTTTTTGTTAATTTCTGAGAAAATGATAGCCATTTTAATAAAAAAAAAAAAGTGGTTAAAGTGTACCGAAGGTTGATTAATAAAATCTCATCTCATCCAGTCCTCGTAAATATCTCATCCCTGCGAGTATCATTTAAATGTAAAGCATTATTTTTTTTCTTCATCTTTTACAAGCAAGATTTCTATATTCGAATTTGAATAGTTAAAATTGAATAATAATGAAAAAGATAGAAATATATTTATCATGAAAATTTTGTATTAATTGAAAACACATAAGTTTGTATTTTGAGAAATGAGTAGTTATGATTTAAAGAATTTATTCACAAGATTGAAAATGAATATAATTTAATATTCCCGCAAGAAATCTTTTTTGACCCTTTTGCTAACGTTAAAATATTTACAAAAATGATTATCTTTTTTTAATTGAATTCTTTGAAGTGAAATTATTATTATTATTATGCTCTCTCGTGTCGAAATTAAATAGAACATGTCAAAAGAACTGCAGAAAAGAGTTATTCAGAACTATGTGTTTGAATTAAACATTTCAATGGCTACCTAAAGAACCCTATATTCCTTTTCTCCTTAAGCAACATCACCATTTAAATGGCTTTGCAAACCTTAAATGCTTTTTGTATTAAAAGAAAAATGAAAATTCCACCCTTGCAGAAGATTTCTTATTCACCATCGTGTAATATTATAGGAGATACTTTTCTCTTTTTACATTCACTTTTGGTTTTATCATCCTCTTAAAAAGTTTACACATCTTAAGGATTTTTTTGTTTGTCTTTTTCAAAAGGGTTGGTCAGTTGTTTAGGTTATGTTCTCTTGTGTCTTCCCGATTTTGTGTTCAGAGGAGTTTTTATCTTCTAATATTTGGGTGATGGATTTCGATTCTTTGTTTTATCTAGTGCAACATATTATCTCCTAGAAAATGGGGTTTCAGCTAAAAAAAATTCTGTTTTCTTTTTCTGCTTGTAGATTCAAATAAGTACAGCTAAATCATGTAACAGATTTTTTAAAAAGTAGAAAAGCATGTAGTATTTTTTATGTTATTCATAGAACTATAAATCTAGTCTTTCTGTATTATAGAAATATTTCAATCTCTTTCTTTTTAGCACTGTATTTGGATGAAGAGTTATATAAAAATGGATTCATATGCAATAAGTGACACTTGAGTTTGAAAACGCAGAATATTTTCAAAATTTTCACCTTTACACAAAAACATAAGTTATTCTTAAAATGAGTTAATAAAGCAAAATATAGTAATACCTTGACTTACGCTACTTTGACGTACGCGAACTCAGAGTTACGCGATTTTCAAATCTTGTCGATTCGTCTTTTTTATTATTTTTTTATCACTGCAACGTAGACGGAATCAGTGCCAGAGCCTGATGAAATTAATAATGAGATTGAAGAAGTTGTCGATATTTCCAGGCAAATAAATTTAGAAGTGGACAGTGATAGCGTTCAAGAACTGCTGGATTCCCCCAATCAGAAGCTGATAAGAATGAGCTCATAGAAATGTGTGAGTAAGAGCAAGGCATTGAGTCTTTTGACCCAGTTCAATAGGAACATCGAATGGTGGTTGGAATTTTGACAGAAGGCCTCAGTTGAATTGAAAAAGGGTTACAAATTTCAGAAAATAGAGATTCCAACGAAGAGCGTATTTTTTCAACAAAACAAGGAATTAAAAAAAATGGTTAGCACGTTGCGAGGAGTTTAGCAAGAAGAAAAAAAAATCTTTGTGTCGACAGACTTGTTAGATTTCATGAAACCTTCTACAAGAAAATAACTTCTGTTTGAGATTTTGGTTTGTGTTATCCAATATTTTATTAAACATTTTTTCCCCTAAATTATTATTTTCTTTTGTCTTTGACCCCAACTAAACATATTTTTTTTTGTATTTGTATGCGAAATCATACCCCGACTTACGCAGTTATCATTCACTCCCACCTATCACGTAAGGCCGGGTATTACTGTAATACTTTTGTAATTCCTTAATTAAGCCGCATTTTTTAAAAATCTATTTATTGGCCATTTATTTCCCTAATTTCTGTAATTGTTTGGAATAACAAAGAAGATTCATTTTTACCGTACGATTTTACTAATTTTAAACATAAAGTTTAAATAAATATCTTTATGAGAACAATTGATACTTTCAGAAATACTTTCAGCTACAGTGTTTTCAGAACATTTTAGATTTTTAAAAACCTAATTGCGTTAAAAAAATTTGTAATACATTTTGACTCTCTCTTTTAGATTAATGTCTGAAGTTTCAGTAAATAAGATACCCACACTTAGAAGAAGAGTTTTTTTTTTCATTTTCAAATCAAATTTTGCATTTTTTGTGTGCAGATTAGTGCATTTCACCATTCAAAAATGGAATTCTAAATATATTTATAAACATCATTACTATTTCTAGATGAAAAAATTAATTTCTAATTACACTTAAAGTTAAAAAAGAAACCTTTAAATTTTCCTTTTTTTTTTTTATCTTGTACAAAAACTTCGTGCAATAAAAAATAGTAACATAAAAAAATTATTTTTGAAAGAATAAATATTCCTATAAAAGAGGCACAAATTCCCGTAACCATTAGAATTTTCATTGGTTCCAATAATTTCCTGAATAAGTTATTAGGAATAATTCGAATTTTAATGTCACGATGATTTTCTGGATGTTATTTCTAGCATATGATGAATCATGAATCTAAATTAACTTTATTCACTACTCATCCATCTATCTGTCCATTCATCACATTTTCGACTCAGCAGGAAAATATTGCATTAATTATTTTGAATCTGAAAGAAGTTCTTTCTCTCGATTTGTTGATTTCTCCTTTATCGATTGGTCAAAGAAAGCCGTCGAGTCTAACGTAAACGAAAGTTGAAGCTGTCATCCGCACAGGAACAAGGAAAATGGTCTTGCAAATGCACTTTCACTGCGGAAAATCTCTTTTTACAATGAAAAGTAAAGGATTTTTTAATGCGTTTTTTTTTCAGGTATTATCCCGAAGAGTCAAAACTTTTTTGAGGAAAAATTAAATGATACTTTAGATGGAGAACATAAGCATAGAATACATATTTATTCGTTAAGTGCATGAATAAACGTTGCAAACATTACAAAAAAATTTGATTGTAAAGTCACGAAAGAACTGATCATCTCACCTCCTGTCAATAGGTTTGGCCAAACCATCTTCACTGGAAATAAAAGAAACGTTATATCCTGTAAATGTGTTTTCGTTTCATTTAGTATCTTCTAAAGGCGAAATCTGCTTTACAGGACAAAAGTGCCGTCCTGTGAGTTTGCTTTTCTTTTAGTCAATGACTTCTAAAGGTAAAATTTATTTTGCAGCAAATTGAATAACATCTTGTGTATATGTGTGTGTTTTTGCAGAAAAAAAATCTTTAATACAAGTTCAATTTTATGTAAATTTGTTTTTTCTGCGCACATTGCCCTGTGGAGGAGAAATTTACTAAACAGAACGCACGTGAGTTTTGTAATCTCTTTTGTGTTGCTCTTCAAAAGTGAGTTCTCGTCAGTTGATAAAAATGTTGAATTATTTTAATTATTTGTCATGAAAGGAACTTGGTTAATTTTTCCAAAATATATCCTTTTTTTATACATATATAAAAAAACCCAGTTATCTCGATCAATAATTAGCTGAGTAAGAAACATAATCCCTTTTAATTTATACTTTCATCTCTTTTCCTTATGTATAGGGTAATTATTTCTAAAATGCCTCATTCACTTCGCAAAGAAAATTTTTTTAAATATTTATGACTACGCTGCTCAATCTTTATATCAACGTAAACAAGAAGTATACGTTCATACGAGAACATCCCATTCAGTTTGTAGCGATTTTAAACGTTTATTTGGAACAATTTCAGATAATTCAATACAATTCATTCAATACAATTTTTGTAAATGAAATTGGTCATGAAATCAACAAAAATACAGTATACATGAAGACTACAAATTGCTCATAGAAAGATGCTATGATAAGAATCTCGTTGAAAAAACAAATTCATATGTTTTATTTATTGTCTGCTCATGTTTGTTACTCAATATTCAGCAGACTAAATTTATGTGACGTTATAATCACGTGTTTCCAGCCAAAAAGACAATTAATTCTAGTGACTTCATAGTCACGTGATAACTACAATTTCGTGTTTCCAGTCAATCAGATTATAAATTCACGTGACCTCATACTCACGGGACAAATGCAAGCATGTGTTTTCAGCCAATCGGTTCAAGCACTACGCTGTTGCCAACTTTTGCTTTTTGCAGAAATTTTCTTTTAAAAGGAACAAACACATTTGACATAAAAAATATTAATACACATAAGTTAGCAAAATACTTTTGATTTAAAAGTGCACTTTTAATGAAAGAATTTGTTTTTAATCTTAAAAACCTTTTGGTGAAATTTTATTTCTTAATGCTTGAATATCTTTCTCCTACTGTAAAATTTGAAATCTTATCTTGATTTTTTTTACATATAGAACAGAAAGTTTAAGCTTAATGCCTGTTTTGAATTCAATGAAGTACTCGTGATTGGCTTTATCACTTTTTCCTTAGACGGAATGGATAAGTTCATGAGTAAATATACTTTGGATTGAGAAATATTTGGATTTATTTTATTTCACACCCGTACTTAATTTTTCAAAGAAATTAATACTGCCGTAAACATGTCATGTATATCATGTAACTCTATTTTTTGTTCAGTTACCTGAATCTCTTACGATGCATCACCTAAAAGCACGTGGAATCTTTGGGAAAATTTTCTGTCACTGAATTATAGGTTGTATTGATATTGATCAGCCATTGAGCGCATGTTATGGATTAGATGATTCAGAGGGGGTTTTACAGAGTTTGAATGAGAGGTTTTTACTACTTAGTTACAAGAAAGAAACTTAAAAGCTGGGCCTTGAAACAAATAATAGGAAATGAAAATTATTTTTTTTTGTAGTAATGAGTTATACCAGAATATTTTTTATTCAAGAATATCAGAGTATTTTATAATTATTTTTATCCAATTTTTCATTTCTAGCTTGAAATTAACTAATAGTAGCAGAACTTTCTTGTGTAGTGTAATTGATTAAGACTGTTGCTGCAATATTTTATCTATTACATTTACATTTACAAACATCATTCTTTAAATTTTTAGCTGGTTAGCTTCAATAAAATCTTTCAACAGGAGACATTTGTGCTTGAAATGTATAACAGTGTCTATGAATCAAACGAGGTTTAAGAAAATAAAACTGAAAGGAATATTCCCTGCACTGTTATTCAAAAGAATATTTTCATGTGTACTTTTTGAAATTGTATAATTACGAAATTTGATAAATTTAATGTAAATAAATTGTGTACTGAGTTAGTTTACAAAGGGGGTTATTTATAATGCACACACACACAACACACATTCTTTTCAGAGAACAAAATCTTGAACAATCCAGAGTGTGATTAAATATAAAACGAATTCTTGATGCTGTTGCAGTTTCAATGGAAACTAATAAAAGCATCAATGCTATTTTTTAAGTTTCAAAATAATACTTCTTAATTTTGTTCTAAAAAAAGCATGTTTCTTGATTAACTCTGCAATGGTGTTATGAAAATAATGCACAGTATAAATTAGTCAGTTCAAATTTTTAACAATATATCGCTAAGAGGTCCCAACTCCCGGGCCGTTTACCGGTGCCGGTCCGTGGATCAAATAGTACCGAGTTGTTCAAGAAACGTTGAATTATTTTCTTTTTATATAGTGTGGTGTATTTCTCTCGTGTTTGTGCAACTTTTTTACGGACATATTCCTGGTCGTCATGATAGACGACCTAGAGAAGGTCCCTGGAGATTCTTGCCTCTTCCTTGCTGAAGATATCGTCATTTGGGCCACGGGCTGTAACATTCTCTCCTTGTCTTGAATAGCTTCCTACTTAATCTTGAAACATTGACCATCATCAACAAAATGGAAGTCAGTGTTGAGAAGACTGTTTCCCAACTCTTCACTCTGTCTACCAAGCATCTTTTTCACCTGGAATATAAAGGACTTCCTCTTAAACAGGTGTCTTTGTCCAAATACCTTGGAATCAATCTCGACAGACCACTGGGGTACTCACATCGCAGAAACATCAGAAAAGGGTCTAAAACGTCCAAAGCTACTGAAGGGACTAACTGCTACCAAGTGGGGATCTACCCAGGATGTTTTATCCACAGTTTATAAAACCTATGCCCGTCCAGTGTTGGACCATGGTTGTGAAGTTGCGACCCTGGTAAGTACAACCAATCTTGAAAAGTACGACGTCGTTCAGAACAGCGCTCTCAGAATCGAGGGCTCATTGGCCGTGGGGAAAAAAACGTCAACTACGATGGCGAGATCTTGGCTGTCTGTGAAGTTACAACGCAATTACTAGCTGCTGGTCTAGCTCATGCAAAAGTTGTCTTCTTCATAGACTCCCAAACTGCAATTTTAGCTTTAAGTAGTAATACACCAACTGACTGTCTTAACACAATTCAGTGCCGAACTAAAATTGTGGAGCTAATCTCATATGGCTGGACTGTGGTCGGTGGGTCCCAAATCATGTTGGGATCCCCGGCAATGAAAGAGGTTACCAAGAAGCCAAGTCGTCTCAACCAGAAGTCCTCTTGACTCATGGAAGATCAAATAGCATTATTTCCACATTCATTGATCCAAAAAACCAAGAGCTTGGAAAACCATGGGAAACTCTGGATACTGTGGGTCAAATCCCGAGGCACCTGGAGAGTTCCGAAGCTGTTGCCCGCTTTCGTCGAGTCACGGGACATGACTTTTGGGGAGTATACCTCCATTGACTTGGCCTGACTCCTGATGGGGCCTGCCCACTCTGCGGCCATGGCAGAATGGATGGCGACCACTTGCTCCAATGCACTGGACTCAATGAATACCCGGCTGACGATATCGCCAGATGGTAGTGGGAGGTTCAGCTTCAAATGGTTAAGAGGCCAAGCAGGGCCATTGGATAAATAAATAAAAACAAATATTACCTGTTAAATCACTTTAAATTCATTTTTGGTGTAACTGTATTATATTCTGAACGCATATTCAATAATTATTAAATTAAAATTATAAAATCAAAACAATGTAAAACATAAACTATCCACTCTACCCTCTCCCTCAGCGGGCCGCGGTCAAATTATCAAGCGTTGACCGGTCCGCGGCGATACAAAGTTTGGCGAGGACTGGCCTTGAGCAAGCTACTGTGATGTTTCTTTTAACTTCAAGCTTCAAAAACCTGTTCATTTAAAGACTATTGATTATTTTTACCAAAAAATAAGCAAGATGGCATAGTTGGATTTTTTCCCCTTTTATTATTCTATGGAATAACTTTAAGTGCTAAAAACCACAGATTTAAATCTCATGACGCTTCCAACTTTTTTAAAATACTTAATTAGGCACGAAGTTCTTTCTCATCAAAGTTGTATAAATTGTTCATTATTTAAAGCTTAGAAAGGGGAATGCTAAAAATAGTTGCATGGAAGAAAATAAGGATCTAAATTTTTGTACTAATATCTAAAAAAAGAAAGTAGTTTGAAAAAATTTTAATTCCAATTTTTTTTATTCTGGAAAAAAAATTAAAAATTTCAAAACTAGTCTTAATTTTAAATAAATAACTGATTTTGTTTATGAATATATACTCAAAATTCTCCATTCTATCATTTTATCAAAATTTTATGTTGTTCAATGTTTTTTTTTTTGGTTAGTGATGCGATTTAGTTTTATAACACTTTTTTAGCATTCCAGTTAAAAGCCAAATGTGCTTCAATAAAATTGCAAAAATTATAAAATGAACAAAAATTTATGTAACGAAAGAATAAAATGTATAAATTAAATTTTATACTTTTGTGGTGGAAATTAAAGAAGTTGTTTTTATAAAATTCATGTACTAGTTTTTAATTTTGAGGTGAAGCTGTAATAAAAAATAAAATTTACTTTGTGTCAATTATTTTCTTTCCTAATATATTAAAATGCGTAAGCATTAAATAAATGTGAAAATTAGGTTGAATTAATAGAAAGATCAGTTATTCAAAAATTACATTCACGTATAAATCACGTAAATTCCAAAATTATAAATATTGAAAATTTTTGGATGAATTAGGTGTGTGCGTTACTGTTTTTGTGTATGTTTTAGAAGCTACAAATTATTTGAATGTTTTAATTTGCTATGCTGTGATTATTTTCATCTATTATACATGCATTTTTTTCTTATTTTTAGATTATTCTATAATTTTGTTTACTGTGGTATATATTGTTTTATCTTCCACACATCTAGTTTTTTTAAACTGCTATTTTAAAATCTCATAGTTCAAAAGGCTACGTCAGTATTTCTCTCTATATAATTTACTTAATGAAATTCATCTTTTTTTTAAAAAAATGAAGTTGAAATTTGTAAAACAAACTCTTTTCTTCCTTAGCTTTAAAAATGAAAATAACGGATTTCGAAACAAAAAGTAACAACGAAATAATTGATTCTAAAAAAAATTGTTCTTTTCAGAAGATGGTAACTTTAATGCAGTTTGTTTTTTCTGGACCCTGACCTTTTCAGCAGAACATCTCCGAGACAAGCATTGCGATTCTCACTCGGGTCTAAAAACACTACTGATACTTAGTGCTCGATCCCTTCGAACAAGTGTCGTCTTGGCGACGCTCTTCTCTCTATTCCCCCAGCAACCCTACCTCATTGGCCTGACGTCATGGGTAGGTTGGCGCCACTACTTGTGGAATCCGCGCACCCACACCAAAACACAAACGACCGTAAGATGGCGGTGCTTCTAGCAGACGAACATCGCAAGACCTAACGCGCAAGAGTTCCATACCGTCTTGTACCCACCCTCCGCTCTGCTGTGCAACTGCTCTCTCTCCACTGACCTGGTAAGTGCCATCTCTTCTCTTCGTATTCTTAAACCACCGAGGCCCTTTTCATATTGCACTAAAACAATACAGAAGGGTGCCCCGCATGTGGGTGTGGTTTGATTTGAAACGGAATCGGGCACGAGGTTCTATCGGAACGGAGTTGAGTTGATTGTTTGCCGCACTTTGGCGATTGCAGTATCTATTCCCACAAAAGTTGTTTATTAACAGATGTGCAGTGACATTTCGTTTATATCGAAGATAAGGGCTCTTTGGGTTATCAGCAGTGGCTCGGGATGGTGCAGGGTTGCGTTCGAAAATAGGCACCGTTACTTGGGATACGTATGCCGTCGGGTTTCCCACCCGTTAAGAGAAATAGTATCATGATAAGGTTGACCATGGACTGTGCTTTCGGCGCCTCTGTGGATTGCCCCCTATTTTTCCCCCTTTAACATCTTGTTTTGTCTAAATTGTGATAGCTGAACAAATAATCAAAAGCGCGTTTATTGAAGACAGTCGTGGGTTAGTAGATTCATAATCGGTTGGATAACAAATATGTTGCATGTTCCTTTCGGCTGGCGATCTTGAATGTAAATAATTTATAAATAAAATTATATTATTAATCGTCTCCAAAAGCTAAGTTCTAAAATGCAACATTTCACAAAAGCCGACCCCTTTTGGTTTTGAGTTATTGTTCAAATTTAAAAAAAAATCGCCTTGAAATTTTACTGAAAATGTGCAAAATAATCTTTGGAAATGAGACTAATATATTCATTCAACCATTGAGTTCTAAGTGGTTATCTGATTTTATGATATATATTAAATTGTGAATTTCTTAGAGCAAAAGCTCTTTAATTCAGCATTTCGGTCATGCGATTCCTTGTTTTTAAATAGGCTTTGAAGCATTAAAAAAGTACCAGAAAGTTTTATTGAATACATTAGAAAAGTTTAAATTAATCTTCGAAATGAGGCAAATAGGCATTTAGTTGCTTTTAAATGGTTATCTAGATGAAAGTATCAACTGAATAACGTTAAACTGTATATTTTAATGTTTTTTTGATAAATTAAAGGAAAGTTCAGTTATGTGTAGAATACATGTGAAAGAACATGTAATGTAAATCAATGATTAAGTCGGTTTTGAAATTAAATTTATTTTGTTGAAAAAATTTTAAGACGAAAATATCGAAATCATCATCACTTCATTTTGCGCTTAGAGGTAGACAAGTAAGACCCTTAGAGAGTAGAGGTAAAAAACAGAGTATGCAAAAAAAAAAAAAAAAAAAAAAAAATTCTTAAGTTTTTAAAGGAGAAAGTCGCGTTATATTTATGTAAAAGTGGAAATGAATTCAACGTGTTAAAGGAGAATTTAATAGCTCATTTTTTTTTACTATGGTGATATTCTAAATTATTGAACTAACAGATGGTGAGCTTAAATTGTTGAAAATTAATGTTGAATGCATATGAAAAATAGTTTTAGTAAAAATTTAGATGTTAAATTAAAAATGTAAATTAGATGTTAAATTAAAAATTAAATGTAAATTAAAATTAACGATAATGGTCTAAAATATCTCTTAATATTATTCAATTTAGCAGATTTCTATCCAATTAAATTTTTGAAAGAATGATTGTTTTTTGTTCACATAAAGAATAAAACGAATTCAAAATATCGTTAGTTTGTTAAGAAAGATGTAAATTTGATGACCACAGTTGCTATTTTTTAAGCTCCAATGTGTGAAAATGAAGCAAAAAGAATGAAGTGTGTTCGACGATTTTTTTTCTCATTTTACTACAAGTAAAAGTGAATCATGCTTTTTGACTGATTTTATGTTTTGATTTGTCTCGTGTGTGACATGATTTGGAAGAAATAGTAGTTAAAAATAAAACATCGAGTATCAGAAACGTGTACGAGTTGCATTTAATTTATTTCTTAATTTTTTTCTTATTTTTTTTATGTAAATTGAAAGGGTTATCTTACAATTTTCAATTCTGAGTTAATTGGTAAAATGACGTTTCCTTTTGAATGATAGTTAGCTCATAAAAACACACACTAATTGTTTTAGTAATTTGACAAGCCCGAAGAGAGCGTCCGAAATTACGAGAAACCTATCACTCTTGAACACTTATTACTTTTTCAGTAGTAACACTCCCTCTCTATAGTATCCCCCCACCACTATTTAATTTTAATTGTTAAGCACACTCTGTCATAAATATTATTTCTTAATTCAGAAGTTATGTACCCTATGTAATCCAATTACATATAAGAATGTATCCGCGAGGAAAAATAATAAAAAGCTTAACGTTTATTAACATTATACAGTGGTGCAGAATGAATAGAAAAATATTGGAGTTCAGGTTTAAATATTTTAGTCAAACGTTTTGTACATCCCATTGGTTGGGAAAGGCGAATGAATAAAATAAAAAAATTGTAAAATTGTTCTAATAAATGAGTACATAAAATTTTTTTCAAACATAATTTGTGGGGAGAAAATTTATTATCAGTATTATACTGTTGATGAAAAGAAATAAAGAGTGGCGCCTGAAATCTATTTCTTAGGCAGGATTAATTTTTTATAAGTTGATAATTTTACGCTGTTTCTGCATCAACTCTTCGGATCTTTTTTAAATATTTGCCTTTCTGTAGGAACTTGAGGTAAGTCTTTGTATTGACTTCTTAATTTGACACAAACGTTTAAGGTTATGCACTACATTTTCGAACGACGTTTGATTAACTGGACAAATAACATTTTTACCACCTTTTAGGTAATACGATGCACCATCCTTTTCATTTCCCCAAAACGCACAATTTTAAAATTTCTGAGCTATAAAAAAAATTGATTCTTAGAATTAGAAATTCTGAAGTCGTTTTTTGAGTATAAATGGATCCTCCTTGAAGGAAACTTAAAGTAAAATTTTCGTTATCATGCATGGTTCATATTTTATCTGTTGTTATATAAATTTTTTATTCAAGAGTTCTGATGCAATTTTTAGAAACATTTCGAATAAAAAATATTGATATAAAAATAAGATAGTATTATATATCAGTTTTATCGCTCTACCTTTTCCTTTTCTTTATATATTTTTTTTTTTGTTGTTAACTTACGGTAAATAGATATGATTTGTATTTCTATTTTATTCACTTATTCATTTTGCTAGAATCAAATAATTATGTAAATATGTTTCCAGATAATGTGTGAATGAACGCACCGCTTTTTAAACAGGCAAAAAGTTAAAATCTCATTTTTTGTGAATTTTCAGAAAGAGTTAACTTACTATGGACGTGAAATTCGGTAAAATTTTGATTGGTAAATTGCAAATCAAATATTTAATTTGTGTGTTAATTTAACAAGTTTAATTAACTATACAATTTGCTGAAACGTTAAATTTTCTAGAAATTCCTCTAGCGTTCAGTAATAATAAAAATTTTCTGAATTTTTTTTCCTTCCAATATAAAAATAATGCCACAATTTACTTTAAATGTTTTGTTGAAAACTTTGGCCTTTATATTTTAATTTTACTATAGAATATTTCCGTATCACATGCTATGTTTAAGAGTAATGTGTAAGGCACTGTGTGTGAATCTTGGAATAGGTAGTGAAAAACAGTAACAACTTTTTTTGCCAACTCTTGGAAATTGTTACTTGGCATCATTAGCATGTGAGCTTCTATTTAAATTTCTAATGTATGGGTTTAAATTTCTCAGTTGCGCTTCTATATTTTTAACTTTAAAAACTTTTTTTTTGATGATTAAGGCATCAAATTTTATCGGAAGTTGGTCTTTACACATCACACGTTGGTCACTTTTGTGCTGTAAGTTTAATAAGAACCTTAATCTCTTCGAAGATGATTCGCTCGGTTTTATTAAGTTAAGTTAATTTTAGGTTCTTTACACGTACTGATTTTTTAAATATTCGTTGCCATGGCGACCGCCTTGTTGGAAAAAGAGTGTGAAAAACTATTTTATCATCTCTCTCTCTCTCTCTTCTATACTCGGCATAAAAAATTCCTAAAACCTTGATGAATAGTTTTGATTTGTTTTTTGAAATCTCGAAATGATTTTGTAATTTTGTCCTTCCAAAAATGGCAATAAATTCATCAGTATTCTTAGAAAATATTTCCTTTATGAAATTCAACCTCATTTTTACAAACGAATAGTTAAGATACAGTAGTTAAATGAATCTGTTAAGTGAGTACTTCTTTTTGTGGGGATAATTTAGTTCTTTTCAACTTGCTTAATGATTGGAGACAAATATCTGAAATTAGTTTTAAGAATTCTGATGAAATTGATGATTCTAAAATCGTGCAATCAATTCGAATTCATGGTACACTTCAAAAATATAAAAATAATCTCGCCAACGGTTAGACATATTGCTTCTTTAGTGCTAAGTAATCTCTCTGCTATTAAAGCTTTTTTTACGTTGACTAGTTTTAACAAGCGAGATTAATTAAAGTCAATCGTGATCGAACAAACACAAAATAATTTTCTATAAATGTTATTTTCTCTTTCTTAATGTCTTTCGAATTTCCTCCCTTTTTTCTGCTACTAAGAATAACAGCTCGCTTAGGTAAATGATTTCCCATTTAGAATAAATGTATTCTAATTCAACAAAAAAATTATAGAACAAAACACTTAATTTTACAAAAAAAAAAAAAAAAAAGTTTGGTTGTCGCTCTGCTGATTATAACGGTTAAAATTTTGGATCATTTTTAGCAATGCTCAAGATGTAAAATGATGGCGTTTAAGGACTTGACTAACTAAAATCAAGAAAGTTAAGTTTTTTTTACCAACTGTAATTTTCGATTATTCTGTTATGTCACTTTTAAAAATTTTCTTTTCCCTTTTTTTGTAGACTTTACTTTGTGGTTGACGTGAAAATAATATTTTATTTTATAAAAATTGTTTGTTTGAATAATATAAAAAAAAATTAAAAAACCTGTTGTGCCGATTCTGGGCTTTCCAAGAATAATATTTAAAAATACTGTGGAATAGAGTACGTTAATTATACCGTAACAAATCTGTTTCCGGACTCCAAGTAGAGTTATGTATGTATACACGTAAAAAATATATTCTGGCTCACTCATGTTTCTTGTTCGATTGTGTAATTTTTTAGCTCTCTGCCAGAATGTTTATGTATAAAATTTTGGAAAAAGATAAAACGATCACATTTATTACGATACTTTCAAATATTTTATATTTCTTTTTGGTCGTTCCCTTTTAAAACACTCATTTGAATGCGGAATCTTTCTACGAACTACCGATGAATAATACGCATATTTCTCATTTATATGCTCAGTAAAACAAAACTAATTCATAACTCATGAAGCACTACGTTGGAATTTTTTTATCGAATTTACTGTTTTAACATAAATTGTTTTATTTAATTTGAATGTGATGTTATTTAATCTATTATTTATAAGACATAGTGCATGTTTATCTTTATTGCAAATTAAGTACCACCTTGTTAAAGTTCCAATTTCACATTCATGTATGTTAGTATATACAAAACTTTTTTTTTCACACATTGAATCGTCCGATGTGTGTGATACTGCTGTAACAGACATAACAAACTACATCAACTATTCTGGTAGCTGAGTATGTAGCGAAATGGATGTCCTTTATCGAAATATTTGAAAAAGATTTTTTACTCTGAAAGGAAGTTTTAATTTTTGAAAAAAACCCGGTTTAAAATCTGATAAATTGAAATCGGGAAAATGTAAGCGAAATCCCAAGAATTAAAAATGTACACATGCCGCATTTTTAAAGATGTATTTTTGAACAACCATCATATAAAAATCTAACTAGATGAACTGAACAATTTATTATGTAGCAGTTTATCAGTCGATCAGATAATGTAACAATTGTGATGTTTCGTTGTTTGTGTTTAGTCTTGTATCTATTCATTGACAAACATTCTTATGACATATCTCCCAACACCATTTTCTTTTTCATTCGTGTGCATACTTACTTCGTCATGCCAAAATGGTGGAAGAATATTCAGATGAACTTTCATCTTAAGGTCACAGCTGCGACGGAGCTCTTGATCTGTCTGAAATGTGAACAGTGGATCACAAAAGTGTGAATGGAGTTATGTATTTAATATTCACGTGACGCAATGGACTCTTCATAACTTGAAAGCTGCTTCTATGTCGTTAGAGCTGAATGGCTGGTGAAATATTCTTTTTTGTTCTTTTCTTTTTGACTCAAGGCTCCTCTCGCTTCCATATCCAGACAAACGTGTTTTTGCATATCTGGGGTGATAGTTCGAATTGCGTCGTATTTTTTGCCGAACTAGTTGCGCAAAAGGAAATGGGTTTATATTGACCAGGATTTAGTTAATTGTTTTTCCTTCGTAACTTTAAAAGAACTCGATTGTTACCGAAGTTGCTTGAAAATGTTTTTCAGGACCGGGAAAAATGGCCCAGCACAGTGAAGGAAGGAAGAAATGGAATTGTTTAACAAATAATTTTGAATCAGTCAATATTCTGTCTTATTAAGTACGATTTTCTATCGATTTGACTTTCTTTTATACAACATCCAAGGCCCCAGTTATGGCTAATTTAAGTTAATGAAATAATTATATTATTCACAACACTTTGTTTAGTAATCACGTAATAGGCTAAATTCAGTGCCGCTTTAAGCTCATTTCGGGCCCTGGGTGCACAAGATCTACAGCCCTCATTGGCACTGTCAGGTCCAAGGAGGGGTTCTTAGATCTGGTTAAATCCAGCTTATCTGGATAAACCTGCACTGGCTAAATTCTCAACGGTCACGTGATAGATGCTATCACATGTTCTCCGTTGGACTCAAAGCTGCCATTGGTTTCGTACTTCTTCTGCTTCTAAAATTTAGATAAAATTTCAAATTTAATAATTAAGTGAAAATGTTCTATAAACATTTTAAAATTCTTCAAAATTTAAAAAAAAATCCTTATTTTTTTATGTATTTTTATATCAGTGTAATCTGTTCACCTATGTGAGCTATTATTTTCGACAAACATGTATTTTTTTTAAGAAAGCTTATGCAAAAAGCTGAAAATGGCAACAACAAAGCGCATGAACTGATTGACTAAAACCCGTGATTGTAGATATCCTGTGACGTAACATGAATTTAGTCCATTGAAATTAAGATAAGTATTACATATATAGCTGTGAAGGAACAAGAATGAAGAGCATATTAAACTGCAATCAAGTCTCTTTAAGAAATAAAAGAAATTTGTTTAAATTTTCAAAATTAACAAAATGTACTTTCGGTTCTTAAATTCCATTAAAAACTTTTTCTTCAAAATATATAAAGAAAGTGTTGAAAATTAATGCGTTACAAATCATTAACCACCATCAAGTGCAAAACGGTAATTATTGCTTTTATTTTTAAAAATGTTTTTGTATGATAGCAAAATAGAAGTGTTCCTTATATTTTTTGAAAGAAAATTTTGTTATTTTGTAGAAAAAATATAATTAATTTGAATTCTGCAGAAAGAAAATTTTTCGACATTTATCCTTCGCTTGAAATGAAAATCCTTGAAAATTTTGTTATAAATTTTGTCATACATTTCTTATTATGGCAGTTATCCGATTAAAGAATAAAAAAAAAAGAATTTATTTTTATTTTTGTTAGATATATTATAAGTTAAATATGTAAAACTTGCCAAATGAGAAACTGTGAGAAAATTATATTTTTGTTGTTACACATGACTTTTACACAACGTCGACAGTCTGCCTGGATTCTGTCGCAACACTCTTTTCATTTGAAAAGGATTTCTGAGGATTTATTTTTTTAATGAGTGTATAATTCTTAACTTTAACAAAAAAATACCTAGTAAAATCTTTAGAAATAATATTTCATTGATATTTTTTAACTTTTTTATATAAGGTATTTTTTTCTTTGAAGATGCTGGTAAAAAAAATACAATTTAACTATTTTGTAGAAAAAAATACTCCTCAACTATTAATTTGAAAAAAAATGCTCAATTAGTTTCAATCATCAAAACTAAGAAAAATTTTTACCTGGATTTTCTTTCCTTTTTTTTGTTTTAAAGTACGTTAGTTTCACATCCTCATTAAAAAAAAGTATAGCTATTCATTTTCAAAAGCTTTAAAAAAATGGAAACTCCAATTAACGAAAGAAGTAAGATTTTTTTTAAAGCATTGAATGTCATGGTTCACTTTAAGGATTAAATTTACCTCTTTTATGATTTTTTTGTAAACCAGCTTACTCTTTTTTTTTTGGTTGCAAGCTTTGGTGTGGAATTATTCTTATTTCTTATTCAAGACTTCATTGATAGAAAGAATTTTGAATTGATAATAAACTGACACAGATTTCACTCCTTTATCACTGTTGTATATGTGATGAGTTTATTCCATGTTTACTATTAATAATAAATTTTGTTGAATATCTCAAATGGGTTGTAACGATGTTTTATTTTACTTAGCAATGTTTTGGTTCTTTGTTTTTTATGTAATTTTCAGAAATTTGGAAAATGCCAATTTTTTTTGTAATGTTATATAATGTATTTTGAATACCAATCTATTTTAATTAACTCAGTACGGTGATAACACTAAGTTTTAACACTGTTAAAAGCAGTCCTCAGCCGATATTTATTATGTACTGGCATTCATCTTAAATATTTAGTGTTCCTTTATAATTTTAATGACTCATAATTCAATAATGATATCACGCATATTTATGTGATTCACTTCTGACTCATTGGTAAAGAATGTGAAACTACCTTACTTACACACACTTAAAAATGCTTAACTGGTGGCTTTTTTTTTGTTACAGTGAAAATAAAATTATGACACACACACATCTCAATTTGATTGAGAAAAAATTATATATTCATTACTTAAATCTATATTCATAAAAGCTAGTTTCATGATTGTTTGTGTGTAGTGTGTGTGTGTTACTACTATCCAACTTTAACTACCACTCTTTAATAAGCAATGATTTTATTTTGTAATTACTGAATGTAAAGTACCTGACACCTCTTAACACTCGGTCTCTCTCGTCCCCGCCTCATACAGTTCCACAACATCGTCAATGAAACAACGCCATCTCTCTATCACTTGAACAATTTCTTTGACTATATTTTCCCGTGTATATGTTTGACTTTTACAATATTTTATTAGCAAATAAATCTAAATTTTAATATTATTATTATTGCATTTATCATCCCATTATGACATGAGGTTTTCATTAATTAGAAATCTAATGATATAAATTAAAATGTTCTTAGGGAAGAGCACGGGTTCATATCTCCTTTCTCTATAGTTAAAATAGCTGCGATAATTATTTCTGTGCCCGGTGTTAGTATAGAATCTTAAATGTAAATAACTTAACATTACTTTATTATACTTTTATACTTTAAAATTTTCTTTGTGAATTATAATTTAATTCGGTCTGTAACTTTACAGATGATATTAAAATATATCTAAATGAGACTTAAATATATGTGCTTGGATCTTGATACGAGTGTAGAAATGTTTGCTGTGGCATCAACAGATTCTTTTAATCATAACAATGTGTTTTTCAATTGGCGTGTAGGATATAAAGGAAATTTATTAGTATTCTAAAGTATCACTACATTAAGGATGTTTAGTCGCGTGTGGTATTAGCAATTATTTTAGTGTTTTAGTCGATTTTTATTATAAACGAACTAAAAAAATTTTTCGAAAATTTCCTGGAATACAATTTTTATTTTGTAATCGGAACCGAGTTTCATTCATGATTGGAACCAACTCCACTAGGTTGCTCATTGTATAATTCTAACATAGTATCAATCAAAATAGACAACAATTCTAATATTTTACATATGGTATTTTGTGATTCATACAGCTTGTGAGAGTTGTTCATAAATGTCCACATAAAACATTTAATTAAAATTTTTCGAAAATAAACAAGTGTAGAAACATATTCAGAGCTTGTAAAATATATTTTCCTGGTAAAAAAAATATAATAAGGTGTTTGTATATGTGTAAAATGATTCATTTTTGAATTTTTCTCATTTTTGTACACATAGCATTGTTACCGAAACCTCCGCTAACTCGACGTAAGTTGATTGCCCCTTAATGCTGAAAAATTAGAGATAAGTTAAAATTCAAGTGTTCTCTTGTGTCAATTAAAAACAAAACTATAAAATGTATTCACAATGATAGTAGCATAACTACCCTTCATAAAATTCCATCCCTGACAGTTTCGCTGCAAATAAAATAGTCTTTCAAATTGAATCTTATTATGCGATTTGGACAATTCAGTCGTATATAACAAGATTTAAACTTGAACTTGATTAAAAAAAGAACCCGTTGAGGCTAACAATGATCAAGACAAAGAACCTGAGTGACACATAAGTTACAAGACTATTAAGCCACAACGTCGTATCCAATTAGAAAAAGCTTCATTTCCGTTGTTTACGGCTCCCATTCGGCTGTGAAAAAAGAGGGGTGTTCGTAGGGCGACAGAACTATCGAGATGTTGTCATCTGAGCGACGATTCATCAAGGGACGAACAATTCGCGCACGGCGTGATTAAGCGCGAAAAAGCAGTGGCAGAACTCTCTGAATCACTCCGTCTGGATCTCGGAAAATGTCCTGGAAGACGTTCAAAAATGTGTCACTCCCGACGAAGGAAACCCGTCTTATTTTCGCCTCACAGTACGAGCCATTAGAAGATCAGAAGCGGTGTTTTTTTTCTCCTTTGTTTTGGTTTCCTTTGTTCCCACGATATGGCGCGTTGTAAACATAACGTCTTCGGTTTTGAAGCGAGAACAAAAGTGTGGCGAAAGTTGCAACGGTTTTTCGTTAAAATCCACGTAAAAGGAGTGCAGTTTTCGTTTCGTTGAATGATAGACATCGATCAGTTTTTATGGAACATTATTGTGTGTCGAAAAGAGTAGTTGTTTTGATTTAACATTTGTAGACATGTACAATAATTGGTTTTCGTTGTGTGCTATATGTCCTATCATACTATTGTTTCTTGCCCTTTTAGAAATGCAGTTTTTTTTATCATTATTTAATTTTTAATTTTATTTCAAATACTCCTCATATGAATATTTTTTAGTTTCTAGAATAACTTCTGTACACACTTATGGTTTTTAGTAGGTTTGTGTTTTTTCATCCATTTTTTCTGTTTTGGAATTACCTATTTTTTGAATTTTCTTGGAACACAATGTATTTTTTTTCGTTTTAATATTATATTTCCTGTGGTGGAATATTCTTTTGAATTATTTATTGCATTTTATAATTGTAATTTTTTTTATTTGTAATTTTGATATACAGTGGGCCACAAAAGTGTTCGTACATTTGCAATTTCTTATAAAATTTAGTGTTTTCAACTAATAAAAATTAATATATTCTAATTGTAATTTTTTAATGATATCTGCAACTTGTTTTCAATGAAATGACATTAATAATTTTTTAAAAATAGCATAAAATTTTTTTTAAAAAATTAATAATCAAAAAGCTACGAAAAAGTTACGCCACAAAAGTCTTCGTACACTTAACAAAAATCTCAACTTAGCTTTAAATATTGTATTTCTTTTTTAATTTAGTACTTAATAGGATATCTTTTAGTGTTCACAACAACTGTTAAGTGTTTTGGTATAGATTCAATCAGTTTTTTGTAATTTCTGCATCGATTTTCCTGCATTCTTCTGTGATTATTGTTTTTATTTTACATTTTGTGTTTATTTGTCATGTTTTCTTTTTTTTTACATCAAAATCTCACCAAATATATTCTACTGGGCTAAATAAAGTGATTGAGGAGGTGTTTTTATAATTTGGGGACAGTTATAGAGACACCCGGGGCGTACATTGAAAGCAGTGCTCTTGGCATCATTATCCTGTTAAAAATGAATTCGTTTCCAGTATCCAAATTTTGGGCGAATAATTTAAAATTTCTCTTTAAAATATTTAAATAGAGCTCATGATTCACAATATCAACAAAAAATACAAAATTACCTAATTATGTGGCAAATTTACACCCCCACGCAAGAACACTTCCACCTCCATATTTTATTGATCCAACTAGATTCTTGGGATTAAGTTTCAGAAAATTCAAAATTGACAGCAAATTGATTGGGATGGCAGATAATTCAACACTTTTTTTTATTCCGATGGGCCTATAATAGCTTTTAAATGAAAAAATAAGGAGTTGAATCCTATGAATGTATGTGGAAAAGAACTTCTCCACCTCCGTACTTCAGCATCGAAGTGAAGGTGTTCTGGCGTGGGGGTGTAAATTGGCCTCAGAATTAGGGAATTTGGTATTTTTTGATGGTATTGTGAATCATGAGCTCTATTTAAATATTTTTAAGAGAAAATTTGAATTATCCGCCCGAAATTTGGATATTGAAGACGACTTAATTTCTTAACAGGGTAATGACGACAAGCGCACTGTTTACAATGTACGCCACTGGTGTCTATAACTGTACCCAAATTATAAAAACACCTCCTCAATCACTTTATTTAGCCCAGTAGAACGTATTTGGTGAGATTTTGATGTAAAAAAAAGAAAGCATGACAAATAAACACAAATTGTGAAGTAAAATCACTAATCACAGAAGAATGGAAGAAAACTGATGCAGAGAGAGAGAGAGAGAGAGAGAGAAATTACAAAAAAACTGATTAAATCTATACCAAAACACTTAACAGTTGTTGTGAACACTGAAAGATATCCTACTAAGTACTAAATTAAGAAAGAAGTACAATATTTAAAGCTAAGTTGAGATTTTTGTTTAGTGTACGAAGACTTTTGTGGCGTAATTTTTAGTAACTTTTTGATCATTAATTTTTAAAAAAAATAGTTATACTATTTTTAAAAAATTAATTATGTCATTCCATTAAGAACAAGTTGCAGACATCATAAAAAAATTAAAATTACAGTATAAATTTTTATTAGTCGAAAACATTAAATTTTATAAGAAACAGCAAGTGTACGAACACTTTTGTGGCCCACTGTATTCCAATGGAATTGAATAATTTTCATAGGCAGATATTTATTTATTTAAGAACGAACTTTAATAATAAGTATTTCAGAAAGGTTTTTATGTTCGTGTACTGTTTTTATTTTTTAAGAAAAATGCTTGCATACACCATAATTTATGTTATAAACTTGAATTTTTTATGTGCATCAAGTAATTATCAATGTGAAACAGAGTTGCAAATTCTGATCGCGTGAATTTTTAACGTTGTACGGCCATTGTACTTGCTTGGAAGATTCATGCAATAACATTAATTTTCAATATGTTCATGCTGTTCGTGTTAAATCTGAACTTAAGAACACTTAAAATTATGAGGTCAAAATTTCTAAAAATAACGTTATAGGTAAATAAGTGACTTTTAAAAAAAATTGAAAATTTTTTCAATTCATAAGTAAATTTCCTTAAGTTGCTGGAAATTTAAGTTTTGAATTTTTATTAAGCCTTTTTTTTTCTATTCGAACATTGAAGTAAAAGTTGAAGTTAATATATTTATATTTATGTTGTTCGTGTAAAGTCAGAACTTAGGACGAGTGTATATATTCAAATACGCAAATCACATGCTCTAAAAATAAAAGTTACAAGTAAATAAGCATCTTGAAAAAATTTGAAGGTTTCTTAAGTTTACTAATAAATTTCTTTAAGTTACTAAAAATTTAAATTGCTCTAAAATTTTGTTCAGACGTTTTTTTCCCTAATTCGAACATTGAAATAGAATTTGTAGTTAGTAGCTTCGAATATCCCCCTCGAGATTTCTAAAATCATTGAAATAACTTTATTTCTATAATCTTATATCTAACTTAATTTCTATAATCATTGAAATAATCTGTCTTTCGGAGTATAAAACTTTTCAAATCGAACTCTCTAAAAATAAATGATACAAAGTAATTAAGTAACTTGTAAAAATTTGAAATTTTCTTCAATTCATAAGCAATCTTTTAAAAGTTGCTAGAAATTTTAAATTTGGAATTTAGTCTTTTCCCCCTGTTCCAATTTTGAAGTAGAAGTTGCAGTTAGTAAATCGAATATTCCACTCGCGATTTCTAAAATCATAGAAATAACTCAATCTGTTTATCGGAGTAATTCAATCTTTTTTGGATTATTATCTCCCGACTTAATGATAATTCCTCGAATGATGTGAGCTTTTCTCCCACGCACGTGATCCAGCAGAAACGTTCTCTATTTCTGGCTCGCTCGGTGACGCAGAGAGGATATTATTATCCGCCCTGCCTTGTGTGTGCCCATAAACTTTTTCTCTTCTTATCAATATCCTTTCTGCATCCTTAAGGAGCGCTAAATCACGTTCCTCGAACCAGATTAGAGGCGCTGAAAACACTTCCGATGGAGGTTCAGTTCCGCTGATAAATGGAACGACTTTCTCGTACTGTTTTTCGCCATTTTGCACTCCCAGCAACAGCGATTCTGTAGTTAAAGTGAACATCCACTCGTTTTGTTTAAACTGGCTGTAACATTTTATTACTTTAACTGTTTGTTAAAACATTTTCTGGTTTCGTCAAAGTATCTTATTCACTTCTGTAACATTCTATTCGTGTTTTCAACTGTCTGGGTGCTTAGTCAAGAGGGATGTTCTTGAGTTATAGTTCTGTAGACTTTAAACTTCCCTGAACTATTATTTTCTTTTCGTCTGGGATTATTCTTTATTTTTCTAGATAGCTTTGTGTACGAGAACTATTTAAAACTTGATCAGACATTTTTGGTTTTCTCTTTTTTTTAAACAGGTTTTTTAATATTTATATAACTCGTGTAAACACCACAAAATTGGTGGAATTTCTATAAGTTACCTTCTGAGAGACAAAAATCCTATTATTGATGACCAGTTCGTCATAAACATTTTACTTTCTATTTGTATACCATCAGAGAACATTCAAAATAATTCATGATCAAAGTACCTTATTTTATTATTGCCAGTATGGAAAACTAGTCTTTAAATTATAGAACGGCAATATTTCATTTTAATTTGTCTAATTTTTTAAAATCATATTAAAAAAGAGGAGGGGTTGTCAGTTGTGGTCAATACAAGCTTTATTCAGTCTGTTAGTTGTCTCTCATTACCCTGTTTCTTCCCCAAAATGAGTGAATTTATCAATATTTTTACATGTTTTATACACTTTATATTGGTTCTTAATATGACCTGCGATTGTTTTTCATTTTTAATGTTATTTTTAAAAAAGTTATATCCACAGGACATTTTTCACTTACTGAAAACCCTTCACGTTGAATAAAATCCTTTAAGGTGTAGAATATAGATAAATTAACAAAAAAAGTTTCTCTATCTAAAGGTTTTTTTAACGAAACGAAAAAGAGATGCTTCACTATCAAAACGTTTTTTAATAAAAGAATAATACGATTATATGAGATTCTGCATCTTCTGTGCTGTGGCGTAAATCTTGGAAATGAGTATTTTTGTCTGTTTCTATCCTAGTAGTCAATGTGTAGTTTACAGAGGTGTTCTATATGAAAGATTGCTTTTCTTCTGAATATGTCGAGGTTTTTATCTGAAGTACAAAAAAGAAGTTGAATTTAGAAAGATGGTCAACTTTGTAGGGTGTCAAACTCGAAGGCTAACTTGGGCCAAACAAAACAAGGTTCAATTTTTGGTGGAATGGAAAAAAATATTCATAGAAATGGGATATTTCGAATAATGCATTATATTAAACATGTAAAAAATTAATGTTCACGTCCTGACACTTGACATCTCTTTGCTACTATCTTTCATATTTTGGGAGAAATTTTGATATTTTTGTTTGCCGATATTCTGGTCAGGCCACAAAAAAATCTTGATTAATCGAATACGATTTTAAAAATATTCTCTTCGTTTGGGGATGTAACAATAGCTTCCAATTACGTTGCGAAATTGTTTTAGAATTTTTCTTGTCGTTTGATTCGGATAATTGATGTTTTTAATTTATTTAGCTTTCAGAGGAAATATTTTATGTCCAAGTAAATGTTTTTAAACCAACAATTTGTTAAAAAAGTATAAGAAGTTCCATAATTGAATGTTTTTTATACTTCGGGGAAGGTTGCGATTTCAAATCATAAACGTATCAGACAAAAAAGAGAGAAAAAGAGCAAAAAAATGCTTAAATAATTCAAGTTCCAACATAAAAGCAATGTATGTTCTGATTAGATTTTTTCCCTTCAGTTTACTGGTAAAAAATAACTGATTTATAAAAACAATTTTTAAAACCCTAGCTCATTCCTGGTAAAAGTATCACTCTTCTATTTTTTCTTCGAATGGAAAATTCTGATTTTGAATAAATAAATCTTAGACGAAAATTAAGAAGATAAAATGGTAGGTGCCACTTTGTATCTCGTTTAATTATATTAAATGAACCGTTTTTTCCTTCTGATTTATCTGGTTATTAATTTAGTAGAGGAGGGATCCAGGTAACTTCCCTTTAAAGAAACAAGAGTTACTACTTTTGTGTACCATGACATACTTCTTGATCTTAATTAGAACCTCTTCAATCGATATTTAAATGAATGTTCTTTTAGAACTGTTTAGTTCTTCCGCTGTTTTTTCTTCTTCTTTCAATGCAGTATTTGTCGCTGTAGATCAATCAAGAGCTTCCTCAAGGCTTGGTTGACTCTTTTCGCTCGACAGTTCATGAAGGCGTTGGACTGCCTCATTGAAAACTATTAAGTGAACACCATCTGGATGTTGCCCAAATGCGCCAGGAAACAAAAAGAACGAATGAAAAATGATATGAAATCTAAAAGAAATTTAAAAGAAAATATTTTTTTTCTTGTCTTCTCTTTAAACGATATTTTATGATCAAAATAAATCCAATTATAGTAATTGGATAAAATGTATCAAATTGTCTCTTAGGAGATGATTCGTGATGCTCTGCACACTCGCGGTGTCCCCCCCTTTTTTTTTAAATATCTACAACTTATATTATCACAATGTTTGAATCTGATTTGTTGCTTCCATGCTTCACTGCTTCTGTAACTATGTATAGATTCTTACTAGGGAAAAGTCAAATTCTTGCATTAAGTAGGATTAAAGTCTCCAAATGTAAGTAAATTGTTTTCAGAGGCCATCTAGTGATCACAATTACAGTTACTATATTCTGGCTAATTGTGTATTTTAATCGCACTGTTACTAGAATAAAATCTTTTTTTTTTTCTGTCCAAAATAAGTGTTTTTGCTTTGCTTGTGTCGGAGAAGCCCCGTGCACATTTTTTGCTCTATTGGAACGATCTCTGTATTTATATAGATTTCAAGTAATTTGGCACCGATATTTGTTGAATGAATGATTTATTATCAGATAAATAGTGATTACAATTATAAATTTGTATCCTTCTCAGTTGAAGCGGCTTTAGATTTGAGGCATCAGCCTTCAATGTCCTACGCAATGACTTTTTTTTTACGCTCTACGTATTAAAATCGTTCTACAAATTATAATATATTATGTAGGGCTTAAAAATTTCTTTTTTGAATAGGAATTATTAAGGGGAGACTGAAACCTCTGTACCGACAATGTTAAATTGGCTGTTCTCGATGTACCTTTTCTCCAAATGTGTTATATGTACATGCTTGAAATTTTTCATGCAATTAAAGTGCACCTTTCTCATTATACCGAAATGAGCTTTTAGCTGTATTTGTGAAGTGAATTTTTTAATAATTTATAAAAGATTTTATCAAACATAATGAAATTGATCCATTTTTCCACGTAAAAAAATTTGTAAAAAATAAATTTTTGAGTTTTGTACAAAAAGCTCATTTTAATATATATTAGCCATGATAATAAATATGTCATTAAAAACTTACATGCCTGACATTATTTTCTCAGAAAAGGTACATGGAACATCAAAAATTTACATTTTGAGATAGCTTTAAATTTAATTTACATTTTGAGATGAACTTCAGTGTTTAATTACTCTTTTTATTAAAACATTCCTCCCCATACTCCAAATGATCTACATTTTTTTAATCTCGTCATCCTCTCTCTTCCTTTTAAGTCTTTTTTCTTTCCCAATTTCCTGTTTTTTGTAAACATGAGTATTTAAGCTTTAATAGCTGCTGATTGTGGAGGCGCTCCATTCCCTGTACCGTGTAAATCACCAGGCTCGATATTAAGTTTTCCCCAAATTTCTGGTTTTGATACTATTTCAAAAGAAATGATGAAATTGTTCCCTATGATATAATACTTCTATTGGTACAAATATTTCCTTCGGTATACGAGACCATATTTACGTTGTTTACACTTTCATTGGGATTTTGTGTACCTCCATGTAAATACATTTTTTAGCAAATGCTTAATTCATTAAATGTTTTTATTTCCATCATTAATTCAACTTTCAAGCAAAAACAAAATTACTTTGTTTACATTAAGTTTTAAGGGCTTGTAAATTACCCTAGAGGTTAAAGTAAGGTATTTTTAGAAATGTTAAAATCTATACAATTTGAAAATGTAAAAATCTAAAAATTGTCTTGTTAATAAGATTTTAGGTTTCCAATACCCCTTAATTATTGTGATTACGTTATGAAAATTATTTCTGTAGACACTTGAATGGAGTATTTAAAAATTCTAGTTTCTATAAATTTTTTTCCTATTTATCGAATAAGTACATTTTGTGATGAGAGAGAGAGAGATGAAGAGTGTGAAGTTGTAGAAAATTGAAGGAGGAAACGTTCAATAAGAATACTGATCTGTGCTTCTATAAGGGAATTAAGGTATTTTAAGTAGAATATATATGCATGTATATGATGTTATGAGGATTTAACTTTAGTCAGATTAAAAGAGTATCACGTCTGGAATCGAAATACGATCTTCATCTTAGGAATTAAAGATGAGGACCTTAGACTAAAATATTATGAACACTGGTGAAAACTGTTAAGTGATTTATTTTAATAATATGTAGATCTCCGCAGATATAACAACACAGTGAAATATACAATTATTACAGTTGAATCATGAGTATTGTACCATTCAATGTATCCAAGTTCTACCCAAACAATCCTTGAAGCTCACCATTTCTTCATTCATTCCATCATTATGATGTTTCTTTTCATTATCAAAATATAATTACTGGATATGTGAATATTTTTTTTAATTTCCCATATACGTGAGGATTATGTTTTTATTAATTTATAACTATTGGTACAATATCGACAGCAATCATATTCAGTTCCAAGTAAGAAATATTTTTTTTTATTTTGTGTGACACAGAACAATATTTATGTCCCTCTGGCTACATGCTTGGATTAAAATAGCTGAAAGCAAGCGGAAAAGATCTCTGGGATGGTAATATAAATTGTCTGCATGTCGTGCAAAGTCCACGCGTCATTAAGCGAAACCTGCCATCATGCACTTAGGGTGTTGGAATTAATTGATCCATCGATTGCGATGCGCCGCTCCCCTCTCCGTCCTGGTGTGCTCTCCCCCTTGTCGCAAATAGGTGGACAACGTGTCCCTTCACGATGAGGGACACGGTATTAAAAATTGAACCAGATAAAAGAATCATGTGCTCAATTTAAGTTAAGTAGCAAATTCGACCCAGGATTATTTATAATTCATGCTGTTTAATTAATTGCATTGTTATCGTTGGGATTACATTATGAAATTGTTCATTGCGTGACCTCTGTTGACGTAACTGCAATTGTGTGCAATGCGTTGCAATTTCGAGATGAATTTTAACGCAGAAAAACATTTCCTGTGTGCATTTGCGTTTTTGTATTTCATTAATCACGTCGAAAATTAATAGAAATGCTTTAATTTCGGTATTCTGCAGTTATTCGGTCGGCAACCGTGTACACGATCATGTATCATTTCAGGAGCAGGCGACTGTTTGGGCACTGTGGAAGCGAATGATACCGTTTAAAACGACATTAGTCAACTTTTCATCTCAGAAAAGGTACCATACAAATCAATAAGTGTGAGTTAAATAAAGTAGCTGCAGTTTTATTCAATTTATTTATTTGTTCTAAATTCATACTATCTATATAGTTAGTATATATATATATATATATATATATAATCACTTTTCTATTAGTATTTTGAAATCAGGAGTGCAATTGCTTGTTGAAATTCTCATTACAGCTTGGAACATTCAACACGCATCAATCTCTATAGACTCTTGTTGATCTTCATGCTAACTCACAAATATAAAAAATATTTTCTAGTTTGTGTTTTCATTGTTGCTTGGGGGACCGTCATTTGCCCACCCTTGATATATTTGATGTGGACGCAAGAAATTATTCCCTAGCTAGTATATATGAAATTATTTGAGATAAATTTAAAATTATTTTCATGCTAGGATTTCCCCTGCCTTGTTTGTTTATTCTGTAAACTATTTAAAAAAAAATGTTTTCCAAGTATTTTAATACTGACCCAGAGCTTATTTATTCATTTATTATTATTTTTTTTTGCTTTGTATATTTCTCTGAATTTTTAATTCTAAAATTTTATCAACCTCTTTTGAAATCTTCAGTGTCGAAGAGAAATATTTCTCCTCACTAAGTTGCTTTTCTGTTTTCTATATGCTCTTTACCTTAAACGCATATTTCAAAACATAGATTTACCCACAAAACTCCCTAATATTTCCACATAAAGGCAGATCAATACTTTTTTTTGGCTAAGGGCGAGGCTTTGGTCATCTTGTCACAGATTGGTTACATACCCAAAAATATGTTGTTAATCATAAAGCGGAACAAATCACCCTTTTTTGGGCGGATCTTCTACAAATCCGATTACACTCCTACGAGCTTCCTCAAAGCCTCTTTAAATATATATATATACACTCTGTCGCAAAAAAATATATATTGAGCTACATTCACGAAATTTGGTATGCATGTAGTGTATATGAAAATAAACAAATGATTAAAAATTCAGAACAAAATATCATTTTATTAAGCGGTTACAGCTTGCAAAGGTTAAAAATCAGTAAGTAGTAAAGCCACCTCTGGCAGCTATACAAGCCGAAATTCGGCGTGGCATCGATTTAATTAGATCACTTATGACCCCTGTGGAAGATCCTGCCATAGTCTTTGCATCTGCGCAGTTAATTCTCCTGTATCTCGGGACGGCTGCAGTTGCCTTCCCAGCGCGTCGCAGACATGCTCTATTGGCGAAAGATCTGGTGACCTGGCAGGCCATGGTAGGACGTCATATCCTTGAAGACATTGTTGGGAGAGTCGCGCAGTATGTGGACGAGCATTATCTTGTTGATAAATGGCATCTGGGCGACTTGATAGCATGGGTAGCACAATCGGCGTTAAAATATCGTCCACGTATCTGCGAGCTGTCAAAGTGCCTTGAAGGACCACTAAAGATGATCGTGTGTCCCAAGAAAACACTGTCACACCTTGTGAAATTGCTGTATGCCACTCGACAATAAATGCCGGATCGGACCGCTGGCCGCTGCGCCTTCCAGACACGTGTGCGGTGGTCATCAGCACTGAGACTGAATCGGGATTCATCACTGAAGACGACACGTCTCCAGTCTGTCACACTCCAAGTTGCCCGAGGTCGGCAAAAATCCAGTCGACACTGCCTATGATGTGGGGTCAGTGGTAAGCGTCTTAGCGGACGTCGGCTCCTCAAGCCAACTTCGGTCAGTCGTCACCTTATGGTTTCTCTTGATGGCACTGGATGTCTGGAAGGAGGTAAGTGGCGTTGAATCGATGCTAGCGACGTTGTTGGTGCCGAAGTGGCCACTCTTCTGATTGCACGATCCTCGCGATCATTTGTGTTCCTGGGACGTCCTGACCCTCCGCGACGGTACACTCTACCTTCTGTGATCCATGCCAACACCGAGCAACTACCATATCGCTCCGACCGAGGTGGCGGCCGATACGTCTATTCGACCAACCTGCTTCTCTGAGGGCCCCTATCAAAGTCCGTCAGCTGCTCGTACTGCCGCCGGTTATCATCCTAAGTCTCAATATCGTCTATCAAAGTCATCAGATTCGTTTGGATAGCCGTACGGCGCTTACTCATGCTTTTAAACTCTCCCAGTTGCGCAACTAATATGCGCATAGCACACTTAGCCTTGTCTCATTGGCATCGAAATTTTAATCATTTGCATATCTCTTACCAGACTACATTCTTGCCGAGTTTCGTGATTGTAGCTTGATTTCTTCTGGGTGCATATATTTTTTGCGACAGAGTGTATATATATATATATATATATATATATATATATATATATATATATATATATATATATATATATATATATATATATATATATATATATATATATATATTTCTATCACCTGATTGTTCATCAAGCCCGAGGTTACAGAGCTAACTTTATTGGAACCCATCTGATAAAATTTCGTCATTCATATGTGATGCCATCCTTTGAATCAAAATTCCATCGATAACCATCGAACAGCAGGTGGATGGACTACCGCTGGAATTGGCCTCACTTTCGGAACAATTCCATTCTAAGAATCTTTTGATCTTGGATGTATAAAATGAAGGAAGTAGTGATGGGTGGAAAATGAAAGGGCTATTTTGATGACCAAGAGGATCATCCCCAAAGGTTGCGACTTCTTTTTTAAAATGTCGCATACAAAAGAAGTTTCCTCGTCCTACTCGCTCTAAGAAACTGTAGGAGCTTCGTCTGCTTCGAGTGTTGCATTAGAAACCACTGTATCGGGTAGTTTTTTTAAGAACCGGTGTCGGCTAGCTTATCCTGTTTCGGATATCTCTGCCACAATACTTGACTCTTTTTGTATTTATTTTTAGATTTTTTTGAAAGCATCTCCAATTACTATAGAAAAGTCGTGTTTTTATTGTTATTGGAGTAGATAGATTTTTTGAAATGTTTGAACCCTTTTTCTATTGTAGAGGTTAATAGAAAGTGCATGGATTAGTGAACGTCGTGGGGGTGTTCTGGTTGCACTACCGAAATAAAAGAAATGACATTTGCCAACAATAAAAAAAATAATTTTCTTCATCGAAATACATGTTCTAGTAGAGTTTTTACATTGGGGACAGTATAGGAGGCACAGTCTAGTTTCGTGATCTAGTCTAGGATGGCACAACTTTCAATTTTTCCACGAGGCCTTTCAGAGTTTTCAAAAGAGAGAAATCTTAACAAGCTTTCGCCCCCCAGAAAAGCGCTGAGTTAAGAACTGCTGCTCTAGTCGGGGATAAAAAAATGCATCTTTTTTATCCCCGAAGCCTTTAAGAATCTGTAAAAAAAGAAATATTAACTTTAAATAAGAGACCGTGGGTCACATAGAAAAGAACTGGGGACCCCCGGGGCTCCACGGACCACAGTTTAATAACAAACCGATGGTTCTAGAGACCTTTTTCTTTACGCGAGTGCAAAATATTTTGTGAATAATTGCTTGATTTCCCAGCCACAATCTATACTAATCGCCATCATGACCACATAAAAAGATAATAAGCCCAAAGCAAGAAAAAATAGTAGGTTTCTGTTAACTAATAATATATATTGAATACTTCAACAGACTGTTGTTTAAATTAATAAAGAGATCGTCATCTAATCCTTCAGCTTGAGACGTTTACGCGTGTTCTATGCGTGGAATTGAAGATGTTTCGACTTGTCTCACGGGAGGATTTAGTTTTACTATCCCCTATTATTCCGCCGGGAATACACTAATGAGTTGCAGTTAACGTTTTTGATGTTTCAAGGTCATGCTTTGTCCCTTGTTGCCAGAAGCCTTTTGATCAAAATCTTAATTGAATGATGGTCGCATGCGATCCTGAAGAATAATTTGTATTCGATTTTTTTTTTGGAAGTTAGGATTGATGTTAATTATGATTTTTTTGTACCTGTTTGAGATTGATGTCAGTGATTCAGATAAAGTTATTTATTTGTTAAATAGTAAAAAAACATGTGTAAAAGTGCGATTTTTATGGTGCGTTTATTTAAATTATTTATTCTTTTGGTAAATTCACTTTTGATATTGAGGTTATTTTGGGGCAGTGTACAATCACATTTTGAGAGGGAAATTTCTAAAAAAGAAGAGAGGAAAATTCTTTGTTCAGTTCAAACTATTTTAGTTTCGAATGATCACTTTCTAAATAGCATTGGTTTTTTAAAAAAAATAATATCCATTGTTTCTTCCAGATAAAATTGTTTCAGAAATATTATTTCTCTCTCTCTCTCAATTTGAAATATACTGTCAAAAACTGTTTTACTTCTAAAACTGTTAAGGACTGCAAATTTTATTTATAATAAAAACGAAGAATTAGTAAATAATTTTTAGTAAACCTGAACAATATTAACTATGTAATTATTCGAAGAACCATGCGCAGCATAAATCGAAATTCCTGTATTTTTAAAAAATACATATTAGTAACTCCCATTCTTTAATGCCATGCTATATTTTAACAGACATTTCACTTCTAAAGCTTACATATAATCCTTTTAACCATTATTAAAAAATTAATGAAGTTAATCTTATTATAGTCAGCTGTTTTCAGAAATGATTTTAAATTCGTTTCGTAAATATTTAAATTAATCTAATTTTCTTCAAAATCTTTCAGGCGATTATTTTCTGAAGCTCTGGATCCTCAATTAAAAGAATGCTTTTCGAAAAAATCTCTCTCTCCAAGCCTCCTGAAAGCCTGCGTGAATTTAATCACACTTTTATTCAATCTGTTTAACGATATTAAATAGCAAAGGGAGACCCCGAACAGAACGCAATCATTCCTATAACAAATGTTGGAGGAGTAAACGAAAATTAATAAAGAAATTACGCGCCATTTTTATTTTTCTTTGTTCTGCATCCATTTTTAAACTCGTAACAGAATTATGTTTTCAAGATTAAGTAGCCGCTTAATTGGAAAGAATAATTCATGCTCACAGTTGAAGGGGGAATTTCGCTCTTTTATTGGATGAATAATTAATGGTCTTTCTCTCTCTCTCGTTGCCGCTACTTTTGCTGTAAAAATGCCTATTTTGTAATTCTCGTTCTGTTGAATGAAAATGTTCGATTCACATTCGCTGGAAGGATTAATTCGATGCCCCAGCTGTTCGGTTCAGAATTCTGAACCTTGATAATTATACGAAGGATATCGGTGATTGAAATCGAAGAGGTCACAATTCATTTTTGTGCAGTTTTTTTTGGTTTTATTGTTAAGTGAAAAATCTGCTAAATAAGTAGTTTAATGACATTAGACTTTTGTTATTGTTTTGAAAATTGATTATTACGCGTTTAAAAAAGGAATGTTCGCCTTTTTTTTTAATGCAAACTTTTAAAAGCACCGCGTGGTTTAATATACATACAGTCGAACCTCTATTATGACTTTCTATGTAGCGAACTTTTTCCTGGAACCAAGAACATTATACGATTTTCTTTGTAAAATAACCTCCCAATAGCGAAGTGCATTTTCTATACAACGAACCTTTTCTCTTGTGATTCAATTTTTCTTCTCCCTATTTTTGAAGTATTTCTGGACATTTCGAGTTGTTCTCTCTTTTAGCACATTTAATAATGGTCATAAATCTTGAACTGGTTTTATTAGGTGCCGCACTTACCGAGAGCAGTAAAATTCTGGGCATTTTATCCTAGTGCAGCCTTTAACCCCTATTGTCTAGTTCACTGGAAACACCTTCGATATCCCCTTTCACCCTCAGTGGAATCACGTATCCTCAAACTAGTCTCCGTTCATTTGTAGTATTAATCAGTCGTACTGGTAGCTTTGTTTATTGTAGCTCGAAAATGTCTAAACGTAAGTGCTTGAGCATCAAAGAAATTTTTTTAATTATTTACAAGGGGATTAAGGCACCAAAAAACTTTTCTTGCGGTTTTCTTTTTCTTTTTTTTCATAGGTAAGATATATTAAATAAATAGATATTAATTTACAAAAAAGATGTGAATAATTACTTTTTTAATATATAGTGTTTATGAATTTAAAATATTTTTTATGAGATTTATAAAGAAAATTGAAAGATGTACCTCTATATTACGAATTTTCCATATAATAAACTTTTTTTCGGGATTTTGCGACTTCGTTATCGTCCGACTGTATATATATTATCTATTTTATATTTTTATTCTGTTACAAAAAAATTAATGTTTGATCTGTCTTGATCTGTTTGAGGAAATGAAATTTCCAAAAGAATTTTAAACAGCACATTTTTTGAAATTTTCGAATTAGTGCATATATGTTTGTCGCGTTTGAAAATCAATATTTTTGAGGAAAATTGAAACAGTTTTTTATCGCCAAAAATATGGTTGCTTAATGAAGTACATCAATTTGATTAGAATTTTCATTTTAAAGTAAGTAGAGGATGTGTAAAGTTGATTATATGTGTTGTCTTTTGTTAGGCAACACATACGTTCGTAATGTTACATCTACACTTGTAACATTAATTTTTAATTATTATTGTTTTAAGTGGATTAGGAGTTTGAGAGTTTTACAGATAGTTTCCTCAAAATTTGTGTTGTAGAACATTTTTTTAGAATTTGTTATGGTAATGGTTTATAAAAACTGATAAATATAAAAAAATTATGCGAATTTTTTGTTGGTAATTTTTTAAAATTTTTTTTAATACAAAGCACAATAGTAAACTTTTTTTTTTATAGAATCGATTAATATTTGGGTCCTTTCCCATTTTGGGAAGTCGTATTAAGTTATCGTGGCTCTTTTTTTCTATCAAGTCGCGTTTCCTGTGTATTGCATCTCTTTTTATTCCATTCGAAAAGCTTTTTTTTTTCGTGGAATTCTCATGGAAACAAAACACATTCGATTTGAACTACCTGTTCTATTGTTGCAGTCAAAATTTTAAGCTTTTTTTGTCCAAGGACATGAAAAAAAAATTTCTTTCGAATATTTCCAAAGGGTACCATGCAGTAGTGCGGAGAGGAAACGGAATGCCGTATCTTAGGATATATCCTTTTTTCCCCCTCCACATCACTGAAGAAGTAGCTTGGCCGAAGAGGGGGAAAATAGTAATGTACGGAACTCAGAAAAACTGTATTTCCTTGAATCTATTTCTTCAGAAATTTGATCGCAAAATGTTACGAATAGAATTCAAAAGCTTCTGAGTCTTAAGAATTTGTAATTTTATATCTGCTGTCGTGTTATATCATTTATTAAATTATTGAATTTTATCTTGAATTTAACTTTCAAGAATTGACTGGATATTTTAAATTCGTTCAAAAATATTAGGCTTAGTGTGGTGAAATAAAATTTTTTCCTCACGATTTGTCTGTTGCATTTCAGATAAGCTAAAATTTTGGTAAAAATAGCAACTGATTTGAATTGAGATTAGAACATTATATTTTCTGCAATAAAAAAATCGTTTGATGATTGGAACTAATTTCTTGTGAAAGTTATACTTCGGGCGCTTGCGACAGACCACGTACTTTTTTAAATACGTTCAAGAATGATACTTGAGCATGAAATTCACTTTCGCTTTTTACTTGGCATCTTTTAGATGAGTCCTATTGTCCAGAGTTATCAAATACAGATTTCCCCTGTCGCAGTGTTTGGCTACAGCTTGTTTCTTGGACGAAGAGTGGGGCTCAACTATGTTTATCTTCTCTAGACCCCTCGAGAAAAACCTTTCAGTATCATGGAGTGAGCGTCTGTGTGAAAGCAAAAGAACCTTTTTTTTGCATAGAAATGTAGAACAATTTTTTACTTATTGGCTAGTTACATATTTTTTCGTAAATTAGATATAACAAGCCTAAATTTTCAGATTAAACACCGTTTCACTTTCTAAGTTGGGAAAGGGACTTTTATAACCTACTATATATAAACGTGATAAAATAGTAAAAGGTGTTTATTGGGAAGAGTTTTTATTACAGCATTATAAAACATATTTTAATATTTTTATTGATCTTAATAAAATGAGTTTTAATGGTATCTCCATAAAAATTATATACAATTGTTTCTTCTTTTTTTTTAAAGAGTATAATTCCGATTTTATGTCAGCTTTTAGCTCCCCTCCCCTCTATCTTGGCAGGACTATTTTTCTTATTGCACCAACTTTTCAACCATGAAGGCAAGTACATATAATGCTCTGTAAAATAATAATAGTCTTTTCTGTAATAATTAGGCAACTGCATAGCAGGTGAAAGAATAGTGTAAATCACTGAGATTTATAACGTCTTTGTTATTGTTTTTCCCCCTTCGTTTTTAAATCCGTGACCCGCGAAGAAAAGGTTGACCCCGTCGTTCGCGGCCAGCAAGGAAATCCGGCAACCTTCAGAGCAGTTTCGCCCATCAAGGTTTCAAAAGATCGTCACACCTAACTACCTGCCGCTCAACAATTCAAGTTCAGCCCTGGCGTAGGCGTGGGGCCTCACATCGGGGGCTCGACGAATTAAACGACCGACTCCTGTCAGACATTTCCCAGAAGGTAACCCCAATTTTGTTATAAAGGAACATCTGTTTTAAAATGTCCTTTTAATGATAGTATATATTATTTTTCTGTGCAAAAGACTCCAAAAATGTTGCTTTGGAGCCTGGTGGCCTATTTTCAACGTATCGAATTCTATTCGATTCTATTAAAAATAGCGCTAAAATTCCACATTTCTTATCAATTTCTCTTAAATTGACATTCCCTGGTTTTATATCTTAATTTAACATTTTTTAAAATATTTGTACAGGTTTTAATTCAATATTTTGCATTGTTGTACTTTGAAAAAGCAATTTCATGAAATTAATTTTAATTTTCAAAGAATTCGAAAGATGCTGTTAGAAATGGAATGTGGATTATGAATTGAGGTCATCACCCACTTGCAACTTCTAAAGCCTCAATTCCTAAGAGTGCATCACTTCTTGTGTGAATTGGAATCGATTCTGTGAAATACGGTTTCGTTTCAAATTCTTTCTAATGAGCATTTACATATAATAGTTATTTCATTAAGAACCGTTCGTTTCCTTTTTTAGTTCCAGAATGAATTATTTAGTTTCAACAAAGCAAAAATTACCCAAAATCGAAATCCAGAGTAAAAGTTATTCTTTATGTCTTAAAGTGTTATATAAAGTATGTTGTGTGTTATATAAGTTGTTATATAAAGTTGTTGTGTGTTATATAAAATGTTTTATAAGTGTTATGTTGCTTGTAAAACATATACGTAATACGTATAATTCATGTGAAATTTTTTATAAAATGCTGCATTCTAATATGCGGTGCAGTATAATATTTTGCAAATTTTTTTGTTTATATCTTATAATTTTGTAAAACCTATATATTCTCTCTCTCTCTCTCAATTCATTCCTGGATAACATTTTCATTTTGATGTTTACGATTTTTTTTTGTCATTTTAAATTATTCACAAAGAAAAAGAGCTTTTAGTTATTTATATAAACCAAAATTCTGTGAAAGAATAATCTGTGCGGATGTGTGCGCAGATATTTTTCGTTCTAATCAAAAAATCTTCCAAATATATATATATATATATATATATATTATTATTTTATAGTTAGTGTCCAATATTTGGTCAAATGGTAAAATGCCGGCATATTAGTATGGGATATTCTTTTATTATTTTTCAGTTAGTGTCCAATAACTTTTGGTCAAAGTGGTAAAATGCCGGCAGGATTGACAGTGGACCCACGTGGAGATATATTTTTTTTATTCTAATGATAGAACTCTTAACACAAAAAAGGGACTATTATTTCAATCGATGTTTGATAACTTTCAAAAATAGTGGCGAATAGCGGTAAAATGCCTGAAGAATTTGCAGTGGAAACGTGTGGACACACATTTTTCATTGTAGTCGATAATTTTTATCCCCCAAAAAGAAAGCCTGACTTGACCATTGAATCAGCGTTCGGTAACTTTCGAAAATGATGGCCAATAGCAGTAAAACGTCGTCAGGTAATTGAAATTGAGGATCTTTATGAGCAAAAAGAAAGCAAGACCTTATGTGGATTTTTGAGTCCACTCTCGAAGCAGACTTTCTCGGTGAAGCAGGTAGATCTTGTTATGCACATTGAATGCCGCAATCTAAAAGGCAGACCGCGTGTTACAGAACAACCAAACCAGTGTAATAAAAATTTCACGTCCCCCCCTCCTCTTCATAGGGAACAGGTTCGAAAAAGAAAGTGCTAACCTCTTTTCTATCTTTTATTAATATTCGATCGAGTCAAAACAGGTTGATTTCTTTCTCCTTCCCCAAGGCAATAGGTTAGAGTTCGACTGGAATCGGGGGCATGGCAGCGGGTCGAGAGAGGAGGCGGGGGAGTAAGAGAACACGAATCGTTTGACATCCCTTTCCTTCCCACCTCGCCTTCTATCACCCGAAAACGGGTCAATTCCAACTGGAGTTTCTAGTTTCCAGATCTTTACTCCTTCCCAGGAATTTCCTGGAAATCCCGGGAATCAAGCAGTCTTTCTCGGTGTTTCCAGGAATGCAACAAGATTTCGAAAAATCTGAAATTATTCAGTTACAGTGAAATTACTTATTATAAAGATTAATTATTTTCAAAGCATCTCTCAGTTTTATAATATTTATAATATTTCATGATCGATTTTCTGTTGGGTGACATAACTGCCATTCTTCCTTTATTAACTTGCTCGAGCTTTTTGAACAATATAGGACTTCTGCCTTCGTTCGCTTTTTTATCCCTTCTTTTCTTTTTTCTTTTTTAAAAAAGCTTTCTTGGACAATTTTTACTGCCTTTCAAGCCTTCTACAATAACAGTCAGAGTTTGAACTTCTACATTAGCCAGAATTGTCTATTTTTTAATATCAATTAATTATTGTTTTTGTGATTTTCACTTTTTTATCTTAAAAAATTTTCCTACCCTTTTCAACAAACTATTCCAGCATGGTTTGATGTTATAGACAAACTATTTTTTCCTCTGACAAACTGTACTTTAATATAACTGGTGATTTTCTACATAATTTTACTATCCCTTACCTTTTTTTGTATTTTCATTTAAAACGGTTATGATTTTCATTCAAGCAATTTGAAATATTGCATCTAATGCTATACCGCCTTCAAATTCTAAATCTAACGCTTTCTCTAAATCTTCTTTTCACTTTCAGCAACATCATAAAATATGTATCTCCCTGTCTCAACAATTCTTTTTCCCACAATTTGACTTACTTTTTAATGAAGAACTACACTCATGGTCAGGTATTATAGAATATTCATAGCATAAGGTAAACAAAAGAATATCGTATTGCAAACTTTTTTGAATTTCTTAAAGGCTTTAACATTGAAAGAAAAACCGGCTAGATTTAAAGAAAGAAATTCCAATGGTGAAAGATTTGAAAGAAAAAAGAGGCACAAAATTAAAGAATTTCAATCAGAACTGTAATGTAGATATTTTTTAAGCATTTAATAATTTATTTTACCGTAAAATCCGGCGTTCTCTAAATCTTTTCACTTTCAGCAACATCATAAAATATTTATCTCCCTGTCTCAACAATTCTTTTTCCCAATTTGACTTATTTTTTTAATGAAGAACTACACTCATGGTCAGGTATTATAGAATATTCATAGCATAAGGTAAACAAAAGAATATCGTATTGCAAACTTTTTTGAATTTCTTAAAGGCTTTAACATTGAAAGAAAAACCGGCTAGATTTAAAGAAAGAAATTCCAATGGTGAAAGATTTGAAAGAAAAAGAGGCACAAAATTAAAGAATTTCAATCAGAACTGTAATGTAGATATTTTTTAAGCATTTAATAATTTATTTTACCGTAAAATCCGGAGTTCTCTAAATCTTTTCACTTTCAGCAACATCATAAAATATTTATCTCCCTGTCTCAACAATTCTTTTTCCCAATTTGACTTATTTTTTTAATGAAGAACTACACTCATGGTCAGGTATTATAGAATATTCATAGCATAAGGCGATGCTCACAATTTATTATTTTTCCAATCGTAACCACCACGCAAGCATCATCAGTAACTCATACAACTTTGTGCTTTTCATCTGCAATTCTAAAAATTCAAAACTTTGCTAAATTAAAGAATTAAACCTTTATTAAAATGAGCTTTTATTTTTAATATCGTCTGTTTTTAAGAAATATACACACCCATTCAGCAGCAAGTTTAGCGGTTACTGAAGTTTAATCGAATCATATTGTTTTTAAATGAGCTTCATGACATCGAATTGGATTTCTGATTTCCCACCATTTTTTCCTTACCAGGAATTCAAAAAGTATGAAAATCTTACGATTTCCCAGGAACCTGGGAAAGAAATCCTCTTTCCAACCTTCAAAGTTGATGTTTGTGGTTTGTATGTTTTTAGAAAAAAAAGCTATTTGTTGGAGGTCACGTACGAATTTTGTTAGACCCTTTTCTCCAGACAATGGATAGTTCTGTGAGGGACGAAAACTTTTTTTTGTACCTCAATGTAACGTTAGTAGCCGTGAATGGCATGTTTGGAGGTTGATGATTGGACGTAATTACCACCACGGCTAATGAAGTACTTGATTGTTAAGCTAACTTTCCTGTGTGAGTTCATCGAAATTCTTTGTTGAGCTGTAATTGCGCTCACGATTAGCGGTCTAAATCTGGAAACACTTGTGTAGTGATCGTGAACTAACGGTTCGACTAATGGTTTAACTCTAATCAATGGACTTTAAGAATGTGCTGATCACCAAGAATAATGCTAAACGTTTGAAACGACAAGACATTTTATTTTAATTTTGAGAATATGTTGCTATATTTTTTTAATTAAAGGTAATTGGGACGAAACAATATTCTACAAATATGAGCAATTTATAGAAAAAAAATAGTGTTCGGTAATTGAACCTAATTCTTTTTAGATTTGATTAGGCTTAGCGCAGCGGTGGTCAAATAACAACCCGCCAAGACAGTCTGAAAAGCCAATCGACAGAAAGTGTTCTCAGTGTTTGTGAGGAATATTTTTCTTGCATGAAGATCAACAAGAGTGAACGATGACTGCCATTAGGTGAAGAGAATTTCAACAATCTCACTCCTGATTTCAAACGAAAATAGTGGGATAGGGTATATTTGTATCATTAAAGGGGTGTTAACTTTGTCTCGCGGGCTAAAAATAGAAACAATTTTCAAATAGATATAATTCTTTCAAATTAAAATTAAATAATTTGAATCTTTGACACATTATTTATGAAGGAATGAGGCTTCAACTAAGTGTAAAATGTTTAAAACATAATCATAATTTTAAAATTTATAAGCATATGAAGATAAGAAACATTTTTGTAAGAAAATATTAAGTTTTACGTTGCGCGTGATATTTTCTAAAGTAATTGCTTTAATTACTAGCAATAAGTTTATTTATAAAATGAAATATATCATTATTATACAGTGTAGCTATTTTTATATAAATAGAATAATAAATTATATTTTTTAAAATGAAAAAATTACATTTAAAATTTTTTTTAAAAAAATTTCAATATTTTTCACATATTTTGAAACACAAAAGATATACAATGCTATAAAATTAGGTAAAGTTTAAAGAGTATGATTCATTTTTTAAATCTATAAAGTTTAATACATCAATCGAGCTACTATTTTAGAAAATAGTTTGCGCAACGTAAAATATTACTTAATATTTATTATAGAAATGTTTCTTCTTTTCATATGCTTGTAATTTTTTAAATTATGATTACATTTTAAGCATTTTGTACTTTTTTGAAATCTCATTCCTTTATAAATAATGTAAAAGATTCGATTGATGTAATTTTAATTTCAAAGAATTATATCTATTTGAAAACTGTTTACATTTGCAGCCCTCGAGACAAAGTTAACACCCCTGAGACCCCTTACTGATTCTGAAATTAAATGTGCTTGCAGCTATAGATCATATTAAATTACAGCAAGAAATGCGTTGAATAAAACTATAACTATATTTTTTTAAACTTGTATTTATTGATTTGTATATTTTACAATTGAAACCTTTACTGAGATGCAGAGTTAACTAATGAATGGAATCATTTGAAAAAGCTCACCGGTATTCCCCCCCCCATTTCACAATCGAGCCCAAAACATTTCCTGGTTATGGTTTTAGAGAAGAATTGTGTTAAACGGTGAGAAGGAAACTGAAAATGAACAGAAATACCCTTTATTTAAAGGTGCCAACAAAAGAAATGACTAACTTTGCATTTGGGGAAAGAGAGGTATTTCTGTAAACAACAGATAGGAGTAAAATAATTTAAAATGCTTTATGCTACTCAAAAATTTGATGTACTAGCTGTCTGTAATAACAAAACGAGAACAAAATATTAAATAAGTATATAATGCATGTTCAAAGATAAGATTTATCAAGATTTCAACAAATAAAACTCATTTTACATGGTTGTCCTTGACAAGATTTCAAAATTCTTGTCGGTTTTCTTCTGAAGTTTAATGAAAAATGTTGAAAACCTTTCCTTTGAATGTTTCGGTTGCATTCTTTGATTCTGTAAATTGGGTTAAGAAAAGATTCGACCTTCGAGAACAAATAACATGACCGTCTTGTTTAAATTGTTTCGTTTCGTTTCATTTTCTTGGATGGAAAAGCTTTCAATTGGGAACTAAAAGTACCCAGTCACAAACCTTACAGGTTTTATTTGAATAAGAAAGAAGGAGGGAACACGCATGCGAAAATAATAATAAAACGGTTTCCCTACGATGGATGAAACAAAATAGTTTTTGTATTTTGTGTAGGATTATAATTTCAACGTTTGAGTGTTTGGATTGATCTAATGTTTTATTGTGGTTTTCTTAAATTATTATTTCAGAATTTGTTTCACATTTTGCCTTGATGTGCTGAATTAAAAGTTTTCAAATGAATACCATCTTTGAATTTCTGTGTTTTATTATTCTGTTGTTTAAAAAAAATCGAGAATATATTTCCTCTTGAGTTAAAAATAAAACTAAATTTCGTCAGCATTTTGATTTTTGATTCCGCTCGTTAGTATTTTTTTGAACCAGAAATATCCCTCAAAAATTATGCATTTTAGTAAATTTTTGTAGAAAACATACCGTTGCATTCTTCAATTATATTCAATGGGCTCAATTTATGTGACATCATTATTACATGATAAGTGCAATCGTGTGTCTCCTTGCGTTTCGCCGATGCCAAATTTTGATTTTGTGAAGAAAAACTTTTTTTTTAAAGTTCCATATTTTGTCAATAAAAACGCACACAGGTAAAGAAAATGCACTTACCTCAGCGGTCTGCGTGTTGTACAAAGATTTTTTTTTAATTGTGAACATTTTTTCAAAGTCTCTACCATCTCTACGCAATTATTAAATATGAAATTTTATTTCAATTTTTTCAAGAACAACTACAAGTTGAATGTCAATGGAGTTGCCTTTTATGATATAACCGTCATGACTTCAGTCCCATGGTTATGGATTTTACTTAAAAATCTTTCAGGGCAATTTAATTTCAGCGCCTTTTTGTATGTTGTCTCTTTCGTTTACATAATCGATGGAAGAGAAGTATGCGTTATCACTTCTCATATCGTGCGATCTATGAGGAAGAGGATGAGAGAGAGAGAAAAAAATTCTTAAAAGCGGATGCTATATATATATAATAATCTATAAATAGTCGTTCTTTATCTAGTTCGATATTTCTTTTGGACGCTCTTCAAGCAACATGTTGAAGGTAACGGATGGTATTCCATGCGTGAAATGGATACTGTTTCAAAAGATCTTTCTGTGTTTGTTTGCCTTCAGGTTTTTTTTTTTTAGGCGGCAAGGTTTTTATATAGCCAGGGCTTGTCTGCGTCGAGCCGAAAGATAAATATTAAGTGCTCTGAAAATATTGGTTTACTTTTCGTTTGCTTAGTTAATTAGATAGGCATTTTTTTTTTTAAAAAAAAACTTGCCACATCTTGTACGAAAGTAGAAAAAAAGCTTCACTTTGAATCGTAGTAACTATGAACTTTTAAATGGAATGAATGCAAAAGAAATCTTTAAAAATTTTGGTACACATATTAATCAGTTCTTGTATATTTTTCAATTTTTTTTAAAAAAATTTAAAATATGATACACGGGCAGAAGTTGTTTTCTTTTATTTCGTTTTAATTATTATTATTATTATTTTTGAAATTAGAATATTCTGAAATGTACAAATGTTATTTTTTCCATTTTAAATATCAATCAGTTTATTTATGGTATTATTTTTTGCTCTTTTTTATTTTTAAGATATTGTTAAACTACTCTTTAAGTAAGAGGGCGTGGCAAGTAGTGGCCTACAAAGAGGCTTTTCTTTCCCACCTTTTTGTGCTGCTCGCCAAGGTAGTCAGAAAAACAAATTTATAGATGCTCTTTATGTTTGGGTCTACCTATATCTGTGAGCAAATGTTTTTCTTGCATGAGAGTAAAGATAGATGCTAGTTAACACTGGCGTAGCTAGTTCTGATTCCATGTCTCAAATTTCCTTGGGGCCCCTTTCTTAGATACGAGAACTCTGTTAACGGAACTGTTGTTACACGGGCTCCGTATCATAGCTACGGTACGCTCCAGCTGGTTAGTTAATATTAATTTAGAGACTGTGATGAAAATTGGAACAAGCCATCTCACCCTTGATTTTTAAGAAATGTATCAAAGCGATAGAGGAAACACATTTGTCTCATGAAGGGATCTGACTACGTTGGGAAGAGGGATTGAAAAAAGCGTATAAATTCATAATTTTCATGATATTTAGTGTCATTTGAATTAGAACAAATGTAGAAAATTGTCTAAGAATATTATTACTATAAAAAATATTTAAATGCAATGTTTCCGCAAAATTTGAAATTAGAATGACTTATTTTCAAAACACTCTCCTTTGAAAAATGCTTCAATAACAAGAATATTTTTTATATGTAAAGCAAAGATTTCTCCGGAAGGCCTAAACTAGGTTTTTTGGAAAATTCACATTTTTTCGGTGTTTTTTTCTTAAAATTTCTCCATTCTGTTATATTAAACTATGGATAAATCCATTTCTAACTACAGTACAGTCCCGATAATCCGAACAATATCGGACCGACCCTTGTTCGGATTACGTGATTGTTCGGATTAGCCGGAGTAACAGCGAAATCACTATTTGAACTGGGAGTACGGGTTATGTTGTACAATTTTTCATACTAAACATTTGTGGTTCTGTTCTGTAGTTTATTCCATTTTAAAATTTGTACCATAACTTGATGTACAGTGCGTGAATATTAAATAAAGAACTGTTTTGAATTAAGGTTTATACTGTTTTATATTGAAATATTCACCGATTTTTTCGTCCTTAAAATTATAAAATTTTTTCCGCGGAGCCGTTCGGATTAGCGTGACTGTACTGTATTTATCATTTCAACAATCCTAGTTTAAACTCTGTACAGAGATCTGAGCTATATATAGGCAAAATAATAATATTATAGAAACATTTTCCATAATAGGAGAATGTTTTGAAAATAGGCCATTCTATGCTCATTTTTTGCCAAAATATTGTATTTAAATCATTTTTTACTGTATGAATACTCTCTATAATAACTTTATACATGTATTCTAATCTAAGTGACACACCAAATATCATAAAAATTATCCATTTATAGGACTTTTCAAAATAACAGTTCCGAATGTAGTCGATTACCTTAAAATGCCACTATTATATTTATATAAGGTACAATGTTATACCTTTCCTGAGATGTATAGTGAGCTAACGAATGCAATAATTTTAAAAAGTTGCGGCCTTTCGCTGTCACAAATCAATCCAAAATATTTCCCGACCCTGATTTAAGTGAAAATATTTCCAATATATTTCTGCAATTAAATCTTAATTTATGTATTTTGATTATTTTGGATTGCGTGATTGAACACTAACTTGCAAAACTTCTTCTAAAATCTCGTTAATTGGAATTAATCTCCCATATAGTGTAACAGTTGATTGCGCGGGCTGTTGATTTTACAAATTGTTAAAAGACTGTAAAAGTAAGTTTAATTAATGTGTATTATCACATTGATTTTCAAATATTGTTTTATTTTTCGTTGAGTGAGTATTCATTTATTTGTGAATATTTAAAATATTTCGTTTAAGTTCTATTCTGCATTAAATCAAACCACTTCTGGTTTTGATTGGTTGATTGCATTCTTTTTTCTCATTGGCTGAATAATTTTCTTCAACAGCAACTGTTTTTCTTATGATTATACATATAAATATAAAATACTTGGATTATGATTCATTATTTCACCTGGTTTCTAAATCTAAACATCTATAAACTGTAGAAAAGCTGCAGTAATGAACAAATGCAAATAAAATTTCAAATTAAGATATGTAATTCTTAAAATGCATTTTAAATGAAGATGTAGAAATGTTGTTTTGAAATTCTTTTTCATTATTCTTTATTATTGCCTTGAGAATCTGTAACATTAAAATTTTTAAAAAAATGTGTTCTGAATATTTTAATTCTTTATGATTTTTTGCAAACAAAATAGATTGACAAATGGAGAAAATATTCATTGTTTTTTCTTTCGAATATTCATTTTTTTCAGAACTGTACTGTAAAAGATGCACTTTTCGAAATAAATAACACAGCATTTCCTGTTTAGAACAATGCGATAAAAAGTTTCAAGGAACCATTTTCTTAAGTGGAGTGGAATTTTAAGAACTTGATCTTCGCGAAGGAAGATTTCATGGCGCAGTGAGGTGGGGTGGGGGAAGACATTGTATATCTCCGTTACAAATTATGATATGAATAATTCAGAATGCTTTTACTGCCGGCGCGCTTCTGAAATTCGAATAAGAATCCCAAACCCCTGGAGTTGGTAAAAATCGAATAATGTGAGAACTGCTACGAGGTTTCAGTGTCTTACCAAGTGGACCGATCTGGTTACTTTTTCTTTTGAAGACAATATTTGTTCTTTTTTTCTTTTCTTTCCCACCTGTGAAGGAAGAAAGGGAGGGGGACGATTATTTTATGCACTCTCACATGACTAATCTTGGTCACAGTGACTGATTTTCGTAACGGTAGTTTGCTCGACGCGTAAGAACTCTTTGTAAAGAACAGGTGAAATCGGAAGACATTTTACCTAGAATTCCGCGTTTGATTTTTATTTCTTGTTGTTTTCATCCGTTGTGTGTTTTTTCCTTCCTTTTTAGTTTCGTGGTTCAGCAAGAACGGGCTTTCCTAGACTTAATAACCCAGTTTTGGGACTAGAAAGGAGACGGCACAAAACCTGTATCGCAGTGTGTCACTGTGCCCTCGGGAAAGTCTTCGGTTCCACCGGTTCTCTCTTTTTTCCCGCTATGTTTTCGTTATATTTAAATAACTATTTTTTCGTTATTTAATGGCGTCGTTTTTCCCCCTGGGGCGTTTTCTCTCACCTTTCTCATAAGTTTTATAATTAACGGATCTTTTTCTCTCGAAGGTTTGATTCTAATTTTTTAAAGTTAAATTTTAAGGGAATGTGGACTCACTGCTTAGTCCGATTTTTGTGTTTTTTGTGAGGTTAATTTAAAAGTATTTTTTGTAAAGAAAAAAGGAGATGGCTTCCCTCCCCCCGAAGTAATGGTTTTCCTTTTTTTAAAATGAATTTAATGTTATTTGAAATCCTATGCAACATCATTTGGATCATTCCACTTGGCAAGACGAATAAATATTTTTTCCTCCGATATTAGAATAGATTTAGAATAGATCAGAAGAGATAGATGTCAGTAATAAACTGAAATATAATAATGTTCTGTAATGTGTAATTAAAATCTTTGCTACTGAAATTGTGGGAAAAAATTGCTAATGGAAAATTTTTCGTTCAGTTTAAAACTCAAATTCTTCTTGTGGTTGTGATATCTCCTGAATAATTTTTAATCCCCCCATTTCCAATATTTCAGCCACGTGATCGATTGATTCTAGCTGTAAACGGGAGCTGGTCAAAATGCGCGATGCAATGCGCGTTAAATTTGTTGATGCTGGAATGAACTCTTATATTTAAAATTTTAAGTCAAATAAGCTGTTTTATACTTGCTGTCTTATCGTAATTTCTTTTCATGCAGGAGTTATTTTTTTCTCACTTTCACTTTTTGTGTTTGGGGGGGGGGGGGAAGCGTGCTGTAGACAAATTCAAAGTGAATATTTAAGCCAAATGGGTTGATGGCTGATTTGGTTAGTTACTTTAAAGACAAAAAAAAATTTTGAATCAAAAAATAAAACTTCTAAATCAAATTACAAATTTGAAAAAAGAAATTATTCTGTTGGCTTATCCAAACGTGTTTTTTTAAAAAAAATATTTACTTTATTACGTTTTATGTGGTTTATAAAGAAGGAACTAAGTATATGCAGATAAACCTTTTCATTGTGCTTTCAAAATTGTTATCAGTTTTTTCTTATCATTTTTACATAGAGGAAATGTAATAAAAGTGTTTTTTCCGTGAGTTATGTAATGTTTGTTCATGTAGATTACCTAACGAAGCATGATAGTGTATCTATTTATAAGATTTTCTTTAATTTAAGTAAATAAAATATATAACTTATGTTAAGCATGCAAATATGTTACACGAAATAGCAGAACCATCTATAATCTAGGAAATAGTTACGATTTCAAACAGATTAAAAAAAATTAATCCGCTCTTCGAGTGTTTTTAAAAAGGAAATGTATGTATGAACACACATTAATTACTTCAGAAAGTCATTGCTCCTGTTATATACTAAACTGAACTCAGATACGCTACCACTCGACTACTACTGGGCCTTGCTTCTATTATATATACACGAGAAATATTAAAAGTCAATGATTACAACTCTCCTGAATCATTTATTTATTTTTTCCTTGCCGGGAAATTTTACTTAATTCTTTAATAACCAACCAATTTATTTTACGTTATGTTGGTAAAAAGATAGTTATAGAAGTAGAATGATTTTTAAAACTTTGAATCTTCACAAGGGCCTCGTAATGGGTTCAATTCATGTAACGCCATAGCCACAAGATAATGATAAACTCGGGTTTCTAGCCAATTAGTTCACAAGACTCATGTGACTTCACAGTCACAAGATAAAAGCAATCGTTTGTTTCCAGCCAATCAGTTCATGCACTTCGTTGTTGCCAACTTTTGCTCTTTGCTGAAACTTTCTCTTAAATAAAAGTACGTAATTTGTCTACAATAATAACGCGCACACGTATACAAAATGTGTTTGATTTAAAAGTACATGCATAAAATAAGATTTAAAATCTTTTGTAGAATTTTTTTAATAACATTTGAGCATGTTTACCCAATTATGAAATTTGAAATTTTATCAATATTTTCAAAGCAGAACAACGAGTACAATTAGTGAACTATCTGTTTTGAATTCAATTGAGAAGATGTGTTTGTTTTTATCATGTGACCGCCATGATTGAACCCATTTTAAACCGAGGTCAAATGACTAGGACGACATCTAAGTTTTCGTACCCCATTAAAAAAAATACACACTTTAGTTTTTCTAAAAATTATTTTTTTAATAAAGGTCTTTTCAACCTGGATTCCTTGGAACTTTAAGACAGGGGTTTCGCAATTTATCACTGATAAATTTTTAATTTTTATAAAATTTCAAATTCTTAAAGGCTTGTGAAGTAAATATAGCTTTTTTATGGATAAAATGAAATTAATTTCAGCAGGATAAAGCTTTTATATTCTATTTTTTTATTTTTCATTTTATTATTATTTTATTAATTAATTTTTTTTTGTTATTTTATCAGGAGGTTCCTTCAAGCAAACAGTAATATCAAAGGGTTCCCCGAAGTGTAAAAGGTTGAATACCCCTGGATTACATTTTATTTAATCTTGTGACTATTCTTACTGTTTGTTATATAAATGGTATCGCTTAAATTCTAAATACTTAATTTATGATTAATAAGTTATATAAGCATTTAAGATTTTTACATTGAAGGAATGTCGTTTTTAACACCCTTTTATAAGTTTCACTTGTATGTAACAGAATCTTTGAACTCAATTTTTACCCACTTTAAAAGGTCAGATTAATTCGAAATTTTGTTCATTTATCCAGGACCGATGACAATACAATAATTTTGTACCATTGTCCCGATCAGGATCACTATTACTAATGATTTCCCATTTTCAAATTCCATCCCGCATCTAGCGACTCATTCCAGATCTCATTTCCATATTTGGCAACTAAAAGATTAAGTTGCAACTTTTTCGATTAACTATAAAAGGGTGTTTTACAGTTTTTTTAAAAATTGCAATTTATTCTTATTTATTTAACAGAATTTATGATAAAGAATCCAGAGAATTTTCTGGGTAAAAGAGCTGATCAATTCCCAAAAATCTTTAAAAAGCTGGACATCATTAGTATAAAATACTTTACTATTGTTTTTTATCTGAACTACAACGAAGCTATTTTTAATGTTACATATTCCATACTTTTTTGTAGGGAGTATAATTTTAAATACAAACTTGTGAATTGAGGACTTGTTTTAATAATGAATGAACCATTCATTTTAAAGTACTGCAGTATGATTCGAACAAAATCAGATAAAAACAAATCGCTTTCAAAATGAGAATATATTTTAACAAATGGCGATTTGATAGATAATAAAACAAAAGCACACAACCAATGTCTTTTTCAAAGAAAACGCATTTAACATAAACCCCTTCCGGGTGTATCCTTTTCTTCTCCAAATCTATTCGCCCTTTTGCAGTTTCGTGATTGTTGACAAAATGGAAACTGAATAAAATATGACTGATAAACGAACATTAAAACGGATCAACTCTCTTCTAAGTTGACTCGCGGCCATTTTCCATTTGCTATCTAATTTTTAACGCACGCCGCATTTAGTAGGAAGAAAAGAAAACTCTTTTGAGTTTGGAGGATCCAGACACCTATTACTTATAATTAAAACTCTGAAATTGTACCTCATAGCGCCCCCTGGAGGAGAATCGGATTTCGAGCTCCGCGAAGCACGACGTAATCAAATTAAACTTTCTCTCTTACCGTTTTTATTTTCAGTGGTATATTTCATTCCAATTTCTCTTATTTGTTTATTCAGTTCCATTAACCTTTTCAAGAAAGTTCGAATTATAAATATTTATTACAGGCTAAGTATGTAGAAATTGAATGTAATTTCGTTCGGTGTGCTTCTAAAAAGAACTATTTTCACCCCTATTATTTGTTGGGAATTTTTCGAATAATGAATTCTAAAATACATGTTATGTACAAAGAATAGAATTACTCTAAATTGTATTAACGATTCATTTTGCATAGTGTGTTTAGTAATAATATTATTAACTAGCTTGTATACCCGTTCTTCGCACGGGTGAAATAACAATACAGACTGAAGGATAAAGAAGTTTATAATGAGTTAATTTTACGTGAATTGTAAATTAAACAAAATAAAAAGCTTTTTGCATATCTCAGCTGATCAAAAAACCATATTTGCTAAATTTTAAGCCTGTAAATATAATATCAGATAAAAATTTTTTTTGTTTATAACGCCCCGTAACTCTCTTGTGGGTCGATTTTTGAAAACACCTACCTTCTGCTCGGCAAAGTAACACATTGTAACAAATTTTGTGTAATGAACGCTTAAAGTAGTGTAAATAGTTTGTATCGGGATATGTAATACGTTGGTATTACTTCCTGATGCATGTATTTTATGTTAAATAGCTTTTACCTGCGACTTCGTCCCCGTGGAATTTAACAAAAAAGTGTTTATTCAATTCGCAGAATTTACGAAAACTTAATAGTTACGTACTCCACATAAAGAAATACCTATGTTATACGTATAATGTCATTCTTCTTTGTGAATCGATGTTTCTTTTTTGTTTTCTTTGTTTTTTGTTTTTTGTATTAAATTTATTGAACAATCTCTCCATATATACAATATTAAATTTAATGAAAAAATCTGTCTGTATACAATATTAAATTTAATGAAAAAATCTCTCTATATACAATATTAAATTTATTAATTTCAAAGTAAATGAACTATTTTCATGAAAGAAAACCTAATGACGTTTAACATTACTTAACCCCTTCCAAGATCACATGAGGAGAAAAAAGCATTTCCCCAGGCCCTCATGTTCTGAGAGTATACGCACGCACGGAACCGGGCGAATTTCCCTGTTAAGCCTAATTTCCTCGGACATTGTTTACTATTTCATTGGTTTTAGTTTTGTTTTCACGGAACCCTAATTTTTTCCCTTAAATAAAGGTAACCTAAGTTACTCCTTATAACTTTAGCTATCTGCCAGTGAAAGTTCCGTCAAGATCGGTCCTGCCATTTCAGATATTAGCCAGAACAAACAGACAGACAAAAATTTAAAAAATTGATTTTTTGATATAAGTACCGGATATACTTTTAAACGCATTTAGTGAAAAGCTTTTAATTTCAAATTACAAACAGATACTTCAATTTTATTTATTTGTATAGATTGCATGTATTTATTATAAACAATCATATTTATAATGAGTAAAAAATTGATTCTAATAAGCATTTTACGACTAAAACGTTCGGAATATCAATCATTTTGTTTGCGCTGAATATGAATCATAATTTTTAAATTCTTATCCGAGAAAAATTTCAAAGAATGCATAGATAAATGTAAGAAACATTTTTATAAAAATTACAGAAGATAGTTTTTTAAAGATATAATTTTCAGATATAATTTTCAAATAAAGACATAATTTTCAAATATATTGAAAGTTTTAAAACATTCATATTGATTTTGTTTTTGAAAATAAAATTCAATGAGATATTTCTATTTTGCTTTGGGTGCTATTATTCAGGGTTTACTTAAATATAAGCTCTAATTTTTTTTTCTTTTTCTTTTCTTTTTCTTTATGTAAAAAAATATTTCCACCGTACAAATTTGCGAGTGTATATCGTCTTTAACGACTTTTTACGTATAGAATCTCGGTTTTAATATTCTTTTTTAAATTGAAAATATTAATGATGTGTAAAGAATAAAGCATACAGATTTCGAACATTTTATAAATATGTAATAATAAAATGAATTGTGCAGTATAATTCGAATTGTGAAAACTGTGATCTTTACATTTACTTTTTATTTTATATATAGTCAAAGTAGAATTAAAACGGAGAAATCGTATGTTTAAGTGCCCTCTGACGGATAAAGATTTGAGGTGCACGTCATAATCAAATTAGGATTCCCTCTCTGTCGTCTGTCCATTTTTCCCTCTCTCTCATATTATTGCAGTTATTTTCCTCTTTTCTGTATGTCTTGCGAGAAACTGCGACGGAATGTTAGAAGAGCTGGATTCTGGCCAGAAGTTTTACCACCCGCTATAATGCCTTTTTGGCAATGTCTGTCCAACAGAATATGTTGGCTAGTTTTTTTTTTTAATTTATTTATTTCTCTTTTTTGTTTCCATGGAATTTTTTGAGATTACGATTGCAATACACCTCTTTTTGCTTCTATTTCTGTATATTGCTTTTGAATTTTATTTATATTTTCGTGTATAATTTCTTTACTAATTTGTTACTTATTTTTAGAAAAAAAACTTTTTTTATTGCTTTTTTTAACGCTTCGTGTTACTAGGTGCAATTTCAACGAGTTGTGCTTTAAAATTCTAAATTTTATATTTACGATTTTGTCAGGGATGTCGATGGATAGTTTTTGAATATGAAAAGTCATAATAACTAATAAACACAACTAACACAACTGAAACATAATTGAAGCTGGCTATTTATTTATATTGGAGAAGTATCCTATTCAAATTAATAATAGCGCGATTCTAACTAACTGAAATTTAAATTTTAAATCTACAGAAACTGAAAAAAAAAAATTCCTGCGGAGGCAATTTCTTTCAAAAATTGTTTTTCTGAATGAGGATAAGGAATTAAAGTTGAATAATTAGTAATATTCTCAAAATAAACTAATTAATAATTCCAAGAAAAATTAAAAAATTTTAATACTGACCATAATCTAATATATATTATAAATGCGAAAGTTTGTGAGTATCTTTGTGGGTCTTTCACGCAAAAACTACTGAATGGATTCTAATGAAACTTTACAGTAATGTAGCTTATACATCAGAATAGCACATAGGCTATAATTTATAGCATAGACTATAATTTATAAAGATATTGTATGAAGTGTCCAAAATATAACGATATTTGTCAAGTAAGTAGAAAAAATTCTGTCATCTGCTAGCAATTCTGGCATGCGCTACAAGAAAAAAAAACGCGTCTGCATATATCTATCTTTTGTTTGTGAAAAACCTTTTTTTGTTTTGGCTACGCAAGGTTCTCGCTTCTAATTAATTCCTCTGATACAATGCCTATTTTTTTTATTTTAGAATCAAACTAAGTTTTGAAGGGAGAGGTTGTTACAAATCTCTCTTTATTTTAATGTTTTTTTTTAACATTTTATTATGCACATTTGGTAGTAAGAAATTGTTCTTTTTTCCAAATAAATGGCTTTTATCAGTTCTGATACTTAAAGTAAATAAACTTTCTCTTTCACACTGCATCATTTGGACATATTTGCATAGTTTGTTTGTGGTTAGTAGTTAATTATAACTCTATAATTTTAATTGAATAGGCAGATATTGCATTTTTAAGTATAAAAATAATTAAAACTACTGTACTGTATTTTTTGGAACGAGTGAATATTAACGTCGCACTGTTCAGCTACATGATGACTTTTGGCAACGGATCACGTAATTTTGAACCATGGTCAAGTGACGTGGACGACACCTGACTGGCACCCTCTTCTCCTAACTACCACACCACAACAACTTAGAAGGAATATTCTACCAATACTTAGCTGGAATATTCTTTGAAATCCACTCTTCCAAGATATATGGCAGCATGGGTTCCATGATGAGTATTTTAGCGGAAAAAATAGTTTGTCAAAATTTAAGTGTCTTATGTTTTTGTATGTTGATGAAGACCTTAGAAAATTATTTGACTACTTACTTTAAGTGAACAGTATATATAATTAATTTTACAGTGGAATATCTTTAATTAATTTATTAGCTCTAACGGATTAAATTTTCCGAAGTGAAGTATTTTGTTTATGTGTATCCCTTAATTTCAAATGTAGTGATCAAAAAAAAATATTGTATGAAAAAAACTGCAGTAAATCATAATGCGGTTGGATAACGTATTAAAGTGCATTTCTCCCCTACACGGCGGATCTTACAAAGCTCGAGTTATGAAAGTAGCTAGGCATTTGCCAACTTTACTCTATCGTTAACATTTCGCTATGTTTTTTATTGAAGCGTCATTATAATTTAAGAAACGGCGTTGCTTTCGAATATTACACAATTTTAACATAAAATAAATACTACAGAAAGTAATATTAATGTATTATGCTTTCAGATAAAAATTATTTACGCTATTTTAAGCGTTCATTACACAAATCTTTTAACAATGTGTTGTTTTTGCTGAGCAGAGATCAGCTTAGGAAGGTATTTTCAAAAATCGACCCTCAAGAGTGTTAGGGGAAGTTATAAATAAAAAAAAATCCTTTTTATCAGCTATTAGATCTATGTACGTAAAATTTAACAAAGGTGTTTTATTTCTCTCTCTCTTTTTTGTTTGTTTGTTTAGCTGAGTTACGCAAAAAGCTTTTTTTGTTTAATTTGCAATTCACGTAAAATTAACTCATTAAAAACTTCTTTCTTTCTCCTTCAATCTGTGTGGCTTAATTTTTCAGTTCACCCATGCGAAGAACGGGTCTACCAGCTACTTTAAGACATTTGTAAAATTAATATTACTTTTGAAACTTTCTGCAATTTTGAGTGAACGAGTGATTTCGAAAAATCAGATGGAAACGTCGTATGTGTGAATTGTGTATTGTTGGTTTGTTATACGCAATAGAGTTTGTTAGAATCAGGATTATTCTTGCTTCTAATTTCGTTTCAGTTTTCTTTTGCTGAGAGGTAATGCTTTCGTTTATAGGAGAAGGAAAAAAACGTGATTACTGTTAGGTGAGGCATTGAAGAAAAAAGTATGTACACGTTTCTTCTCAATATTAACCGGAACATACGGAAATCGTTTATAATCTAATCGAATCCTTTACCAATTACTCCGCCAGCATTAACTGGAACCGTTTCTTACTCGCTCGGTTCTCTGTGAACTTCATTCAGTTCCTGTTCCATTATTTTGATTTGTTTTTCTCTTTCAATATCCTCATCAGCCTACGCAGCCTTGTAGAAATCCTTGATTCCCCTTCCCCCCATATTATTTTTTCCCTTCCCCATTTTCTGCTGATGTCATAATTTCGGCGCGTGCAGTTTATAAACCAATATAGCTCTTTTCGGAACATTACGCTCCTCTTAAGCGATCGTCTGCCAACAGAAGTGAAACGAATTTGTCCTCTCTTCCTCCTCCCGTTTTCGAATGTTACTCTCACCTTCTCTTCACTCCTTTCCACCCTGTTTTATATGGCATGAATAATGAGTTCTCAGTTGCTCTGTCAATGAAATGTATATATCGTCTGCTCTTACCAACCAGAAAGAATGCCTAAAAATTTTTAAAAAAAAACCCACTTGAGGAGATTGTACTATTATTCTTGGTTGAAAAGAGAGCATGTTTGTATTGTTTGACAGTTTGGGAAAATATTGTAACTTATCATATTATATTATGTCAACGTATGCTATTTGTTTATATTCGAAGCGATACAAGCGAAGTGAGATATTAGTTTGTTTAGAAGTTTTCATTTCTTTGAAATTTTGGAGGATTGAAATCATGATCGGAGAAACGTGAGCTTTTATTCTTTGTTGTATCGTGTTCATTATTTTTAAGTTCTCTTAAACCTCGCATATATTTTATTTCGTTTTTAATTAATATATTTTACATGCCATTATTTCAAACCATGACTATTGCCATTATTTCAGAGTTGTCACATTCAGCAGTAATAAAGAATTCTTGTTCACAGTAAACATCGTCAATTAATTGAAGCGCAGTTTTTCTCAAAGCTTTATTGTGCAGTCTTGATTAATTTGTAATGTTAAATTTTGTTTTCGCTGTTTCGATAATTGTATGCATTTAAAACGAAAAACGATGTTTGTAAATTATTTTAACGTTGTTTTTCTTTCCGTAAACGAAGCAATATCAACAAATATATTTGGATTGCTGTGTAAATTCATAAAAACAAATTAAAAATTAACATCATCAGCATCGAAATGAAAATACGCTGACAGAAACTTAAGCAGTTCTTTTTAGTGAATAGGAAAATACTTTACTTTAGTCATTACTGCTGCTGTAGTCGAGAGTTTAATCACTTTGTTTTACCCTCTTTGTGTAGAATAAAAATATTCCTCGATCTATTTATAACTTTAGCGATATGTATTACAATTGCCAGATTAAGAAACTAACATACGTATTTTCAATTTAAAGTAAGAGATTACTTTTTAAATATAACTTTTTAAAGGGTATATTTCACTTTGCGTTGATAAGTAGAATCTTTTCTTAAAAATAATTTGTATGCAATGTGTTTGTTACATGTAAAGTGTTTGGCTTCTAAATAATATTTGGATTGTTATTTTAAAATTTCAGCCAGCAAACTGCTTTTGAAGTCCGATACGTTTGTATTACTTTCTTTCAATAAGAAATGGTGCCACTACATCGTGTAAAGATCTAAATTAATTTTCAAATAATTAAATAAATACTAATTTTTCATAGTAATTTGGATTTTAATACACTTAAGGCCCATTTTGATTGTTACAATCATAAGTATAAATATATATTTTTTTATTTTCATTCATTTTTGGCAATGGTAGCTTAGTAGTCACGGACTCATGGCTGGCGTGTCATGAGTTCGAACTTAGCGCCGCTGAAGACCCGCCATGTAGAGGGGGCTATTGCACGTTAAATCTGTCAAAGTTCGAACGACCACCCATTTGTGTGTTGTGGGAATTGGTAGATATGGGTTCCATATCAGATGTCCTTGTTACGTGATCATGGTTCAAATTTACGAGGCCCGTCGCCAATCGCCTTCGTGTGGCGTTAATAAAGCTCTCATTCACTTACTTAGTCAATTCTTAACAAGCAATATAGAAAAAAAAATTTAAAGTCGATTCCTACTTAGGTCAACAAAAAAAATTTAATTTTAGTTAATTAAATTTAATTAATGAATTAATATTCGAAAAAACACTGTGTCATCCTCTACAAGTTTTAAAAAATACTAACTGCATGGCCCGGCGTTGCACGGGCTTTCCCTACTTTTATAAATTTTCCCTTTCCTTCACAAAATAAGCACTTCTAATACTCTTTTTCAAAATGACTTCCACCTCCCCCCCCGCTTAGCCCAGCGTTGCTCGTGCTTTCTCTTTTCCTCGTGACACCAGCATTTCTGTGTGTCTGTTTGTACACGCACAATGTGATTGATTTCTAAAATTATGTCAAAAAATTTCCCTTTTTCGAAATTTGTTCCATTCCACTTATTTTTGATTAGGGACAGGTTTCTTTCCTCTCTCTACAGCCCGAACACGGTTTTTTTTAGTGTAAAATTATTGTTCTATCTTCCTCTCCTTCTCACAGATAAGATATAGCTTCAAATTTCGATGTATGACTTAAATTAAAAAAATTATTAATGTGAAACGATAAAAAAAAAACGATTCTGATGCTAAAAGTAAAACAAAAAACTTTCATCATTTTATAATAATAGTTAGTTTCTAAGAATCTAAAATAATAAAATAGATTTCAGATTTTCATGAATAAATCAATCGTTACATATAGTTAGCTTAAAAATGTCTCTAAAATGTATTTTGATCCAAAATAATAAACGATGTACTTTTTAATTAACAAAGAATTCATTTAGTAATGAAATAATAGAAGTAATCCTTTAAAAAAAAAACAATATATATATATATATATTTATTAAAATCAAATTTCTATAAGTAATAAATGAAAGAAAAATTAACAATTGCTTTTTTCTGAACGTTTGATTAAACATATAAATATATAAGTTTGAAAAAAAACAATATGGGGAAAGCCTATATATATATATATATATATATATATATATATATATATATATATATATATATATATATGGGGGAGACAACAAGGGGTCCAAGACATTTGTCTTTCTTTATATTTATTTAAACTTAGCAAAAATTAATTAAAAAGGTAGCTATTCTAACAGATAAGTTTCGATGATGTGTGGACGGTAACGCCTGCTCGCGCTCCTCAGTCCTTCTTTTTGCTTTATTCTCTTTTTTCTTAAAAGTCCCATAGTTTCAGTTCGTGTTTCACTTAGCTGCGCCTGCGCGCGAAGACTGTTTTGCTTTTGGCTGCATGCCATATATATATATATATATATATATATATATATATATATATATATATATATACATGTACGGAAAAAAACATTCAAAAAATAACCGGTCTGAAACAAACATTTTGATATTTTATTTTAATTTTAACCTTTTTTCATTCCACTAAAAAAATTTTAAACTTTAAGAAGTAGCGTATTGCGAAATTGAATGTCTCTTCCTCATCAGTTTCGAACCTGGGAACTACCGTTTTATAAGGCAGCGGGTTAAACAACCACACTGTCGGTTCCTTCGGGGGAGAGCAGTATAAATTCCTTTAAAATAAAGGAAGATTTTTTCAATTTCTCATTTCGTTATTTGTTAAAGTAAAAAAAAAAAAATTTTCGGGCTTCATTTTTAAGTTAATGCTTTCAAACTTCATATATCGATTATAAACAACGGTATTTTTCAAACAAAAAACTTTAAAAAGAGTAATGCTAACATATTTCTTGCCAAAGAGAAAAAAAGCGAAAAACACATTTAAAAAAAACCCGTAATTTTTAAGATATTTTACCACAATCTTTGTACAGATTACGTATAATATTGTTCTACACACGGAAAAAAAGTTTCGTGAGATTATTTTTATAAATAAAGAAGTTATTAAGTATTTTAAAAAAATTCTGAGTATTTTTTGAAAAATCGTTAAAAAAAACAGCTTTTGACATTAATTTTTTTAAATGACTGATTCTGAACTTTTTTAGTGTAAAAATATTTTTTTCATTAACGTGAAAGAAAAAAAAAAGCGGAACAATTTAGAAGTCGTTTTATATCGATTTCGACTCATTTTAAAAAAAATTTAAAAATACAAAATATAAATTTTGTAAAATAAATTATAGCATATCGTGGCGAAATAAATGATCTTTCCGAATTTGTAATTATTTTTTGTGTGAGTCTGAGTACCTTCGGGTCGCATAAATGAAAAAATAGATACGATTGTTTACATTCAGATTTTAATAGTGTAGATAGATAAAATAGATACGATTGTTTACATTCAGATTTTAATAGTGTAGATAGATATATTGGAAGTCAAGAAAAAATTTGTTAAAAAAACTTACTTGTGCCATGTGTTGGTGCTGGTTCTAACCTCGTCAGAAATAATAAAGAATAAATTTAAGATTAAAAAATAGTTTTTCTTGTGCTTTTATATATGTTAATTATAATGTATTATTCGAAATAAACCTACGTTTCTATAAATTTTGATTTTCTTTGCGGCCCACCTTAAGTTAAACATTGTTTATTTGGCCCGAGTCAGTGTTTGAGTTTTACACCCTTGCTCTACACGTTTAAAAAGATGGATTTAAACTTGAATGAATAAATAAAGTATTTTACTAACGGTTGAAAATTTGAACAATATATATAAATATATTTAGGGAGAGTGAACTAATAGTAGGAATTGGGGGGGGGGAGAGGGAGTGTTATTCTTCACACGAAATGATTCAGATTCGCATTCTTGCACGAAGAAAATGTTTTTCGATTGGGTGCACAAAGCATCCAACGTATGAGGAGATTAAGTTTTTGTCACTTTACAAATTCTCAACTGTTCCTTCCTTTTATTAGCCTCCTAAAAGTCAATCCATCCCACTTAAATAAATAAGGAGAATTTTTTTTTTATCAATTGTTTGGGCAACCATCCAAAATTGGAAGGAATTTTTTTTTTTAATTTGGTGAGGCGAGCGGATCAGACACAAAAAACGAACAACAATTTCTCGCCCGTTTCCTCTTTTGGCGGAAGTTGACGAAAATTGCAACTTTCTTTCACAACGTTTGAAATCTGTATTCAGACACTCATTTTCGCCGTCGTGCCGTTAATTCTCACCTTCATCGTCATGTGATAGATGAGAGTCGATGTCGATAGAGATGTTTAATGGAGCTCCCTCGAACATATCATTGGCCAGTCGCCAACTTCGAATTAAAAAAAATTGATCCGCCCTGTCCGCTGCATTTCACAGAGAACAAACCGTTAATTCTTATCTTCATCAGGCATTTCATTAGCGTACATGTACTCGGAGATGACATATACGGACTCCAGTATTAATATTCATTGTTAAGTCCAGCGCGCCCTCTGCTGTTTCATTCAAAATTCATAAGAATCGTGCTGATGTGTCTGTGAGGTTCGGTGGAAAGGGGAAAAAATAGCGTGAATTTCAGAGGCTGAATACACATTTGCTTATTTCCCCGGTGTAGTGTTTCGAAAACATGGAGGAAGTAAATGATAATGGCCAAAAAGAAAACAATACAGGTGAAATCGCTCACGTACCTTCATCAAATTCGTGTGCGTCTGATGTAACTGTATATTGCATCAAATGATCGCACGAATTAGTCTTGTTGCCAGATGCATGTAGTAATGTTCCACATTCAAAGTCGTTAAAATTAATATTTTACTCGTCCTGGAAAATGTTCGGGAAAAAAATTAAGGCTTAATCGAATTAATTGTATTGTTTTGAATTCGCGTTATTGTGCCCGGGTACCTTGTAATTTGTATGAAATGGAAGGGCAGTGTACATCAGCGTAAAAAAATTTGTATAACTCTAACCTTTTTTTTTTAATTTAAAAAAAAATCTTCGAAAGTTAAAATTTGAACAATAAAACGATGCATTTTTTTTATAAAAGAAAACTTAATTTAGGATTTCAATTTTTTAAAAATTTCTTTATAATATTCTTTATTGTTTAATTGTCATTTCTATAAATCTCTTTTCACTTGTTAATTAAAAAAATAATTCTGTTTTGTTTTATGAAAGTTGGAAAAATATCGTTTTTCCCAAATAAAAAAAAATTCTTTAATTAATCGTAGGGGAAAAAAACCTTTGTAAAAAAGGAGTAGCAATGTCCTTGTTAAGAGTTCGTAGTTGAAATAAAATATATAAATAATCGGAATGTTAAGTCAATAAAAGCAGAAATATAGCATAACGTATGGAATACAGTACACAGAAAGCTTGCAAATGTTATTCCATTGATAAGATATACCGAAAATTCGAGAATCTGTAATCTTCTGTGTTTTATCTATTTCAGTGGTCATTATAATTATTCGTTGTCAGAATTTTTATTTATAGGTGTATATGAGATATAAGTTAAAACGGTTAAATTGTGGTCGAGTTTAAGTTGTCTTACCAGCTCTTTCAAAATTTTATGGGGACTTAAATCCGGTTTTCTGACTCATATAACTTCCATCGAATTTTGTTGAAGATCGTGAGATACCAATTACGTCAGGTAAAAAAATCGTGCATATTTTGGTTGGCCATTTAATATTTTCATAATGTTCGCTACTTTTGTTTTTTATGTAATCACGAGTTAACTTTTTTCTCCTTTAATTAAGTTTGAAGCAATTGTGTTGCCCACATATTTTTATGATCTAACTCCGTCGCTTTTTTCCCAGTATTTTTTCATGACTAACTTTTGTTATCTTTAAATAGATATTGAATTTTTTAATAGTAAAATCTTTGTCTTATATATATATATATATATAGGTTGTTTATATTCCACTGATACGATCCAATTTTATAAGACGTGAATTCATTTCCTTCTTGAATTTATGTATATTTCTCAATATTTGCTTGATTATTTTCTCTTGGGAATTTGATTTAATTTATTAAAAATGTGGCAAATTGTATCTAAATTTTTTTAAAAAATTCTTTCTGAAAATCTTAATTTTTAGTACAGCAAAATTTTATGGATTCCAAGAAAGGATTGTGAATGCAAAATAGTTCTCTGCTGAAAATATTGTAAATATAATTGAAGTTTTATATTTCTTTTTTTTTCTCCAACGAATTATATTTTTGATTTCATGTTATTCACCTATTTCTTTAAAATTTGACTGACGTTGAATTTTATATATCAATTCTATGAATAATGATATCTTGTAAATATTTAAACAACAAGATTTTCAAAGACCAGCACTTCAAAATTACAATCCGAATCACAATATCATTAATTGCTTTCACATAATTACATTCTATAAGATATTCGATTTTTCAGCTCGTTGTTAGGCCACATGTCATACAATTGTATCTCAAACATCGATTCAAAAATCGTTATTGAAAGGCACTTCCTAGAAAATGAACCTTTGCTATTTGATTTGAGCTTTGGAAGAGAAAGAAAGACAGGGGTATAATTCTCCTAACTCAGCCCAAAGTAATCGAAATCGCCAATAAAAATATCGCATGTTGCCTTTCATGCTTGCGTGCCTTATTGTAGAGGTGTACTTTTCCAATAATTCCAATGTCTGCCCAAATGCTGTAACACATACTTCATGCATTAGCTTTGCATTGGGATTGTTTTTTATGCTCAGTGTATCAAAAAAGGGACCTTATGAAGATAAGTTTTGTTTGTGTTAAAACATTAAGTAGCATTTCATCGATCAGAGGAAAAAAGTCTGAATCGAAAATAAGAGCAGGAACGATGCTTAGTGCTCCCCAACCTTTTTATAACCGCGGACCGGTCAACGTTTGATAATTTTACCGCCGCCCACAGAATGGGGGGAAGGGGGGGCGTTGATTGTATATATTTCAGATTGTTTTGGGGATTAAAACTTTTAATTTGATTGTATTTAAATATACCCTTTGAATAGAAGTAATTTCCACATGGAAAGTGGCTCAAACCCGAGAGAATTGACACCACAGTAAATAAAATGGAAATCTTTGGGCGTCCCACTACCATTTGATACATGGACCGGTCTGCGGCCCGGGTGTTAGGAACCTCCGCTTTAGAGTAGTGATTCCGTGGAGAATTAAAAGTGATTTGGGGATCCCTGAGCAACATCAAGGGGAATAACAATAATTAATTTGGATATATCCGACTTGGTGTTGAACCCTTTTGCGCCGCAAACACCGACTAATACAGGAGTATCTTATTTGAAATATGCATAAAGGAGGGACTTAAACCAATGTTTGAACAAGGATACCACAAATTCTGGTTACAAAAATTTTATATCTTGCATTATGGGTTATTGTGTACAAGTTTTTGACTACTTTCCCGTCTTCCAATTGGGTCGAACGTGGATTCAGTGCCGTTAAAAACCTCATCACAAAAAAAAAAAGAAAAAGGAACCAATTAAAAACTAATGCTCGTGGGGATTTGCGTTTAGTACTCACAAACGATGAGACGGACATACATACACTCATAACATCTCATCAAGTTCAGCCAAGTCATTGATTTGTGTTTTTCATTTTAAACAAAGGTTACAATATCAATAAATAATTCTTCAACAAAATGTTGATGTTTTTTAAATTGATAATTTTTATACTATCCATTTATGTAGCTTTTTCACTTGGGAAAGTTGTGACTGTAAAAAGGGGTCCAAGGGTTATATAAAAAAGTTAAAAAAATGGTCTCCAAATGTTCCATCGCGAGCTACTAATAGCTTTCGAGGACATAACGCTCCTGACAGCCTTTTCTAGACATTGATGCTCCAGAGTTGTGTCATGGAGTATTTTGATTTTTAAGAACAAAATGCTGCATGGAGTTGGTACGAATTTATTTTAAGAATGATTTTTATGTAAAATCGTTTTCTTCAAGTTCTGAAAATATTTGGCCTCTTAAAAAAATCCTGGGGGAAAAAAATTTCATTCTTTTTATTAAAGGTAATACGTGCAAGTCTAATTTTTTGTTAATTACTAACTACACTTAAATTTCTTTCTTATGTACAATTCAATTTCAGCTTCTTGTTGTTGTATTGGATTTAATTAAAATTGATTTACTTGAAATGTAAATTCATATGAAATAAACAAGTTTAAGACTGTTTATAAAAAGTCGATTGTTCTTTTGGTTGGTATGATTGGAACGGTATGGTAGCTCAGGAGCTTCTTAGGCGACCACTGCGTTGGAACTTCAGAACCATGATCACTTCAGGGAACACGGTATCGTATATGAGGTTGCATTTTCTTAAGTTCTGTCATCACGTTGAGAATTATTATTAAATGAACATTTCGGCGTATTTTATTACAGTAATGAATGAATTTTTAAATGGAATTAGGCTTAACAGGAAAAATCGCCAGGTCCTGAACGGGTGAGAGCTTACTCTTAAGTCTGTAAACATCTGACTAAATATGTTCAAACAATTAGAATCGTCGAAGTGTTATCATTTTAAATAAAGTTCGAAGACTAAAGAATCAAAATGGCTGAGAGCCGTTGAGTAAATCAAAAGAAGCCTGCTTTGTGTCGTTCCACGTCCTTTTTATTAGGCAAAGAGTGATGCAGGCTTGCCATTTTTGTCTCTCCTGTTATTCTTTTGCCTTCATGTGGACGTGATGCGCTATCTAATGGCGCACAGAAGATCCATCTTAAAAAGAGTTCTTTTTTTTTTTTTCTTTCCTCGAAGCAACTGCAAGGTTGAAAACGAGGCCCATGTTTGCAAGACTCGGTACTTCTAAGGATTCGTGTGCCCATTTGTGAGGCTTCTCGGTCCGGTTTTATCGAATGTCTTTGATTCCATTACTTCTTTTCTGGGGTCCGCCTCTTGGAGGAGGGATGATGATGTCGCTGGGTGATTGTTTTCGCTGAGGAGAGGCGGAGAGAGGCTTTTCTAACCGAAAGGATGTTGTTCTATATTCGTTTTCTAGAAGATTTCCAGTCAGAAAAGAAGACAAGAGTCGGAACAACTTTGATGTGTTTTCGCTACCTTGTTCTTATGCACAGCTTCTAACTAACAATATCTTCACTTTTTGTGCTTTTCCTCTTTTTTTTTTTTTTTGGGGGCTCATTTCGCAGGTGTGTCCTTGTTTAGAACTTTTTCTCTTTTTTTTTCCCCCTCTGCTCGCGACGTCTGAGCAAAAGAATGTTCTTTCAGGGCGAAACTTTTTTCGCATTTGGGAATCAAACCTTAAGGAAGAGATGGCTTATTTGAGATAAAAAGAACGACCTCAAAATAGTGGTTGGTGATTTTATCAGTATAAAGTCGTTTGGTTGGATGCAGTGGGTTGTGAATTAACGAATATTGATAATGGACCAGTATTTTCAACTTTGATTCTTATTTGGGGAATCTCAACTTTTTAAAGAGAGATATGAATTTTTAATGAAACAACAAAGAGGGGGGAAAGCGTGGAATGGCGGAAACCTCTTAATTGTATTTTCTATTTGTTTAAAAATGGAAAAGAAATGAGTATTCACCGATTTTTTAAAATAAATAGTATTTCAAACTAAGCGATTTGATTGTTTGTAAAGTTGATAAATATATCATCATTATAAACAAGTTTTAAATATATAGGTCTACAGATCTATTAAGAAATGGTAACAATATTCTTGTAAGAAGGCAAAATAGAAAAAATGAGTGGAGAATCTTTCAAGTTGACGAAATAAGTAAAAGGAGGGGAGAGGAGATGCTTCTATATTTCATAAAATTTTATTTATATTATGCAAAATCATTTTTAATGTTTTACTAAAGAGCCGAAACTTTTGCACATTCTTCTGTAAAAAAAATACGAAGTAAATTCTTAAAACAATTAACAGGAAATATATCTTCGGCATCTTTTTTTTTATACATTTAAACTTAGAAATCCCAATTGTTGCGAATACTCAGAATTTGATCTCCAAGAATTTCTTACCTTCAGCATAACCTGCGAATTCTTTTTGAAGCTCTTGAAGATTTATTTTTGTACTTTTAATACAAAACAAAACTACTTAGTTGTTAAAAAAAAATCCGGCATAAAAGCGACAGATGGAATTAACAGCTGTATTCGGATTGTGAAAAAGAACATCGAAATAAAATGGCGACGGAGGGAACAAAGCAACAGCAGAGAGAGGGAAGAGGAAATCCTCATGTGTTTTTCCCGCCATAATTGCTCGAATCCTAGTGTATTGTTCCGACCTCTGCAGACACTTAATCCATTGACATTAAGTGTGTGAGAAATGACTTGTTTATTTGCCATTAGCATTGTTAGGAGAAAAGATCTTTTTTCTTTTTGTCCCCAACATTTGTTTCTTCTTTGCTCATTTTTTAACTGAAAGTGATTTTTTTTAAATCGTTTTTCTCGGAACATGGAATGAATAAAAACTGCACAGCTTTGTGTTTTGATTGTGGTTATGTTATTGAACTTTTGATGAATACTATTTTTTTAAATTTAATTAGCAACATTTGTTAGAAATACATACCAAAACTTCAATTTTCTTTCCTTTCAAAATATAGATATTAGTAACTATCGACTGATGCAGAAATCGTAACTTTAATCTTAGGAGTAATATTTGTAAGTTAAAAGCTAAGTGTGATTTTTTTGGAAGATATTGCTTATAATTTAACTGAAAACTAATTTGAGAGTTTTCTTTAGTTTAGCAATAGTTTTTTAAAAATTTATTCATGAATAAATTTTGAAAAGAAGAAAGCATAACCAATGTTTGCAATTTTATTTACCGTATTTTTGTATATTTAAGCAAAAAAAGTTACTTTATTATAAAAATTTATTTCCTTATTTTTATATTTATACTCAGTTATTAACGCAGTATTCATATCCATGTATTATAATTTTTTTTAAAAAAAGAAAGAAATTCGGAATATCTTAAAATCAAGTTGATGTATGTTTTTTTAAACTGGAATTTTTTTTCATTGAAAGGCTTTTTCAACAAATATATATATATATATATATGTGGGAGACAACAAGGGGTCCAATACGTTTCTCTTTCTTATGGTTTATTTAACATTAAACAAAAATTAATTAAAAAGGTAGATAAGTTTACAGATAAGTTTGACGATGATATTCAGAAGGTAACGCCTGCTCGCGCACCTCTCGCGTTCTCTTTTTCTCTCTCTCTAATTCTAAGTTTTTTCTCAAGAGTCTCTGTTTTTACAGTTTCAGTTCTGCTTTTACTTTGATGCGCCTGCGCGCGAAGACTGTGTTTTGCTTTTGGCTGCATGCCACAACGGCCAGCCTGACTGTACGCTGTCCGCAGCGGTATTTCCATGGAGACCAGAGGAGAATCTGAAACATACAAAAAAAAACGGAACAGACAAGGACTATACGACAAATATATAGAGATTAAACATATCATAATTTTTCTGAACTAGACAGTTTCTCCATCATGTGAAGGCACCTCTTCGACATCCGGAAGGTTCCACAGGAAAACACATTGTTTCACAGGCATAAGAACGTCTTTTTTAACAAGTTGATCTTTGGTTGAACGCATCGATATTTTCCTCTGTAGAGTTCTGGACGTCTGTTCAAAACGATTTCTCTTTTTCCTTCGCTTCCACTGCCAAGGCTCAAAAATTTTTCGGAGCAACACAAACCGTCGATAATTACTATTCATAGGTGAAGGGTTAGGTGAGCGGGAGATAAATTCCACGGAACTCGTTTTCATGGCACCATTGGCTTTCTTACACAATACTATATCAGAACATTTTTCTCTTACAATACTCAATTTTAACTTAGTACTCTTAATTTTATTACACGAATCATTTCTAGTATTAAAGTTTTTAACATGTGATAAATCATAACTAGAGTTTTCTATCACATTTGAAACAGAAACATTTGGAAAAGAAACACCACAATCTGCATTCAAAGAGGATCCACTTTCACTCAATAAAACATCGCTCTTTGCGTGGCCTAGTTTCTCTATTTCAGAATATACACTGGGATGTATAATAAATTCTTCGGTCAAGGTCGGTGATATTGCCGTTCTCACACTTAAGCTAAGAGAAATTAAGATTAAGAGAAATATTTATGGGTTTAACTTCTACCATACGCTGTTCGCCAAAACATGAACTTAATGTTATGATCTCTTCGGAAGGTGTTTGCACTCTAATTAGTGAGGAATTTAAAACTGGGATCTGGCAACCTGAATCAATCAATGCTGTTACGGGCTGATTTTCCACAAAAATGTTTACGTATTGAAGATTTGCCCATTCATCGCTATTTTGTTTTTCGCTCTCGATTTTCAAAGTATTCACGTTTATTTTATTATGGATGTGATCATTAGATTCTTTAGGTTTAAAACGCTTCTCACAGTCTCTTGCGCAATGAGATGAATCACCGCATATAAAGCAATTTTTATTTTCTCTTTCAAGATATTGGGGATAGTTCTCTTTAATCTTTGGTTTAAAGTTTTGTGATCTATTTTTAAAGGGGTCTTGGGTATATCCATAAGTAATAGGAATTTCTTTATGTGATCCGCTTCTAGATGAAATATAAATATCACACTCTTTAGCTAAATCAATAGGCTTAAACCAATCTTCTGCTTCTCGAATGCCAATATGAGTTGCAGTTTCCTTATTTAAAGTTTCAAATAATTTATCAGAAATTATAAGATCACATAGAGATTCAAAGGAATTAACTTTTCTTAACGAACAATAATATTGAGGTTTGCCGTCAATCTTGCAGCAAATTGGATGTATGTCTCGCCTGATGATTTTACAGCATTTTTAAATGAGTTTAAACACTCGCGAGGGGTTAATTGGAATTCTCTGAGTACTATAGATTTTAGTTTTTCATAGTCATTTAATTCCTCTTCTTTAATATACAGTAAGACGTTATGAGCTCTTTCGCCCAGAAGATTTATTAAAATTTCAGATTTATATTCGTCATTTATTTTCTTGGTTAAAAATGCGCGTTCTAATGATTGGAAGAACAGATTAAAATTTTCAGATCTGGTGGGAACAGGAAGAGATAAAGTTTTTATACTTTTTATCATATTTTCTATGTTAGTTTCGAACTGTTTTTCTTCGACTTTAGCTGCAGGATTTAAACTTAATGCTTTATTTTTAGCCAATTGAAGTTCGATTTCTTTTTCTAATTTTGCTAACTGAAGTTTCGCGAGCTCAATTTTCTGTTTTTCTAAAGTTACCTCTCTTTCGTTTCGCGATACCCTCTCATCTATACAGTTTTGAATTAAAGTTTTAACGAAATCTGGATCACTTTCAAATGTACTACTGTTCTCAATTTTAGTCTTTAGTTTAACTATAGTGTCAGTACTTTCCACAGTACCGTCTAGCTCCTCAACAACTCTTATGAGATCCTCTTTAAGAGCGTTTTTATACATTTTAGAAAAATTTAGAAAGATCCTACCTTTTTTTTTTTCTGGCTCCCTTGTTGCTCGCACGTACGATGTATCCAATAAAAACGTTGATTCCACTGATTTCACCTCTTCGCAGGTTATATCGTTAGATGAAAAATAGTTCTTGAAATTGTTCGAATTGTCACCTCTTCGCAGGTGTTTGTGAGTGGTTCCAACCTCTACACAGGCGGAATTTTCGTCGATGGGTTTTCCAACCTCTACACAGGCGGAATATTTGTCGATGGTTCGTTGAAAAATACACCTCTACACAGGTTATTTTGTTATTTGTTCCGACCTCTACACAGGTGGAATATTTGTCGATGGTTCGTTGAAAAATACACCTCTACACAGTTTATTTTGTTATTTGTTCCGACCTCTACACAGGCGGAATGAAGTTGAAAAATTCAACCTCTACACAGGTTGAACGAAGTTTCCGAAAAATGGCGGAGCGTCTCCTTCACGGACGCTGTTGTTCATTGTCCAGACTTTGGTTCAAAATCGAAATTTTATCTATCCCGGCCGAGCCCCCATAATTTGTGGGAGACAACAAGGGGTCCAATACGTTTCTCTTTCTTATGGTTTATTTAACATTAAACAAAAATTAATTAAAAAGGTAGATAAGTTTACAGATAAGTTTGACGATGATATTCAGAAGGTAACGCCTGCTCGCGCACCTCTCGCGTTCTCTTTTTCTCTCTCTCTCATTCTAAGTTTTTTCTCAAGAGTCTCTGTTTTTACAGTTTCAGTTCTGCTTTTACTTTGATGCGCCTGCGCGCGAAGACTGTGTTTTGCTTTTGGCTGCATGCCACATATATATGTAAGGATAATTAAATTAGATTAAAAATTAAATTCCCTATCTAGCACTTGACTCATCTTTCTCAGTTCCCATCTTCAAGTATCAAACTAATCACCCATTTATTTCTTCCGAACATATGGCCTAGCCAATAAACATGTCTAATTCCAGATCGTTAGATTTAATAGTCAACATATGTCAGCATTAACTTGCAAGCACCCTCTTCAAAGCAGCGATACTTACCATATGTTTTTCAAGTGTTATCCACTTGAAACCACCACCATGGCGTGCTTTTTCCTCCCTGCTCTCGGTGTCAGAACAGATGTACAAATGAAAGAATAAAGGTCGTCTTTTCACTTTTCTAACTTTAATCTGATTCTGTCTTAAAAATCATGACATATATATATATATATATATATATATATATATATATATATATATATATATATATATATATTGTTATCAACTTGTCTTTTTATAGAAATGTTCCATTTAGTTTTAATTTTTTTTCTTTTTTCCTTTCTTTTTCACGATGAAATAAATTTGAGATTAACAATGTTAATATAATTTAGATTTTGTTTTTAAAAACCTTTATACACTTGAAATAGCTGTTGGATAGTTTTATTGTTATTGATATTGCTGCATTCGGTTAATGATAAAGAAGAGGCCCGAATTTGGGATATTTTTCAGATTTAAAAGAAATAAAAAAGTTATTATTATATTTTAGCTTCGATATCCCTTAGAAAGCAGCCCATATTTTGTCATATTTCACATTTTTAACCGAATGGAGCCATTTTTTTCTGGTATAATAAAGTGTTTCGCGTTTTTTCTCCTGTACTGTAGTCTTAAATGAGCTATCTTTTCACATATTAAAATGAAAAAAAAAAAAATATTCACGGAATATTTTGGAATTTTAGGAACGTTATATTGTTAACAAAAAAAAGTATGATTTTGCAAATTTTCATGTGAATTTTTCTGTCTGAAAATGTGATTCTCGTTTAGTTGAAACTCGCGTACTTTTGCCGCCTTAACAGAGCCAGGATCACTTATTACATTTTTTTCTGAACTTCTTTTTGTTTTTTTTACCTATTTCCTTTTCTTAAGAATAAGTGGGTAAATATTTATTATTATCCAAGAGAGTCAAACTTTTTTAAAAGGTGGTTATAATTTGGAATAAATGCTGTTTCTTAAACTGTCTAAACACTTCTTTTTTAGAGTGCAAGGGGCATTTATTCTTTTAATTTATCAGTGTTGTATAGTAATTCGACAGTAATAAACAACACAAAAAGTTTTAATGAGAACATAATATTTAATTCGGCTTTTCGTTGGAGGAAATTTAGAACTTGAATTTCCGTCACGCAGTCTTTATTAGATCTACTTTTATCACTAGAGGTAGGAAATGACGCAATTAATATTTCTCATAAGTATAAAGGGCTTATTTCTACTTGATGAGTTTTAGTGACATCATATTAGTGCATTGTAAATATCATTTGTTATCTCTCTAATTAAAACATCAAGATGCTCAGGTTTTAAGCATGTTTGATGTCTTTAAAATCCATCACCATTTGTTATCGAGATTACGTTGCCACTAATAGGACACTGATTGATTTTCTGAATATTTCAAACAACTTTAATTGCGTTGTCGTAAATTGTTTTATTTAATTAAGTAATAAGAATTTTTAGTTTACTTTTTACTTAGATAAAAAGGAATTTAAGGTTGGGATTAAAAAGAAAAGGTTTAATTTTTGTTTTAAAAGCTTTCTCTCAAGATTCCTGCTTGTTTTCCTCCGAAAATCATCTTCAGTATTTTATACAAAGTGTTAAAACTGTAAATTTTTTTTACCTACGAGTGAAAATGAAGTAGCTTCAACGTAGTTGTTGAATATGTTTCTCAAGTGCCACAACTCTTCACTGTTTTCTAAACTTCTTCTTTTCTTTTCTGACTCAAAAAATATCAAAAAGTATATAGTAATTACTTTTGAGTCTACAACATTGTAGACCACATCCCATTTCACTCCCCCTCCTTCTTTCCTTCCATTGCTTAGCCCTTATAAAAATCCCATTTTTTCCACGCACTTACCTCTTGTAACGATAAATTCATTTTCTTTCATCCCGGAGAAAACTTTTCCATGCTGCAGTCCTAAGTGAGGGAGTAGAAATCCTCGTTTAAATTTAGTGCCCTGAAAAATGCAAGTGCGCGACTCCGCCATTTTTTATTACTCTTTTTCGTCTTTCTCCAACCTTCTTCTGGAAGGAATGAAATAAAAGTTATAATAATAAATACATAAAAAAACGAAAAATGAGACATAGTTTCTTAATGCCACTTTGGCACCCGGCCACTTCTTTTTCGAATAATGTGTAATTTTCTGTTTTTCACCCCCACCCCTTCCATCCGAGTGGTAGAGGTTTCATTTTAATAAGAGTGTCATGGCGACGGGTAGATTCGTCTTGAACCTTCTCTGTAGGCCTTTTTTATTTTGCTTGGAATCATTTAGAACTCTTCAATAAATATGACTACAATCGCAACCTGGGGTGAGTCCAAATGAATCCAAGTTGGCCCGTTTCTTTTCAAAAGGAACATAATGTGCATACCGTGATACTTGTACACAATGCAGAAAAGATAAGATTCACAATAAGTTCCAATATTTATCTGTTTTGGGGGGGGGGGGTTATGTGCATCAGCGATGTATTCTAGTTTTGCAATTCCAACAATATTCGGAATGTCACCCTGGTGGTTTAGGTTTGTCTCATTATTTGTCGTTGGAACATCTGCCCATCATTTTTAATGGATGCTTATTATTCTGTTAAAGAAATTTGAATTCTTTTTTCAATGCACGTTCTATCGAAGACTTCTTTTATTTAATTTTCTGAACTAAGATTTGAACTCCCTTTTCAAAAGCTGGGCGTAAATATTTCCTATATACAATTGCATATGTAGGTATGTCTCAAGGTAGGGGGCTTCAACCTGTGATCCGCGGGCCACGAGTGGCCTGTTAAAGGCATTTTGGTGTCCTCACATTTGAACTTGAGACAATTTCAAGAGGAAATTGCCTTGTCAGCTTATTGTCGTAAAAACACTTTTTTTCTTCTCTATTCTTGATGTTTAAAGCACTCCATTAATATTGTGGCGTGAGATAAATGACGGTAGAGTGGTATTGATTAATTCAAACATTCAGTGTTTATTTACGTCACAGCTATATTTACATATTATACATTGAAGTTATTAAACTTATTAAAAGATTATTAGAGTTCAAATGATATCGTTTGGGAGAGGGGAGTTTTCTTCCGGCGTCCGCTCACTTCAAAGGTTCAAAGCATCTCTGTTTCTCCTCCTCTCTCTTCGGAGATCAGCGGCCGGCGCCTCTTTTTAGCATCTCGTTACATCCTGCTAGTGGCGGGAAGAGGTCCCTCGTCGGTCGAGCGCGGCGCGGGGGAGGTCCAAGATGGACCACGCAATAATTTTGAAGTGCAGGTGCAAATGCACGTGTGGTGTTCCACAAAGACGTCGATTCAGAGCTGGGAGGTGAGAAATGTCATAATATGTTAGATATCTATTTGAGGAAAAAATATTCTGAAAATTAAGAATGTTTCAAAAGTTTCACTGTATTATAAATATGTTTAAAAACTTTCATTCAACATTTTTGAAACCAACGTAAATATTCAAATCTGTAACTACGTTTCTTCACTTAGAATCGGTTGTAAAACAACTCCTCTTTTATTATATAAATTTTCTGTTTGCACTATTTTGTGTAGCCCGCGGATCTTTGTGTGAATTTTTTCACGTGACCCTCGAGCGTAAAAGTTTGAAAATTCCTATCTTAAAGCATGGGCGTGTCGGCTATAGCCTCGTCTCCTTCTCGACTCAGCCTCCAAAGGTAATAATCCGAATAACTTAAACAAATGCTATATTCCTGTACATATTCTCCAAAAAACTGCGAATTTCAAACTGTATGCTTAATAGCGAGACTATTGTTATGCGATGAGCGTCACTCACGTCTAGGGCTAGGCCTACCACCATACACCATCGCTATTCATTTAGTTGAAAGGCTACAGACGGTCGAGCCGGTTCATGCCTAGGTTTTTGAGCAGTGCACATTTATTACAGGTTACCGCTTGATGCGAAATATTGTGCATTTGTAAGGGTCACAGGGGACCCTTACAAATGGGTCTACCTGCATATCTCTGTACACTTGACATATGTGATGAAAACTTTAACACGTAATATGAAGCTGTTTACATGTTTTAATATAATGTGTTTAGCAAGATTCGAGAAAAGACTAGTATATATTGGCAAGATTCGAGAAAAGACTAGTATATATTGCCGATATCGTCTTTCCAAAAGCAAAATAAATATTTAATTGTTTATTGTCTGTACTGTACTCATGGGTGCTGTGCAGTTTATTGTTTATTTACGTAATTTTTGCAGTTTTGTATGGTATGAATACATCAAACTGTATAAAAATTGTATTTTAGAAGTAAAATACTGTTATTGTAGATTCTCTAAATTTTCAATGTCTGCTTAGATTACAAGTTTCTGGAAGGGGGGAAATATCTGTGATGTGAAAAATATTCATATACATATTTAAACAAACGAAAAAGAAACTTGAAAAGCAAATCTTTCAACGGATTATAAAATCATTCGACATTTATGACACAATTACTTCACTCCGTTATAAATATGTCTGTGTCATAGATGAAGTAAAAATCTTTCCTATTGTGCCGTGATTTAGTACTGTAAGTTTCCAAAAATAAGTTCTCGCCCGAACGTAATCTCCTGACAGAGTTTTTCAGGATGCTTGTGATATGCAAGTCCCATTACAAAAATAATCGCCTGTTATGGTTATCTGGCAGACGAACGAATTTAGTTACAAACGCGTACTTCCGTTATTAATCTCCACCGAGACAATCATAATTATAAAAAGAGCATGTTTAATATATTGTGTTCAATATATGTCACATATTCAACACAATATAGACATATATAAACACAAAATATATAGACTGACATAAATATTTAAAATAAGTGGTCGAATAAGATATATTTAAATTGTTTTCGTAAAAAAATAAGGTATTTTGTTATAAATAAAATCAGTTATGTTTTGTGTATTACTAAAATTTATAGAATACCTTGTCTTATGTGGGGGGATGTATTGCATTTTTTATATGTATGTATTAATGTAATAAATTTATTGTTTATACGTTTTATAAGTTTCCTAATTTCTTGTCTTGTTCCTTTTTAGGTAAGTCTCAATCTAGACGTTTTGATTCCTTTCGACTTTTTTTTTATGGTGTTCCCAAACTGATTCATTTGTTACTTCAGGTATGGGAGAAAATTTTATTTAAAACATTTTATTATATTTCCCCCAAAAATACTAATTTTATTGTTGGACTAAATATCAGTCCTATAAAGCTTATGTGTGTTGTTAAAAATATTTGTGAAATCCTTTTAAACTGTACGTAAATTAATAGTAGAAGTTTTAGAATCATGATAGTGATTGTAAAAACTTGTATTGGAATGCCATCTTGCATTAATGTGGTTAACACTTTTACAAATCTAAAAAAAATCATTTTTTTCCAAGTTTCTGAATTATATTTATATCAAATAATTATTTAAAATTCGTTATTTCAATTTTTTTTGTTGTTAAAACATGATTCGCAAGGAAAAGTCAAAGTATATCTGGATTTAGTTTTCGTTTTTTTTTAATGATTATATGTACACTTAGTAGATCTATTTTATTTAACGGTTCAAATATCGATTATTTATCGTATTAAAATGATAAATTAATGGCGAATGGAAACAGTCAAGAAATATAAATTATGTTCAATGACAGAAAATATTTATTATATGCGAATTAATTTTTTGCATAATTATTTTATAATAAATTGTTTACTCTTTTCTGAAAGAAAAATAAAGAGTTATTTATGAAATCATAAAATAAACTTCCTTCTATTTATTTCAATAGTCACATTACATCATTTCTCGCTGTGTTCTAATTTTGAATATTAATTCATCACCCAATTGTCGATTACATCCTACATAATGAATTGTTCAAACTTTTCATCTGAAATGCTACAGTAAACAATGATGTAATTGGATTCTATCCTTTTGTTGTTTAATGATTTTGGCAGTAGTTATTTTTGTTTTTAATCTTATTAGATATGGCAACCCGCCATTGAGCATCCATTGACGGGGATTCTTCTTATTCTTTAAATGGATATTTTTGCCGGTTTTTTTCTCTTACGAATGTAGGAACGTAAGCTCAGACACGGAAGTGGGAAAAAAACCCTACTATTTAAAGTACATTTTGTCATGAGAATCTTGGCTTTAAAATCGCGAGGATGGAAAGATACGCAAAATAATTTCTTTATTACACAACTAAAATTCTTCGAAAATATGAAAAATTAATTTTTTTATATAAAAATCGTTTGGTACATACAAAACTGCGGTTAATTATTTAAGTTATCCGAACACGTTCGGAATATTTTTTGACAAAATAACATATTTAAACATTGTAAATGCTTTTTAGGACTCAATACCAATAAATGCTAATATTTAACCAACAATATTTAAAATAAATTGTCGAAATTTCACAAAAATCACTATTATAAGTGAAACTTAAGCAATATTTTTGTAAAACTTCAAAGCAATTAGAGAAAAAAAAATAAAACTTATATTAGTAAAAGTATTACTAAAACAAATTAGATGCAGTTATCTAGAGAATGTACTAAAATTTTAATATTTTATTAAAATTTGAAAATTTTAGAGCTGATTGAGTAAACAATATAAGAAAAATCACATTCTTTATGAGACCATTATTTAAATAACAAGCCCTAACTCAAAAAATATTCATACTATAAGAAATATTTTAACACACATTCTCTAGAAAATAGCATAAAATACCAGATTCAAAACGTTTTATAGAAATATATTTGTAATATTTTGAGTAATCAGACTCGCAATGATATGATTTCGAACACTTTAAATACCCTCTTCTGGCAGATGAAAGACCCACTTCCGGTCTTTCTAACTTAATAAAAATTGATTGTAGCTTGGCCTCTAGGTAGCGTAGAAATGAAAAAAAGTATGTTTAGTAAAGCCAAAAGGTAGCTCTATTCAATAAAATAGAAAATAAAAATATCTGTCTTGACGGAATTGGGTCATTTTCAACTTGTGCGAATACCTTAAATTGTTCTTTTTAGAATTGGTCTAATGAAGTGAATTATTCTAAGTAAACTTAAAAAAAAGCGAATTTCTGCACCGCGCATTTTAATTTGCAATGATTAAATTGGTAATTTTATAGATTTGCTGAAAGTAGAATTTATACGTCCTGATACTAAAATCATATTAGTAAGTATATTTTTATTATATGAACAGAATTTTTTTTCTACAATTCATTAATAACTTTATATTATCAGGTATACTAGATTTCTAATTGAACTCTTTACAGTCGGTAAATCCGGAATTTTTTAGTTAGAAAGGAAAAATATTTTCTCTGTAAAATTTGATCAATTTCAGCAATTCGGAATATTTAATGATATGTTGAAGAGTAAATGTAATATTAATATTTTATTATTCTGTTTGATCTTTCAGGTCGTAATAAATATTTCTTTAAATAAAAAAACATTGTTGTTGCAGTAATGATTAAACACAGTGAACATAGATAATTTAATTTTTGTAAAGAATAATAAAATTTCAGAAGAAAAATGGTTTTTAAAAAATATTATTTTAGTAAATATTACCATATTAGCGAATTTTTTTTCTAATATTCTATTGTTATACAACTGGTGAAATTATGTTAATGCAGTTGATGAAATATGAAAATTGGAACACGTTTTTTTCTGTTAGTTTGTTACTTATAACCTGCTGTAATGTGCTACATAGTAACCTACTGAGAAACTACATTGAAAATTAATTTCTCTCCGAAAATTACCAAAACCAGTTACGAAGGACATTCGAATTTAGGTCGGGACGATATTCGGTTAGAAGGAAAATAAATATGTATTCGTATATACCTAACGAAACATATTTCAATCCTTTTTTTACAGTGGCTATCGGCAAGATTCAAAACTGGTTTCCAAAACTGGAATTATGTGTGCACATTTGAAAACCGTAGTAAAAAAACTGACCACTCAACGCGCTGCTTAGTTTTAACCGCCTTTTTGAAAGCACAACTAATGATTCAAAAAAGAAATTTTTTCGCTTTTTCAAATTTAGATGACGCATTGCTAAAAATAGCTTTCAGGAATATAACCGAACGTGATCTGAAGTTTAAACGTGTGTGTTCGTGTTGCCACATGATGTTTTCCCCAAAATAATAATTAAAGCGTAGGTTTTTATTTTGGGTCAGTTTTCTCCGATTCGTTCTGAAGTATTTGTGAAGAAACTATAGTGTTGTTACTCGGAGGAAATGGATTATAATTACGCAGGTGTGCTAGCTATTTATTGTGTTTCTTCGTCTTCTTTCGATTGGGCGAATATATCAGGTTGTTTTCTTTATTAATTAAATAATATTTAACTCGGTCAAAAAAAAGTAAAAGCAATTTTTTTTCCGTCTGGGGGAAAAAAGGTTAAGCTAAGTTGAAATGAGGCCATTATTGTGTTGAATTACCGTAAAGGGTCATTTAAGTGCATGTTTATTTTATTTAATGTTCGTTGAGAGAGGGTTAATTTTCTTTAATGTGTAGTCAGTGTGTTTTTAAAAGTGGAGAAATTGCTAAATAAGGTATGTGTCATGAATTTACAGTTGAGTATTAATAGTTTCAACAAATTAGAGCATAACTGCTTGACTTTAAATTTCTGTTTGAATATTTTTGATATTTTAATTGAAAAACGTTTAACTTGCAACGCATAAATAAGCTGCTTTTTAAAAAGATAACTTTTTTAAAAATAATTTTTAAAAAGTAATAATCGAGAGAAAATTATTATGAATGTCTTTAGTTCAAATAGTTCGCTTTTTTAAAAGAATTTGTGTTAGTTATATTTAATGAATTTTTCCCCCCTGAAATCACCCAATTTCATTGCACAACCTTGGCGATGAATTTGATTTGTTATTATTTCCAAATACAGCATATTTTATAGGATAAAAATGTTTTTTAACTGTTCAAAAATTTCATGAAATAACGAATCAAAAGATAAATAATTTGTTAAAACATAATTATTTTTATTCAAGTCAGTAGTTACGTTTTCAAAATTAAGATTCAGAGTGACTTAAAAAAATCAACCAATCAAGGTACGTGAGCCTTTCTTAGAGCTGTGCAACATCATTTTGGTCTCGTTCACATTAATCATAGTACCAGTATATCCGAGTAATGTGTCACAGTTTTAGGAAAAAACTAGCAGGTGGCCTTTATGTTCGAAATGAGAATGTTTCGGCAGATCGTGCGTTGTGTATGACATTTGTTGCATATGATTTCGATACAGGTGTAGATATGGAATTAAGTTAGAAAAATATTTCTTAGAACTCTAGTAAAATTTCTTTCAAATATACAGATGTCGTATAGCAGAAAGTAATTATTTGTACTGAACTATTTTTCTCTTATGAATAAAAATTCAGAAATAGGGAAACGGAAAAATTTTGCGATGTATTTCCTAAGAAACTTCTGCTGATTAAATCTAAACCTGTAACACATCTTTTTTTTCTTTGAGCGAATAATTATGATTCCTATTGAATAAAATATTTATTATTCTCACTCCCAGAAACCACACGAGAGCTATTGGCGACCGACCATTAATATTTAGGCTTGCCATATCCCCAACAGTTGTCCAACGAGAAAGGTGCTGTATAGAAACACGGTTGTCAGTAAAAGTCAAAATGTCCCTGGTTAGAAGCAATGCCAATAAATTACAATTCTTTATAAATTTCAATAAGTTCAGATCTAAAAATATCGGGAGTATATACTTCTGGTAGGGTCACCCTATATGTGGAGGCCATTCCATTATGTCCAGCTTAAAGTTAAGCAGGCACTAGGGGTTAAGTGAGTTTTCTCCCTTTGGTGCCCTAGTTCCTTAGATCAATTGAAGCTGCTCATTTCCCATTACTATCAGAATCGTGATCTTATTGAGGCTGAGTTGAGGTCCTAGGCTCATTCCTTCAGACTCCACTCCCTCACTCACGCTGCGACCAATCACTCTTCTCGGGTGCTCTTTAGTCCCTCTTAAAATACATTGTATATGAAGTCGAGAATTCAGATTCGTTTTATTTTATTAAAAAAAATGATTTTGTAGTTTACAAGACTAGGGTGCCATTATTAATCCGTTTAATTCTCTGTCAAGAAACCTTTTTGAAATGACCTTATGATTCTACATCGTGAGAAATTCTGATTTAATTATTCACGAAATTTCAATTTTGTTCAATATTTTATGTTTTTTTTTTAATAAAACATGTTTTGTGTGAAACGGTTTAATTTCCCTCCCCCGAAAAAGTAGGTAGTCACAATGATAAATGCTACCACGTGTTCTCCACTGAATTCAGAAGTTCTGTAGACTGATTCTTTTTTATTCTATTCCTGAAATCTAGATAAAATTTCAAATTTGATGGTCGGATAAATGTGCTCAATTTTCAAATGTCTTCAAAAAGTTTTTGTAAAATAAAAAATGTATATATACTCTTTTATTATGGGTGTACTTTTAAATCGAGTGCATTTTGTTACCCTGTATGTTGTAATTGATAAATATGAACTTTTATGAAGAAAGTTTCTGTAAAAAAATTGTCTACAGTTAAACGCATGAACTGATTGGCTGAAAACATGTGATTGCATTATGTTACTATACGTGTGTGTGAATTGATGTACTTATTAGTAAGAAACATGCGATTTCCGTGATCATGTTAACTATGAGGTGGCATGCATATTGTGTCTTTAAATGTTAAATATTCATGAGAGTGTTCTCATTCCGTCTTCAAATGTTAAATTTCATAAGAGTATATTTTTCCTTTGAAGGAATTTTTGGCGAATGAATATTTTTGCCGCTTATTTCTATTGTTAATTTCTATTTATTTTAATAAATAGTTGGCGCCAAGTCTTTCACACTTGATTCAGAAAATTTATACGCATTGATTTCGTAAAGCATGATGTACTCTAAAATACGGCGTGTAATGCGCACTCGGAATACAAAAATCAAGGTCGAAAGTTAAGAGTACGCCGAGTATAAAAACGATAGCTTTTAAAATAACAAAAGAGATGAGCATAAAAATTTTTTTTTCTACACATATCGAAATATTGTTTATTTAAAAGAAATGGCATGTCTTATGAACAAAAAGAGTTGTAGTTATAGAAGTATAATCTTTTTTTTTTCAAAAGTCTGGGATAATACCACGAATAAATGACTTCAAACATTTCAGGTGTCTTCATAAGAAGAGGGCGTGCGTTATACGCCGTATTTTACGGTATTTGACCATAGCATAAATTATATTTAAATAAAAATGTACCGGGGTCATTTAGACATCTGATAATGTGCAAAGAATTCCCCCTCCCCATTCAGAAGTACGCAATTTATGAAAGCGCTTCCAAAAGGAAGCATCATTATTCTTACTGTGCTAATGTGCGGCGTTTTGCAAGTGATTTATCCTCGACCCTGTACACTGGCGAGCTGTCTGATTCATTACAAGGTCGATTTGTAATGTTGCCCGGATCCGAAATATTTTCATCCTATTGACAGTAGAATCCCCAACATTTAGTATCGTGATACTCAGCATCGTATATCCTTGCAGGAATTAGGAACATGTACCACATTTTCTCGCAGTGAATTCGCTGAACTCGTATTTACTTTTCGAACGAACTTATTTTAAAAGTAGTACAGGGGTGAACAACTTGTTTTGGCTTGTGGAGCGGAGGATACAGGAGGCTGCACTTTTTAAAAAATGATCCCAAGTTTCATTCAGTTTATCGACTGGGCTCATTTCATATTATCTAGAGCTGCAAGCGCATTCAATTTTAGAATAAGTTTAGTGAGACAAATGTACCCTGTCATATTCTCTTTCCTTTTTTTTTCTGAAATCATGAGTGAGATGGCTTGTTGAAAATTCTCGTGTTACAGCCTGCAACTGTATGTCAGCCAACGTGCATCTTGTTGATATTCATGAAAGAAAAATTTCGGTCACAAATGTACATGAAAAAAATTTTCCAATGGGGCTGCATTTTGTCCATTTAGCGTTTGCAGACGCGACAAGTCCCCTAATGTGAGAGCCATTTCATGGTGGCATCATCTAGTGGCGGCCTCGTTACCAAATTTGTACCCTCGAATTATTTTTTAAATTCAAGCTCTTGTGGCATGCTAACTATTGCCGTGATTTAATTTTTACCTTGACTATCAGAGCCAAATCGATACTCGAGATGTTTTGCATGCCTCATAAGCACATGTCATGTGTGCCTACGATTTTCGCATCCAGGAAATCTATCGACTCCGGACAGGGTCAAACGGGCTTACGAAGCAGACACGCTAGCTCTGAGCCACCTTCTACTATAATAGTCTACTATGATGGAAAATTCATACTTATCCACTTGCGGAATGAGCCTCCGTGATTCGAAATGTACGAAACCGTAGTTTCTGCGTGACATATTTTTGTCTCACGGCGGCCATTACGCGTGAGATGTTCGGCATTCCGGTGGGAAAACTGTGAATGGAGTCGAAATTGTTTGTTTCTTCTGAGATGTGAGTGGAGATGTATTCCCCTGTCTCGGCCAGTGGGCAATTTATATTTAAATTCGCTTACCATCTTACTTTAGTAGGACGTTTGAAAAGAATTATGTTTTATTTATAAATAAATTTACGCTGATTCTTGAAAGTAGACGGAGGTACGTGGGGAAGGGGGGAGTAATATATCTGAAACTGGAATTTTGAGAAATCTTCCATCACATGAACGTGAGTGTGACATCGTTATATTTATCGTCTGCGCCATGTGTTGCCCATAAAATGAAGTTTAAATAACAATTTTTCGACGGCTTTGCTAACCTAGATTTATGACAATGGGGAGAGAATTTTTGTTGTGTGGTTTTAGGCGTGCAGATTTATAGGTTATTAATGGTATAAAACCCGTTTTTTGGATCTTTTCTTGGTAGTTATAATCTTTTTCATACATCGGGCGAAATTCGAAACTTGGTAAAAAATAAAGCATTTTCTCTCTTGTTAAATTTCTTTAGAAACCTTTTTTGTTTTACTTTTTACAATTGCGTAGCATATTCTTATCCCCTTTTAATTAAATCTGCATATGCACCGGAATGGAATAAAGTTTTTCAGTTATCATAAGAAATCAAACTTTGATTTAGATTTTAAATTAGCGCCTTAATCCTGTAACAATAATTGGAGAGGTTCACAAAAGATATTTCCATTTCCTTTTAATGGAATGCTTTCCGATTAATGCTTCAGTATTGAAGAGATACAGGCATTGCGGTTTTAAAAATATGTGACGGGTAGGGAGACATACTCTAACCCAGGGGTGTCCAACACGTGGTCCGCCAGTACGTAAGTTGCGACCCACCGACTCTTAACAAATTTTTAAACATCAGGTTTTTAAAGTTTTTTCTCATTTTGAAATTTATATATGTATATAAATCAATGTATTTGCTTGTTACCTGCTCTTGTTTTAAAATAAATCCTTTTTGATGATAGAAATGTCTTTTAGATTTATTTTGTCAAGCACAGTTCCATTAGATTTTACTATAATGAATTACTTTTTTTAATAAATTCCGAACTGTGCATTATGGATATCCTTTACTATGGATGATTCTCTTGTGTGTGCGACTTTCATTTCTCCTCTGTTTGGATTGTCCAAAAAAAAAAAGCAAAAGGCAGTCAGAGATGTTTTTAAAGTTAAAAAAAATATATTCCGGACGGTTAAGATAAAGAATGTATGCGACTGACAGGACAATCAAATTTTAACAATGAGTAACGAAAAATCAATTCAAAAGGAACACCTTAATTTTCAGAAAAATGGCAACACACACACTGTAATATTTTAAACATTACTTGATCATTGCATTATTATATTATATAAACATTATTGTGTTATCTATGTCTGTATACATGAAAAATAATGAAAACAACAATAATAATAATTCATTCTGTATTACATTTTCACTCCAATAAATGTTTTTTTGTTTCCTAATCTGATATAAAGATACATAATTTTGTGTGTGGCCCGCGAAATTATGTTTTTCCGAAGTGGCCCGCAAAGTCTTTTGGGTTGGACAACCCTGCTCTAAACGTTGAAATTGCTAAACACTATGCTTCGAAATTTTGTGAAATATTTTTTAAATTCATTTTCTGAATTCATTGTATTCTTTACGTAAATAATAATATGGTTAATAATTGTTTACCTTGAGTTCTTGTTTGATTTTGATGTAATCTTTAGTTACAGTTTTTTTTCGAAAAGTGGTTTTAATTTTTGTGGAGTTATTCAATTTTTTTTTGTTTATAATAACAAGTTATTCATAAAAAGAAATTTTAATGTGAAGTATTTTACTACTTGAAATTTCTCGACGATTTTTACGTGAGTTCCAAGTATTATTTTATTAATTCTTCTGTTATTTTTTAAAGCTTTGGCAAAAGTGGTAATATTTGCTTAGTTTAGCTGGGTGTGGGAGTGTTATGCTATGAGAAGGAGAACTGACTGAGATAGGATCTGGAACTAAAATAATGGACATGAAAAGATTCCTATTATTTTGTCAGTAGGAGGAAAAGTACATTTTATCGTAAACATTATTATTGCAGATCTCTGAATTTCGCCACTGAGACTAATGCTTGATGATTCGATTGTTAAGTTCATTCGAAGAGTTCATGAGAATCCACACCGCAACTGGAAAAATTTATTGAGAGACATATAAAGAAGTGTAGTACAGCGGTATTCAAAGTTAAGTCATTACAAGAAATGCCATTGATTTTATGTTTAATAATATGGTTTTCAATATTGCCCAAAACTAACACTATTAATCTATCAACTATTTCAATCTGAAATGATTGTTTTTGACTCGGCTTTAATTTAGCGAATAAAATTAAAACTGAAAAAAAAGCCCAAAAGGTAAGAAAATTCAATAAATTTTTATTCAAAACGAAAGTACGAGTGCGTAATTTGAATATTTCAGAGCATTTCCCTGAACAACGAATTCGAAAAATAATTTCATGTGTTCAGAACGCTTAAATGCCCTTGCTATACTGAGCATCGAAAATAAATAAATAAATTGGAAAACATTTGAAATTTTCGAAAGTAATTAATGTTATAGCAAAAATGAATCGTGTATTAATAATATATATTCGTGCTTGTAATTTTTGTTACTTTGCGAAAAACATTTAGGGCCCAAATGGTTTTTTGCACTTAGGCCCCTTTACAGAGAAGGCCAGAGGAAACTGAAAGTCCAGGTCCATGGCATCCTATCCATGAGCCGCTGCAGCAGATGGCTTTGTTCAGTGCAAAGGAAGCTTTTTTCTTAATGGTCATTCAGCGTTAAAACAATTACCCAATCATTTCTTTCCCTTCTTGATACTTTGACCGTTTAAAATATGCAACCTATCTGTCAAGAGATTTCGTCGCTGTTTTGAGAAGAGCATAGATTCGACCTTCGCTCTCTGACGTCACAATCAAGAATTACGTGGAAGGCCAATTCCATTATTTCGTTGTAAACGAATCCCTCATTTTTTCCCCCTTTCATCTCTCCTTTATGGAACCATTATTATTCTCTCTCAACAACTATTATTCTCTACTCTGTGCTTCAAAAAGTTGAGAAGATGAAAAAAGAGAAAGAACAACTTTTTTATGTAAGAGCGAGTGTGTGTGGATCCGGTTGCTCTTTTCATTGTTTGATTGCGCATGTGTTGGAAGTGGACGCCATTTTTTAAGCCTATTGTGTTTTGGAACATCTGTTTCTCTTCCGTGGAATTCATTTGGATTTCTATGTCAAGTGAATGTTTACTAAATGAGTATCATTATAACATTGGTTTCATTATTTTGATTTGCATATGTATTATTCAGTGGAATTGAATGTTATATTCTTACAAAAAATAGGCTTAATCATAAAACTCATAATTTGCAACTTTGAAACAATGTTCGAAAACTGTAGAATTAACAGTTGTATATCACTGGTACACATAATTTCCCTTTCAAATATCGGTATCAAAAATTGTAATTATTATACAAATATATACTTATCTAAGATGTATTTCAGTAGAGTTCAGAATTAAAAGCCTGCACTTTTTAGAACTGTGTTGCATTGTAATCGTTGAAAATGAATTGAATCTGGTCTAGTTTTTTTTTCACAAATGCAGTGTAATGCAATAAGACTTGCTATTTTAATATTAATAAGAAAATCGAATGTAGAAGGAAGGCTTTGCCTTCGAGGCTTGAAATGCGGTATGGTTTTTCACCCAAAATGTTTGCACCTTAGCTTTTCAGGTGTTATTTTCGATTCAGAAGTTGTCAATTCTTCTTCTCTTCTGATTTGGAAGTCCTCCCTCCATTTGAATGCACAATGCCTCTTACAGAAATTCTTGTGTACTGAATTTTACTCCCCTCCTCCATCCACTCATAAATTTATTGACAAGTAATTGGTAATCACAGCTAAAATTTAAAGTTCTGCTGTTCTTTTTTAAAAGATGGAATTCATTCGAGATGGAGGTTAAAATGGAATGATCTGCTTCTGATATTCAAATAGGGAAAACATGTTAAAAAATTATATCTTAATGTTTTTTAAAATTCGATTAAGTTACACTTTATTTCGCAAGAAGAAATGGCGTATTTTAAATGTACCTTACAAAATCGTACAAATCGCAATTTGTTTTGAAACATTTATAGATGTATTTGAAATGGCTCTTTTTATGTATGTTGCGTGTGTGTATTCGTGCATTAATTGGATTTCTCCCCAAAATAGACTTATTTTATAATTAGTTGGAGAAAACAATGCATAGAAAATTAATGAATTTTTCAAACTTTCCAAACAATGAAGACTTAAGTAGCTCCCTCCTCGAAGATGAATCTTCCTTCCCCTTTCTTTAGGGTGACATTTTCAGGAATGTCTTCTTGCGGGAAGCGGGTGAAATATGTCAAACGGGTGCCCTTTTCCATATCCGGGCCTCAGCAACAGCCACAAGTGGTTATTTCCTCCTCATACTGGATAAAATTCCTACCCATCATCATCAGGAATGTGTTCCCCCTCTCCACCCCCCCTTTCTTCACCCTCCCAATTTTATTAACGATAAACATTTACATTCCCTGTAATTGCGTTTTCCCCATTCGCTCTCACGGTTATGCGGGAAAGCGAACATAACACTCGGAGGGGTTTAGGTGTCAAGTGCGCGTGCGCGCCCGGGCAGATGGTTCGATAAGGCGAGTGGATCGGTGAAGGAGAGAGATTGAACCTCTCGCGCAAGCGCGTGGGGATCGCATTGGAAAACCGAACGGGTGCCTGGAGTTCTCTTGTATTTTCTTTCCTAAAAAATAACCTGTCATCTTTCCTCTTGTGTTTCATGTTTGAACTTGGCATTTTTACCAAAAAGAAAATTGTTACTTAAAGTTTAAATTTTAAAATTTGCTTAAGATTCAGCCTTATCATATAGAAAGAAAACTAATGTTTTGAACTCTGAATAGAAAGTTGTTTCAAAATAAAAGATTATAGAAAATCGGGGTACCATGTTTCGTCTTTAGAATTTGATTTACAAAGTCGTAACATTCAAAAGAATACACAAAATGAAATTTTGTAAAAAAATTTAGTCATTTTCGTGTCGTTGAGAATTCAGTGCCAATCATCAGCGCACACAGGAATTTTTCAAGAGAGGAGGGATCCGGGATCGAAAGTTCACCATTTTTGTATCATACTCCTTTTGATTTTGTCAATTTTCGGGAACAAAAAAAAACAGTAAAAAACTAATTTTTGAATAAATAATTATCATTAATTAATAAAATTAATCATTAATAATTAATCATTTACGTATTTATATACTTAGAATTATAATCAATCGAAAAAAAATCAAGGGCTTTGGGGGTTGGGGTCCGACCCCCAGGAGCCCTCTTGTGTGCGCCACTGGTGCCAATACATAATAGAAGTTCCATATGTCTGAAAAATGCTCAAGTTTAGTTGGTGTAGCAGATCGTACGTACCAAGAAGGTTGTCGTATTCTGCAGTCATTGTCTTTTTACTTTCATTTTTAGTTTTTGAGCTTATTGGCTTTTACAACAGGGGTTGGCCACTTTGTGGAAGTGGAGGGAACCAGGGGGTCGCACCTTTTGAAAACGATTGCATTTACTAGTTCACTTCACGTGTCAGAAAAGATAAATTGTACCATAAAATCAATTAATACGAGTTAAATAAAATAGTGGTAGTTTTATTCAGTTTATTTACTGTGCTCATTTCCTATTTGCAAGGACATTTCATTTTTGAATCAGTTCAACTGGACCAGCAATACTCAACCCGCGGCCCATCCACACTTTTTATGCTCTGGAAAATTCACTTATTGAAGTACAATAGATTAAAAATTGGGTGTCAAGAAATCCAATACATCAATTTTGTTTTTTGCTGTCGATGCCGTACGAGTGCGAATTGGTGTTCTTTTTTCTATTTGTAACGGTTACGGTCAGCGATAACAGACAACAGTGAAGTAGAGACAGTTTTATGGGTGGAACTAATTTTTAACTATCTTTCATATCTTGCAAGCGAAAAATATTCAAAGAAAATAGATCGTTTCAAGACGATTGGGAGGTTGACTATTTCGTGGTGTAAAACAAATAGGGATCAGTCGTTGTTTGATTTGTCACGAAAGTGCTGTATTTAAAAAATACCAATAAACAGGAATCATTCAATGACATTTTTTCTAGAACATGTCTTTTAAGAAGTGATAAATAGGCTTTTTCTTGAATAATCTTTGCTACAGCAACAAAGTGCTTTGTCAGTGGTAATGTCACAGTGGTAATAAAGACATCCTATGAAGTTTGTTATATTATTGGTAATCCTATGAAACCATTTACTGATGCAGAAATTGTGAAGTAGTGTTCATTAAATGCTTCTAATGTAGTGTTAGTGACAAAAATAAAAAATATATATAAAAAAGCATAGTAATTAAAAAAGAAACTAATATTTTGATCAATTTTCTACATTTTAATTCCCCCTTCCCCTCTTTATCCTCATTCCGTGTGAAATTGCTAACATATGTTTGCGATCCAGAAGAATAAAAGGTCGAGTACCCCTTAACTGGACAAATGTATTTTATCACACTTTTTTATAATTCTTTTCAAATCGGGAGTGAGATTGTTTCTCATGAGAGCCTGCAAGTTCTTGTGCGTCAACTCTTGTTGATCTTGATGAAAGAAAAACTTCGGCCACAAAGACGCAGCGATCGAAGTGTGGAGAACATGTTCTATTTCGTTTTCTAAATCTTGGTGTGCCGCTAACCCCTCTTCTACAATATTTCTAGCAGCTCTTGGTTCGCTGTCTCCCTTTTAACTCCGAATATCTCTCATTTTATGAAGTTATGAATTTTATTGGATGAAATTTTTATAAAAATTTTTTTAATCCATTTACATTTTCTTTACGTGCTTTCAAACTTTTTTTTCAATAAGTTACTTCATTTCTAATTATATTTCTGTCTCTTGCCTTTCTTTCAATGCATTGTCTCCATTGTAATTTCTAAATTTCATTCTCCGCTTCCTTCCCTCGAAGACTCAGTAAACTTGCATTGCGCAAATCAAATATTAGTCTTTAAATTCTTTTAACTGATGGTTACTAGAATAATAGAGAGATCACTGAATTATTCACTGAACAAAGGATCGTCCGGCGAAAATAAAGAAAGCTATTATTTTTTGCGAGAGCTGTTGGTCAGAAGGGGTGTGGGTGGTATGCAAATATTGTTCACAGGGTGTCCTTAATTCAGAGCTAAACTCTGTTTCTTTCTATCGATTCATACTGCACGTTGCGTTGTCTGAAATTAAATGCACATGTTTCATTTTCGGTACGTAATGCAAAGTTTGACTAGCTTTTCGGGAATAAAATGTTTCAGGTATTGAAAACTTTAGATTTGATTAATCGATTATAAATGAACTTTTTCTTCTTTTTTTTTTGTTTGCAGCCATTGTTCTTGTGGGAAGTGTTCTTGGCTTGAAATTTTTTGAGTTTACTTTTTCTCTAATTCCAGTTTGATTCTTTTTCTTTTTTTTTTATTTCTTCTTAATTTTTTAAAGTTTGTTTGAAACTTTGTAACACATCTGTACGAGAAATTTCGATGTTCCTCCAAGTTTCACTTTTCTAATTACAGTAGTCCTTAATTTTGGACTGTATTTCCAGTTTTCCCGAATCGAATTAAATTTTTTGATCCTTTTCCCATCGATATTTTAATTTTTGGAGATAGTTATGAAAAAGAAAAAGTAAAATATTTTTTTCACGAACATTACGGAAAAGTTATGAAAATGAAAAAGTAAATTAAATATTTTTTTCACGAACATAACAGAAAATATTTTTAGAAAGGGTGAAATGACACACAAAATTACAATGTAATTGACAAAAACGCATATTTGAGAAGCAAAAGTACGATTTTTTCCCATAATTTTGGTGCCACAGAAGACCCGCCGTGTAGAGAGCATCGATGCACTCTGGAGGCTCAAATGTCTTCCTGTTGGTGTGGCGTAATAGTTAGGAAAGGGAGGTGTCGGATCGGGTGTCATCCTCGTCACTTGACCAAAATTATGAGTTCCGTCGCCAATAGCCTTTCATGTTCCTTTTTAGCGAAACCTTACAATAACTCTCACTCCACATGCATAATTTTCTGACAATCACCATTACAAAGTTACGATATGCATTCTCAACTAATTTAGGAGGATGCACGAGGCTGCATTTAAAACACACTCTTGGAAAGATTTACTTTCTGAAGGGGTCGGCGGTTTTCCGATTCCACTGAGTCGACATTGTCTATCTCAGCCTTCCACGCTTCCGAATCCCACAGACTTTCAACTGCAGTGTCTTTTTGGCAACATTATCATCTGGTATTCGAATTACATGGGCTATCCAATTCATTCTATTTATTTTTATTTTTATGTGTTTGATGTCAGGTTATTTAAAAATTCTGTACAATTCAAAATTATATCTTCTCCAGCTATTGTTTTCGTGTACACCTCCAAGTATACTTCGAAGTATTTTTCTCTCAAGGGATGCTATTTGATTTTCTTCCATTTTTGTTATTGTCCAAGTTTCAGATGCATATGTCAGAACTGATCTGATAAAGAGTTTTGCAAACTAAAAAATTTGTGTTTCTTGTGAAAGAAATTTAGACTTAAAAAACCCCCTCCTTTCATAAAAAGCCTTATTTGCTAGGTCTGAATTTCTTGAGATCATCTGTTATCAGACGTAATAAGTAGGTAAAACTTTTAACTGCTTAAAATTTATATGAAACGATTTCAAAAAAAGGATTTGGGATTCTTTTTTGAAAATAGCTTATATTTAGTTTTTTTTTTGTTTGTTTGTCATTTATAACAAGACCCATACGACTTGCTGCAATTTTAAGGGCTAGAAATGCCTCTTCCAGAGCAAGGAGGGTACGAGCAATCATATCAATATGAGCAGCCCTTTGCACTTAACTTCATGCGTTATAACCATTTGGGTGGGACGAATGTGTGTGAGACCATTCTTTAACCCTGTCTTTAAATGCCTTCTTTCTTATTGACCCTATTTCGACGAAATCTTGACCGAGGTAGAGGGGGGGGGATATTTTACCATCTTCTTGGGTTTCACTTTTGCGACGCCCCTGCCCACTCGATGGGACCTGCGCGATCATCCGGCTTTTCTCCGTTCATCCGGACGCCCCTTCTCCTCTCAAAGCGCCCTCTGTCGGTCCGTTCTAGAACAAAGGCGAGGTCATTGCATTGTAAGCGGCGAATAAAAATCCAGTATTGATCGCAGGCGGGATGTCTACTGTCCTCCCTCTGTCCTTTTTTTTGTCCTCTCCTCCACTTAATGAATCGATAGCCTCACCACATTAAGGGGTGCAGGTGGCCTGACTGGCGCCCGACATCTTACAGATGCTCGACGCCCTCTTCCAGGGAATGGCCTCCTTTTAAAACTGTCACTGATCACTTTTTGTGCCAGAGAGTTATGCTCCCGTTACCAAGCGCACTTTGCGGAAAGGGTACACAAGTTTTGACTATATTTCACGGCGTTTGCCTAACACTTAGTTATATTAACTCGATGACTAGTAAACACATCCTCAGTTGGAGAGAAAAAAATGTTTTTTTCCCTGAAAAATTGTAGTCTGCGCGTCAATTCTTTTTTTTAAAAAAAAATTGGGATTTTTGAGTTGTGGAGGGCAGTAGCGAACAAAAGGTAGGGGTTTTAGTCCCCCCTCCCTTCATAGACAAAAAGATTTTTTCAATTCCTACTATTAACTCACACTCTGTATATATTTATTTATCTTCGTGGAATTTTCAATCGTTCATAAAATACATTTTAAAGCGCTCCATTGAGCTGACATTTTATATACATGATTATTTTGGATAACAATACAGTTATTTAATTTTAATTAATAAAAATTAATGGATTAAAACTAATTATTTAAAGAATTACAGATACAGCTACGTTGGCACCCTTTTTGGCGACTTGGCGACCCTTTTGGCGACTTGTGTCCAAACCTGAAATTTTTTTCCCCCACGTTTTATAGCATTCAGTTGATCTGAAGTTTTATTTACACGATTGGTTTGGAAATAAATTACCACCTAATGTTGTGATTTTGTCCTATGTATATGCATATTCATAGTAATTGTAACTATTTAATAAAAAGTAGCTAAAATAAAAATTTTCTTTGTTGATCTAAGTAGGAATTATACTACTACTATATTATATTACTTGTTTTTATCATAAAGATTACCTCTAGGCGCTTTGGGCTACGTGTTTTTAAGAACAGTTGCGTACACAAAGATGGGTTTGGGAGGTTCAAACCTGTCTCATGGAACAACAAAATTTTTAATGTTTAGCGTAAAGGCGTAGCGTAAGCGCGTCTCTGTGCGTTCGTCTATGTTTTTAAATAATATAACCCCTCACATGAAAGAAGTCTGGGTATGCCACTGTTTCAGAATGCCCCCCCCCTTTCATAAGGGAGATCTATGTATTGAGTGAGTGAGCTAAAAATTGCTTTGAGCTCTAAATGAATAGAATTTGTAATGTTTTCAATAGAGTATGTGTATATATAGTGTTTCAATTTTGTATGATGAATACTCAAAATACTATAAATAATTTATATTTGGATGTGTAATACTTTAAGATTACTCTCTGTTGTGTTTATTTTATGCTAAAATTGTAATATTCGCAAGCAGCACCGTTCCTTACATAAAATGGCGATTCAATGGAAACTTGGCGAAAAGTTGGCGACCATTTTTATGAGTTGGTGACCATACAGATACTTCTGGAAATTACTGGAGAAATATACAATCTGAATATTAAGACGCATGTCGATTTTTGGAGAAAAATTGGTGAAGACTATAAATAAGGAGTCGCTCGCCGAAACTGGAGTAGAATTGTTTTGACCGTTGAAGGGTCATAATTGTCTTGAGCTGTGGATGATCTAAGCGATTGCTTGTGAATACATGACGTATTTGTATTTCTAGACACCAATAGTTGTATCTGAGTCAATGGCATAACGGAGAATATTAGGGCCCCTTGCTAAGTCAGATTTTGGGCCCCAGGCCCAAATATGTACTTGGAATCAGTCAGGCTTTGGGCCCTCCTGGGAGGGAGGTTGCCGGGATGTACGTTACGCCACTGGTACGAGTGCTGTAGAAGGTGTGAAGACCTTCTGGGATTTAATTTGCAAATCTTGCTGTTGTATCTGCATTTCTAAGATTGTTTTTCGGCAATAAATTTTCATCGCTCCTGTAGAACTGTATTGCTCTTTGAAACTGATATTATAAATACTCGGAACACTGTTCTACGTAACAATATAGGAATTTTTTTGAACGTGGAAGGGAAAACATCTTTAAGATGTGCACCATCGTCTAATTCTCAAATACTCGCTCCCTCCCAGTTTTCCGAACAGCTTGAATGACCTCTTTCTATATTCCTTGAATATCTTAGTGAGTATTAGTGTTTAACAAAGCTATGATTTTTCTAGGCGTATTGATAAAAATACGGTCTTCCCTCAAAAAATCGCTTAGAGAAAAAAAATATTCCTTTAAAAAAGTGACTCACAGATGGCTTCTGTGTGAAGAAAACGAAGGGATCTTTATTTACATTCTGTTGTAATGATTCTTACATGTTGTTCGGTTGTGTATTTTTCAGTCATTAAAACTCACAGATCCAATCTTTTCCTGAAAACAAAAAGGTATTCACATTTTTAATTGTAAGTGATTTTTCACTGGAGTGTTTATGAACGTAGCACTGGAAAGCTACCCGAGGACTGTTAGCGATGTACCACATAACTTTGAACCACGATACCTGATCTGGTATTCTCTTTTCCAAACTGCCACTTCATGATAGCGAGAGGACTTGAAATCAAATTTAGAGAACATCAGCCCCTGTACTCGATGGATCTTCTGGCATTGAGGCTCGGCATTCACGATACGCTGGCCGTGATTATGACCACTAAGCTGCCGCAGCCATAAATGACCGGGAATAAAAGTAAATTCATTTCCTCATCCTCTTAGCTCTCTCTGACTTTGTGTGCTGATTCCATCTTTCGCATCCTAAGAGGCAAAACTAACCACACTCCTTTCTCCCAAAATAGAAGATGATCCGACGTATTTTGATGCAATGCGTATTAAATACAAGAACATAGATCTATTTTGAACTATTTTCTATCAATACGTTCAAATTCTATGTTTCTGCGCAGGTGTGTAGGACGGTAGCGTAGTGTTTTGCTTGTGTTTATTATAAACCTTATGTAGATTATGACAAGATGTTTTAATAATTTAAATAGCCTGCTTTTGCACTTATGAGATTTGGAGAATGATTTTTTATGAGATTTGGAGAATGATTTTTGTGAGTTTCATATATGTTCCGATTAACAAAAAAGAATGCTTTCTAAATTTGATTCCAAAATGCATCTCGTCAAGAGAAATGTTCCTAGAGAATTAAGTCTCAACCGTAATCACAGAATCTGGTAAAATGCATTTATTAAATATTTCAAAATTAGTGAGAATTGGGCGAAGTATTTGAAGACATGGTGGGATGTAACCTTTTATATGAGATTATATTTACAATGTTGAAAGTTCTTTAATTTTCAGTTGAGTTGTTCCTCCTCTTGGCTGCTTGCCCTTCTTGGAACATGCTTCAGTCGCTTTCAAAAAGTAATTTAGTTTGCAGATAGTTAATACTATGTATTAACTCGGCTCTATCTCCCATCCTCTGTATATTCTCATGCATAATTGTTTATTTTAAAAATTCCTTGAAATAAATAACCGATAAAAATATGTTCATCCTCTTCTTAAGTTCTGAAGTAAAGTTAGCTTTGCGACTCTTACCACTTTTTTGTTAAATTCTAGAGTTAGTAAGATTTATACTACTTTAATATTATCATTGCACTGCAACGACTACGAAGTAATGATCTTTAGCATGATCATTGCAGATGAGAGACAGAATGTTCCACAATATTATGATCTCAATTGTAGTTACACATTTAAGTACATTTAATGCCGATGTATATTCAAATTTTTTTCCAATGGGGCTGCATTTTGGCAACTTGCCAGTGCAGACACGGCAAGTCTTCGAACGTGAGAGCCATTTTATGGTGGCACCATCAAGTGGCGGCCTCGACACCAAATTTGGGCACTTAAAAAAACTTTTTTAATTCAAGCTCTCTTCTCGAATGGTAAATATTGGCGTGGTTTAATTTTTCCGAAAGTACCAAAGCCAAATTGATACTCAAGGGATCTTTTACGTACCACATAGTCATATGACATGCATGCTTACGACTTTCGCGCATCCAGAAAATTTGTCGACTCCAGCTGGGGTCGAACCTGCAACCTTGGGCTTACGAAGCGAGCTCGCTACCTCTAAGCCAATGGAGCCGACCTCGTCATTTTTTTTTAAAAATCCCATTCGATGTGTTGCATTATCTGTATTTTAACATGGGCGGTGACAAAGGGAAATACTCAATACCTTGAAAAATAAGTTTTATTTTTTTGACACTTTCAAAACTTTAATAAATAATTTATGTATGTGGATCTATCTATATGTCGATAAAATTTTTCATTCGACTCGCCTGATCATTCCGAATAAGGGTGTTTAAAGTGTTTCATGGCAAACATGATCGCAACGGCTAACCACAGATATGTGCTTATGACTTTGACACGTGTGACTTAGGTTGCATGAATCAGTTGGTGGTGATCGCGTTTTTTGAGTGCGTATAGATAAGGCAGACGGAAAGATTTTTTTAAACAAGGATCAACGCGAATTTATCTGAAATAATGATGTTTTATAATTGTTATATATTTTTTGTTCTATAGAAACAGTTTTATATTAATCATTTTAAAATTGGTTTAATGTGGCGAACTTCTTTCTCTTTTGTTTTTGTGTTAAATGACTCTTTCTCTTCACAGAATCTGTTTTCTTCCTATTGACCTTTGGGAGTTAGAAAAATATTTTAGAAAATGAGATAGAAAAATAAAAAAGACAGAGAGAAGAAAAAATTATACAATTTATGTTGCAAAATCATCGATGAAAAAATTAGTTTTTTAAAAAAAACCCTTACGACATAAATTTAAAAATATTGTTCAGATGCCCCCTCCCTCCAGTATTTTTTGTAAATGTGTTAAAATGTTTTCTTTCTTCATAGCCTTAAAACATTTTAGCAATTTATCGGAATAGAAATAATTTATAATATTTTACTTTATGTGATTGAAATTAATAAGTTTTTAAAACTCAGAACACAAAAGGAAAAAGAAACACGATTTTAATTTCTAAAAGATATTCTAGTATAATCTAATCATTACTCTTTTATCCTTATAAAGTTATATTGATAAGCGTGAAAAGTAGAAAGAGAATAAGATCATTTTATTCTATTGTAATTATATTCTGTTAATTTCAACCAAGTAGAAAGAAATATTAATTTGACATGTTTTGATATTTTAAAGTGCATAAATACGTTTTTACTCTTTAGGTTTGATGTACACTATTGTTTTTCTTATTTATTTTTGTTATATAGAGAATAGTATTTAAAAATATTATTCGAAAAAACCAGAGAATTTCTTTAGTGCCCAAAATTTCTATTTCTTTAAGGAATTAATTCAATTATAAAACTCTAATTTGCGTATAAGTCTATTTCCACAGAAAGATAATATTTCTAAAATTGGAATAGAAAATCGGTTGCTTAACACTTTATTTAAAAATATTTTAATGTTTTTTTTTAAAAAAACCCCTTGAATTGGAATATGTAAAAAAGTCATGATTTAAATGTAACACTTTTAAAGAGATTTGATTGTAAGAAATTTAAGATGAAGAAAATAGCGGAATATCTTTTTCTAAAATACTTCTCTATCAACCATGAAATATACGTAGTTGTTTTCGTAGTTCAATATTATCTGTCATGAGTTACATTTCATCATTTAAGTGAATTTTTTTAGAAGTTAGAAACACCATAAGAACACAAACGCATTATGTTACTAAAAATGTTATTTAAAGAAACAATTGAACAGTAAAGATTATTGTAAGTAATTCATTGATAACATTTTTCATTTTAAATTTTAGAGCAGAATTATCTTTTTTAGGAGTATTATTTTATTGTATTTTTTTTACCTTCTTAATTCTCTATTGAATGAACCTTTTCGTCGCCCGGTACAGTGGTTAGCAACGCTGACTGCTGTGCCGTAGTGCCTGGGTTTGAATCCGGGAGAAGGCATGCATGTTTGTCAATGTATAATGTCTTTGCGGCATAGGGCTACTGTAAGTCGAGCCTACCGTCGAGCCGCAAGTTCTTTTGTGAGGTTAGTGGAGAGAAGGGAGGCTCCTAACCACCTCTAGAGAGTTCTCCCTCAAAATTGGGGTGGAACCGAGTCAAAACGTACTTTCACCTGCATGGTGCTCGAAGCTACGGATAACGACAGGCGTACATCTAGCCGTTTGCCGCGATGAATTTCGTGGGCCCGGATCTGGCACTGCAGATCAGATTACATCTAGCCGTTTGCCACGATGAATTTCGTGGGCCCGGATCTGGCACTGCAGATCAGATGGAATTAGCAACAACAACATGAACCTTTTTCAAAGCTCTTCACATTTAGGACATTAACAAAATCCATAACTTAAGTAGGAAACTTTAAAATTTTAGCCAATATTTTTAAATTTTTGGTTCAGTGCCCATTATGACAATGCATTATGATGACGTGTCACTTCTTGTCTTCTGTATTGAAACTTTCCATTGCTTTTCCTACCCTATCCTTCATTAGGTCTTTTCTTAAAAAGTGTCAACTGTCTGACTGTTTTCATAACCTTGATTATAAAAAGACTGACAACGTTCAGAAACCTTTTTTTTTTAAAAAAAGCCTATAAATAAATGATTTTTTTTTAATATTGAGTGTCAGTTGAATTAGAATAGACATTTAAAATTGTTTTAAGAATACTACTACAAGAAAAAATTATTCCCATGCAATTTTGAAAAAATAACGACATATATTCTCCTTTCACGAAAAACTTGTAGAATCAAAGTATTTTACCTCCATGTAGTCAAGATTTCTGTACAGAGTTTGAACTAGAATTTTTGTGGATTTATTCATACATCAGAGTAGGGAAAAATATTTACTAAAAAACACCGTTTATTATTTCAATTGATATTAACTCTGAAAATAAAATGTGAATTTATCAAAAATACTTATTCAACTCCGGTATAGATGCTCCAGCTTGTATTTACAAAATATTATTATTATTATAAAAGTAAGTTTTCAAAAAAGGAGAGTATTTCAAAAATATGCCATATTTCTTCATTTTTTTGCTAAAAAATTCCATTAGATAATTTTCATGTAATAACATTTTTAAAACAATTTTATATGCATATTCTAATTCAACTGACGCTAAATTTCAATAAAGTATTCATATATACGCTTTTTCAAAACCACGGTTGCGATCATAGTGTCAGCTTAAACAACCCTTATGTTGTTGTATTTGAAGTACAACACCGTTTCTGAGGCTGCTTGTAAAATGATCTTTTTTCACACTTAATTCATTTGTTAAATTAAAAATTAAATGAACAGTAACAAACCAAAATAAGAGTCCATCAGCCTCTGTCGAAAGGAAAATCGTTCGTTGTGTTCCTGCAGCGCAATGGATTTCTAATCCAAAGGTCATGGGAGCGAATCCCACCTGGGATGGACTAATTTTTGAGAATGGGATTTCTTTTTTATTATACTACTTTATTAGAATAATTAAATTTAATTAATGAATAAATAGTATCAAATTTAATTAATGAATAAATAGTATCAAACAAAAACAATTTCCAACACTCTATATAGAAAGGAAAATGGAAAATTGCAATTAAAACCGCTTTTTTTGCCACTTAATATTGTGATTCTGTCATGTGTGTAATATTACTTGTAACTATTTAATAAAAAGTAACTTAAATAAAAATTTTCTTTGTTGACCTAAGTAGGAGTTGACTTAATTTTTTTTATATATATTGTTTGTTGTTATAGAAATCGAAAAGGAATTAACTGTCTGACTTTCAAGATTATTGTATTCTTTACCAAAACGTACTGCATTTGCTATTATATTAAGAAAAATATAAGTTTAAGCCTTTTTTAAAAACTTGTTATTTCCATACACGCTGATTAACTCTTTGACCTCTTAATATTTTTTTACAATTTCACTTCCCATGCGAGGGAGGGGGAAAAAATACATTACACTTTAGGAAGCTGAATAAGTTATAAGTTGGTGGAATCCACTGGACGATTATAACTGCATTAGTGGCTCTGCGCCAACGCTTTTCCGAGAGGAGGTAAAAACCCGAAGCTTTGGAATTCGTTGAACCTGCCGGTCAATTGTTGTAAAGGTTTTTCCATTGGACATTGGATATTTAAGAGTTTTTTTTCTTGTATATACTTTGTTATATTTTTTCTCCAATTCATTCCATTGCAGTTATGACGCCGTGATCGTGGATACGCGGTATAAAATAACTCAATATTTAGTGAGTTTCAACATATTATTTTTTTTAAAAAAAAGAACTTTTCCACATGTATGATTAGCTAAAACTAAAACGAAATAACAAGTGAGACTTTGGATGGATAGCAAGATTTGACATTCGAAGAGGTTTTTCTTTCTTTCTTTTTTTTTTAAAAAAAATTTTTCTCTCCTTTCTACTAAAATACTTTCAAAAGTCCGAAATAGAAAAAAAAATGATTAGATTAATTTAGATTTTAATTTCATAAGGAATACGTATTGTTTTAAATACCAGACAAATGACTTTTTAATGATACAAAAAAAAAAGAAACCCGAGACTAAATGCGTACCTGGAAAAAAGAGTGGAGTTGGCAACAACTGCTTTGGTGACGTCAGCCTACGCTCCTCCTCTATCCATGTGGCCAGTTTCGTCATAATCGATTACGGCAGTTGGAAGTATTGCGACATTGAGTTAACACGTGCAAAATGCCGGAAAAATGTCGAATCAACATCAAGTTTCTTGTGAAGAAATTAGCTGCAAAAACATTTCAAATACCAACCGAGGTTTATGGAGATGAAATTTTGTCTCGTACACATGTGCTTGAATGGTATAAGAGGTTTTCAAAAGGAAGGCGTAGTGTGGAAGATGATGAACCTGCTGGTCGCGCCTAAGGTTAGCGGTTACAAACCAAAACATAGCCAAAATTCGTGATATGAATGGGTTCTCACTCGCAATAGTGGTCAGATTGTTAATCAACATCTTTACACTGTTTACCTTATTATTACATCTTAAAATAGTTAAAGAACGTAAAATGTTAGTTTAAAGCCAATTTATATGGTTCAAAGATACATCTTAATTTTTGCATTAAAAAAAGTCTTTTATTCCAAACTTCTTGCAACTATACCATGCAATAGTAATTGTGTATTGCAGTAATGAAAGTTATTTGTAATACTAATTTTTAAATATTGAGAAAATTTTTTATTTAAAAACTGTTTTCTCACTTATCGTTAAATCGCAGTTCAGTAGACTTGAATATGTTATGACCAAGTAATTTAAGGTGTGTGTTAGATTTATTAATAGCACACTTTAATTAGTAAGTATATAACTAAATGTTCTATAAATGAACTAATGTATTTTTGAGTGAAAAATAAAACTAATTGATATTCACCCACCCAATGTTTTATATATTGATTAACGATAGTCTCGAAAATTTCATTTCGAATGACAGCTAGATTAATTGATAAACAGAATATCTTATAGAATATAACAGAGAGCAATAGTTATATTTAAACTTTTACAAAATATAATTATAAAAAATTATTAGGGCCATTTAATCTTGTTGGCAAAGCAGCTATATTGTGTACAAAAAAAGTACGAAAATTTTATCCCAAACGCAACATTTGCCATTTTTAATAATTGGAAGATTATGCTATCGTTAATCTGTAAAATAACTAGCTAAATCGTGGAATCCAAGGGTAATTTTTAAGAGTTTTAACTGACTTAGTGCTAAGTTATTTTTCGAGTAACGTGTTTATATGCTGTTGAACACCATCGATTAGTTTATATCGTGTTCATTTTATTCAGTTTCAAACTTGAACTTTTTATCCCCTTCCCCCCAAAATGTCGAACGAAGCCTTTTTGCAGTAGTTAAAAAAACATTTAATTCCTTTAGAGTGCTTTTACTTCACAGAATATATATTTGTACAAAAAATGGGAGCTTTTTACTGGAATGTACTTTTCTCTTTCAAACTTATGAAAGTTTCACATTACACAAGTTTTAATTCTTGGTAGAAAAATATTTCGCTTTTAGTGAATCGAGACTTATTTATCATTGTTTTATGTGTGTGTATCCTTTATTTATTTATTATTATTTTTTGTCTTGTGACTTATTTTTTTTATTCTATCTTTGCAGGTACGTATCTATTTCTGTGAGTACTCATGCTTCAAAACTGATTGATTCATATTCATGGAAGGTAGAATGTCTGGCACGTATTACTATTGAGGTTTTTTAGTATGTGGTTTTCCATTTTAATCACCCATAAAAAGTCTACGTCTCTGTTTCACTGTTGTGACGTAGTAATAAAAAATAAAATTTTTAAGAGAATAGTTATTGCTTTCATTGTTTTTATTTCTAAGACTGTGAAAAAATTTTAATTTAAAAAAAATTCATAGAAATTCTTGAGTTTTTAGTTATATTTTATTTATAAAAAGTACAATTGTCTACGTAAAGAAATATTATGTTTTTTGTTAAGACTTGATTTTTCTATGAAGGATTTTGTGTGTAAAGATATCCTCATTATGTATTCCAAATCTAAAAACAACCGTTCGAACAATGTTAATTTTTTTGTGATATGAGCATAACTTAAGGACAGATTAACTTGATCTCACTTGTTTTTTTTATCAATGCTTTTATTTTATTCAACAAAAGATTTTTAATTCGGTAATTTCTAAACTAATATGTTATTAAGTTCATTTTTGGAATGTCTTTTATAACAATTAGAACATATTTTTTGAAGAAACGAGAAACATATTAAGAATTCTCTTATGTGTGTTTTATCTCATTGAAACTTCAAAAATATTCTAAAATTCTCCTAGACAGGGGAAAAGTAAACAGTAATTATAGAATCGCAGTTATTATGTTTTGTTTGGAAATTGAACAAAATTTCATACAATTATCAATACCTGACAATTCTAGTCGCTTTACTTCCATTTGTTATTTATTTCCCAATTAACTTATCAGAAATTCATTTTCAAGTTATTTTAATTCGAACTATTTAAAGAATGAAATCTATCGTCCTGCTATGAAATTTCAACCGGAAAATTGATTAAAAAAAAGCAGCAATGAATATTCTTTGTAATCACCTATTTGATCATGAACATGAACCAATGATTATATCATCACAATTAATAACCATGTAAACCCTCTGTCCGTTCCATGATTAATACATAACGTTCTAAAGAGCGGTTATAACAAATGCTCTATTGAGATTGATCTCCGAAACAATGCAATGCTATGGAGTAACAGAGATGTAATGAGACGTGTAAAGTACGTCATGCTCCACCGCGCCTTCTGTGGCAGGTGGATACAGTTACTCTTATTTTGCTTTTCTTTAAAAAATTATTTTTTATTTCCTTTGTTACTGGCAATGCATGCGCAGTTATTACTTTCGAAAAGTCATGAGAGCATGTATTATGTTTATTATCCTTTGGACAGATCAATTTCCTTTTTGAAAATGGCTTTCACTTTTTTGAATGGAAAGACATGTGTAGATGAATGTTTCTACCATTGCTAATTTGTTTTACAGAGTAGTGAAAGAATTGACTACTTTTTTTCATGTTCATGTTTTTTAAATTTATATTTTGAGAACTACGTCTGATTGGTATGTATGCAGTAGTTTTTGTAGCTAAGATGATTTTTTTTAATTCGAGTTGCTTAATTCACACTTAATTTTATCTCTGTTGTTGTGATCAAAGGCAGTGAATGATATAAGCTTCAATAAATTGGTTCTTAAAATGATAATAATTAACATAAAATATTTAGTTCTAGTGATTTTTTAATTCGAATTGCTTAATTCACTTAATTTTATCTCTGTTGTTGCGATCAAGTGCAGTGAATGATACAGTTAATGATAATAATTGACATAAAATATTTAATTCTAAGTGATTTTTTGATTCAAATTGCTTAATTTGCTTAATTGTTCTTGCGATCAAATGCAGTGGATGATAAATGGGGTTCTTAAAATGATGATAATTAACATAGAATATTAAATCTGATATTTTTTACCGAGATTTGTAAGTTTAAATATATAGTGATAATGCAGAAATTAAATCATTTGACTTATTTGTATTCAAGTAAGCGCTTAAAATATTTTTTTTCTTGTTAATCTTTCCATTTTCCGTCATTTTATTTTAATAATAAATTTTGGTTACGCCACTGTTTCAGCTCTATCCATCGTAATTAATCGTAATCGTTTGAATTTCTCTTTGTCGACAAATTTATCAGAGAATCATTTTTTGTTCTGATTATTAATATTTTAATATTTCAATTATGCCAATATCGGTCGAAGTTGTTTTTTTTAAAGAAATATCAATGATACGTTTTTTTCATTCTTTCCAGCACAATGTGTTTTATTATTAATTGAAAGGATTTTTTATATCGTTATTTATAATATTATTATTTTTCTTATGCGTCCTGTGCAAACTGGCTTTAAATCTAAAAGTTTAGGAAGCGAAGACAGATAATTCCGTTGTGTTAAAAATAAATCAAAGTGTATTCCACGAAAAGTTTTTTAAGATTATTGTGGGCCTGTGTTACGTATAAAAAGTTATTTACTCATTAGTTGCGTTTTCTCAATAAAAATATACAAATTTCACCTGTTTCGAAATTTTTATTCCGCCTGTTTATTATTATTCTCTATTTCATGTATATATGTTACATAACTTAAATGTAATTTACGACCGAAGAAAATACTAGATGTCAGATTTTATTTGGATTGCAAGCATCTTCTAAAACAATGATTACCCAATGGGCTCAATTCATATAACGTCATAGTCACATGATAGTGAAAGCTACGTGATTCTAGCCAATCAATTCAAAAACTCATGCGACGTCATAGTCACACGATAAAAACTATCTAGTGTTTCCAGCTAATCAGTTCACGCGCTCCGGTGTTGCCAAGTTTTGCTCTTTGCAGAAACTTTCTCTTAAAAAGTACAGAGTATGTATACAAAATGCATTTTATTTAAAAAAATCTTTTTGAAGAAATTTTTTTCCCCTAACATTTAAACATCTTACCCAAATATGAAATTTTATCTGATTTTTACAAATAGAACAAAACAACAAGTGCAATTAGTTTAATGTTTGTTTTGAATTCAATGGAAAACACGTGTTTGTTTTTATCATGTGACTTCATGAATTGAGCCCATTGTGCTGATCGCGTGCTGCTAATAGCTCGCAGGAACATTTTCGGTAGATCTCGTGCACGTCCTTTTTTAGAGACTGATGCTGAAAAGTTTTCTACATGCTGTCGTGGAACATTTTGATTTTGAAAATGATATGATTTGCTCTGAAAATATTTGTCCTCTTGTTCCCAAAGAAAAACACCCAATTTTGGCCGGGTATGTCGCAAAATGAATGCAATGTTCATCTCTACATATCTGTGTGAGATTATTTATTAAAAATTAGTACAGAAACAGATTCACTGATGAACAAGTGGACAACTGTATTCGAATAGCAGCCACTACTCAACATTAAAAAACTTGTTGATGTCCAAAAGCATAATTCATTCCTTCTCATTGAAGCTAGTATAAGTCTGGTAAAAAAAATATCTGTGTTATTACATTTGTTATTTATTACTAACTACCCTTAAATTTCTTACGTATGTACAATTTATTTTTTTGTAATTAAGTTTCATTAAAATTCTATGAAAACATTAAGTGGAAATCTTAAAACTATAATCAAAAGTAAGGTTTTAAAAAAGTTGGTAGGTCTTTTATTGATAGTTCGAAATAGGCTTTAAAAGGGTCCGGTAGCTCAAAAGCTTTATAAATTTCGCAATCATTGTTCTAAAATCTTAAAGAAAAAAGGTAATAAACACCCTATCCCTTTCGATAAATCCAGACGGATCGAGGGGGAGGAAATAGAAAAATGCCCTATTAGGGAGGATGATTCAGAAGAATCCGTCATTGACCTCGATCAAGAAACGATTTATCTATATATTTTCCCTTGCCGACCCATTGAGAAGTGACTGGTTGAGGAAGTTCAGGAGACAATTTACGATTCCCTTGTAAAACGAGAGGCGACAAAACACTCTTCCGGCTTGTTTTTTTTTCTCTTGCAGCCTTTTATGTCCCGACAGACGCCGTCGTACCATTGAAGGGATCACTGTCATCGAAGGGCTCTTACTGCACCTTTCCAGTTATGTAAGAAAGATTTTTCTAGTACATAAATGTGCAAGGTAAACCAGCCCTGTAACGACTGTACTGGGGGGGGCATTTTAACCCAAAAAACGAATGGAATTCACGGTAAGAAATTAACTTTCTTTGAGTTGTGTTTGTAATTGAGGTCATTGTAGAGTAGTGTCAATGATTAGAATTTCGTAAATGGCTATAATCTTAAGAACTTGGTATTTAAGCAAACCTCTTAAGCCAGTGTTCACCTGTAACTTGGATAACGCAAAACTGGTTCTTTTTAAATTACTTTACAATGTCGCATCAGAAAGTTATGTGTCAGTGTTTGCTTACATTTTAAATAAAACTTTGAAGGAAACAAAAATAAATAAATCAAATAAATCAGAGTGCGTTTCTGTAGAAAGTATTATTAAAGTTATTGTTAACGAGATAGTTTAAATGCAAGGTTTCATTTGATTTACAAACATCCTGTGAAATAATCGAGTGAAGTCATTTCCTATTCAGCATACATAAAGTGAATATGATAACTCTATAGTGTCAAAAGATCCTGTGTAAAATGGGTGAAATCATTTCCTATTCAGCATACAGAAAGTGATTATGATAATACGATACTATAGTGTAGACTTATTTTTGAAGATAATTCGATGGTATTCACACACACACATACATCCATTTAGAAACTCTATAGCTTCATAGGACGTCTGAAAGATATGGTTTACGAGTGCTGAGAAAAATTATACTTTGGATATTTTATCAGAAATATCTCCCGAAAAATTCTTTTCGATATATATGCGGTATGACTTTTATTTATATATAATGCAATATTTTTAAACGTAAAAAAAATTGCGCCACGAAAATTTCTTTTTTTTTTATCCGTTGCGGTTTAAATTTAGTAACGCTAACTGCCCTTGAAATTCTACAATTTTATCATATTTAGCATGTAAGTAGAAATCGGTCTTATCAAACCTTATGTTTTTGTGTCTATGGTAAGATTTAAACACAATGTACCTGTAGTAATTGTATATTTTGAGTGAATTTCCTGTCGCTACTTGTGACTTTCCCGAAATTTCGGTTCATATTTTAATGTTAGTATGATTTAGGTTAGTTAGACATTGGTGCCTTAAGTAAAGGGATAGCAATATGTAAATATTTTAATCGAAGTAACATCGCATAAGCAATGAAAAAATAGATAGCGTATTGTGTGTTTGGGTTTTCATTCATTACCGAAATGGTTAGGGAATTCAACATTCCTCGACCTAAAGTATCAAGAGTATGCTGACAATATATAATTTTAGGCTTTATGTCCCACTGGAAAATTCAGTGGCCAATTATATTTACTTAATACTGAGAAGCTGATGTAGAATATTTAGTATTAGTAGGTAAACAACTTTACATCCAATAATACCTACAAACAAATGGAATGTGACAGAAGTATCCCCAAGAACAGAGCATCTAAACTTGGTGTTGATCGTGATATGGCAGCAGAAAATGGACTCTAGTGCCTTTTCTAATAATTCTTCATCTCCTGCAGCATTTCTACGGGGTTGTTTACAAACTCATTGGACCCAGGATGATTAGAAAAGCATTTCTTAGTCAAATCAGTCATGACTCCAGTTGGTAAGATTTAATGATAGGGTTCTAGAGTGGAGCATGCTCCATGAGGTCATGAATCCATGTTGTCTACAAAGCCGTGTTCAAACTGGTGGAGACTATTTTTAGATGGTGCTGACCAGGCTCGTAGATCAAACTCTTTTAACAAGTTATTGACTGCAAATGGTTATGTTCAACTTCTTGGTTGCTGCCACTCATAGATTTGGTGTACCTTGGCAACGATGGAACTTTCCAGGATGACACTACCTCCTGTTAGCAAAACAAAAATAAATCGCGATTGCTTTGAGTAACATTCTGGACATTTCGGGCGAGTGATTTAACCACCAGTCCCTCGGATATGAATCCCATCGAACGTATATGATCGAAAAGCCGTTCATGATCGAAATCCTCCACCTACAACTTTTCGCTATTGTGAATGACAGTAGAAGCAGCATGGCTGAATATTTGCTTCAAGGGATTTCTGACGACTTATTTATTCAATGTCACAACAAATTGCTGCACTTGGACTTACAAAAGAATGTTCTACTCGAGATTGGGAGGGAGTACCATTATTACGGCACTTCAATGTATCCCAGATTGTAATTTTCTAATGAAAAAAATATCCTTTTCATTCGTTGGCGTATTACTTAAGCAGTCTTAAAAACTTCTACTATTAACCATGAATCAGAAATATATAGATGTAGGAAGCTCATAAATGAAAATTTTTTATAACTAATCTCAAGTTTAGAAGAAGAAAAAAAAAAACACAAGATCATCGGGAAGAAAAATCAAAATTGTATGTGTTCTAGCCACAAATCTTTCAGTTCCATATAATGATAGAAATTACTTCTCATAAAAAAAGAAAAAAATCTGAATAAATATTTGTCTTAAAAATATTTTTGTTAAGATTTCGGATTACTTATTAGGCGAGAAATAAAGAAAAATACATAAATTATCATGTTATATTTATTCCTGTTGTGTTATGAAGATGTTTTCTGGAATTGTGGGAGATTAATCTTTAGTCAAAAAATAATGGTTTACATTGAGGAATAGTGACAGGTTTCAAACGTAGCATCAGTAAAAAAATCAGAGAGCGATCTCAGCTATATGTTGTTAAGGTATCCGAACACGTTGAAAATGACCAGATTAGGTCAGGACAGATATTTTTGTTTTTTATTTAATTGAATAGAGCTACCTTTTCGCTTTACAAGACAAACTTTTTTTCCCATTTCTGCGCTACCTAGAGCCTAAGTAAGCTACAATCAATTTTATTAAGTTAGAAAAATCGGAAGTGGATCTTTGATCTACCAGAAGTAGGCATTTAAATTGCTTAAAATCTATCATGGCGAGTCTGATAACTCAAAATGTTACTTTTTTGAACCTGATACTTTGTTATTTTCTAGAGAATGTATTAAAATATTTCTTATTATATGAATACTTTTTGAGTTATGGCTTGTTTTTTAAATAATGGTCTCATAAAGAATGTCACATTACTTATTATGTTTACTCAATCAGCTCTAAAATTTTCAAATTTTAATAAAACATTAACATTTTAGTACATTTCCTAGATAAATGCATCGAATTTGTTATAGTAATGTTCTTACTTATATGAATTTAATACTTTTTTCTCTAACTGCCTTGAATTTTTCAAAAACATTGCTAAAATTTCACTTATAATTGTGATTTTTCTAAAATTTAAATAATTTATTTTAAATATTGTTAGATAAATATTAGTATTTATTGTTATTAAGTCCTGATAAAAGCATTTATATTGTTTACATATGCTATTTTGTTAAAAAGTACTCCGAATGTGTTCGTATACCTTACTTGAAATTTGTAATTAAATTCATCTTTGTTTAAACCTGTGAGATAATTAATAACAACTGACATTATTAACAAATAATGTTTTTAATGCAAAGAATAAAAATTCAATTGTTTTTTCCGTGTGTGTGTGATTAAATATTTTCAAGGCTGAAGACCTTAAAAAAGTCCATAAGCGTTTATTGATGGCCGTGGTGTTGGTGGGTTAAACGCAAATATCGGATTATCGGATGGTGCGCTTTCCGAATATCCGACCTCCTCTCCCCGATCTATTCATAACGTTCCCGACTCCACTTTATCTGCTCTCGTCCTTTAATGACACGACGTACTTTACCAGAAGATCGTGACGATGAAACGATGCCATAAAATTTTTGAATCAGATCGTCTTATCACGCGATTTCAATTAATTATGATTGATTTTACGGACTGATAATATCGAAAAGAGGAAGTGCAGCTTTACGAGTTCTTTATTTAGTTATCTCATTTAGGGAATTTTATTATTGATGCCCAGCGCTGCAGCTGCATCCATTTCATTTTAAAATCCCTTGTGAGTAGCAGGAATGCCAATAAATCTCCAATGAAGATGATTCTTTTGAGCGTTTAAATACTTTCTAACGAGTTTTTGTAGGGTCATATCTTCAAGAAACAATAGCGCCATTTTGATCATTGAAGTCCCAAAATGGCGAAAATAAAACCATATAAAATGATTCATGTTTAAACACCGTATGTGGGCTGCAGATGATCTTCTGTCTGCCTAAAAATAGCCAAGAATGACGGCTATTCACTTTTATTTGTCAATATGATGGCGTTGGTTTGTTATAAAAGTTCGAACTTTCTTATTCATAGCAATGGTTTCGGGAAATTTTTCTGTTTTGTGTTCTCAGTTCTGTGATATTAATTCAAAGTGCGTCATGTTTTAGTGGGGAGGGGAAAAGAAAGTGAATATTGCCGGAGAGACTAGAGGCAATTAAAATAAGCTTACTAGAACTCTTAAGCACTGCCTCTCGGAAGAAAACATCGCTAAAACTTGTGTAACTAAACGCATTAGCTAACCGTTAGGTTTAGGAATGCCAATGGCTTATACGTTCCTTTTTCCCTAGTTCCAGCCAATAAAGAGCTTTGTCCAGTTGCCCGAGGCAATATAAACCAATTAGCGGAGAGCTAGTATCAGGATTTAGCTGAAAATGGGAAGAACATTGGCGCCTACGATAATAACTTTCTTTCTCTTTTAAAAGCATTAAAACTGTCTTTGGCAGTCATTTCTAGTAATTAGAATTTTAGCGAAACATGTATATTTTTTTAGACTTTGAAGTTTTTTCTCCTCTTTCTTCTCTGTTTTGTAATACTAAATGAAAAAGAGAATTAACTAAAAATAAATTTCAATTTTAAATTAGCAATGGATATTACAGATCATTACTGTTTTGTTTTTATACTATTTTGGTTTTTCCGCACTGCTACGAATTCGAATAAGTTGTTAAAAAGTTCTTTAGCATTATACAATTACTATGGAAAATAATACTTTCCATTACATTAAATTTAATTCTTGTTTTTTTTCAGTTACTGATTAATGGGAAAGAATCAAACAATCCACAAAAACTTAGAATAGAAATTTGTACAACCCAAACTTGTCAACTTTTAAGTTCAAGTTAACTTTTGTACTCACTTAAACTTACATTCGTTTTTTTCTCCAAATGAATAATTTTGAATTTAAATTTCACTACATAAATGTAATCTGAATAAAGTTATTTTAGATTATGTCCTTTTTAATTTCTTATTTTAGTTTTGATTGTTTTCATTGAAATAAGAGTCACTCGTACTTCTTTATTTTTCTTTACTTATGGACTTTGTGTATTCGAACTATGAGTACACGAACCTATTAATTTTAAACATCAATTCAATAAATGATGCCGATTTGTATTTAACATTCTGCATCGTTTTCTTTTCGAAAATTAAAATGCTGGGGACTTGCATTATAATATCAGTTCTAATATTTTTTTTCCAAAAAATTATTCACGAGCATTCAATAAATTTGGTGAAGAAATTAAGAGTTCGAACTTTTTATAAAGTTTTTAAAGGACTTCGTACGAGAACTTAATTTTTACGAGTAGGCCGTTGCAGATGAAAACTAATTTTTAATAATTTTAAGTAGATTCTAACTTGCTTAAATTCATCCCCCTCCCACTCTGGCTGACATCAGTTCTTTTCATAATAGAGCCTAGTACAATCTGTTCTATTATTTTTAAATGCAATTTTTAGATTAGCCCTGTTCAGTCAATTTCAAGGTGGAACGTAATATTCTGCGATTCCAGAATTCATTTTTCCACCTGTGGATCCCAAGTGTTCGGCCTTTCAGTGCAATGCACAGTGAGTGAAATAGCTTTTGGGGTCAGCTTATGGAGTTGTTTTCAATCCCGGGCGTCCTTGATGGGGCGCATTTCCTTTGACATTTCTTCCCATTACTGATGTCACCATTTTCCAATTGTCAAAGGTATTCTGTGGATCGTTCAAGTGCAGAAGAAATTTTACGGGCATTTATACAATATGAGCATTTTTTGAGAATGATTCTTCCTCACTGGTGTGCAAAACTTTTGAACCGTTGAACCAAAACTGAACCGTCGAACTGAGCTCCACGTTTTCGACAGAGGTTCTGTAATGGGAGATTGTAAGGAGGCGTCCATGTGCGTCTGTTTCAAAGTGCTGTTGGACCAGACTACGTTTTTATGGATGACAATGCACGGCCACAATGGACTGCTGACATTCAGCAGCTACTTGAAAATGAAGCTTTCATTGGAAGGGAATATCCAGCATTTAAATCTCACAGAACACGTGTGGGATGCTTTCGGGAGACCCTTTTGCGGCACGACAACATCCTCCGGCGAACACCTAACAACTGAAACAGATGCTGATTTAGGAATGGACGCTCTTAACCCAAGAACTGTTGTACAATATGTTGCTGAGTATAGAGAGACGATGTAAAGCAACCACTGCAGCAAAGGGAGCAGTGGCGTAATCTACACTCCCACAACCCCCGCATCGCGGGGGGCCCAAAGCCTGACTGACTCCAAGTACGTACCTCTTGTAAAATCCGGCTTGGGGCCACAAACCTGACTTAGCAGGGTGACCCTTATCTTCTCCGTTACACCACTGAAGAGGAGGGCATATCGCATACAAAGAACAATCTACCTGTTATTCTTCCTCTTGGACAGAGAATCATGTGTAACAATACTATGAGTTCAATAAAGCCTTTTGTGTGTGTGTGTGTTTGATTTCATACTACATGTATTGTATTCATTTTTATGCAACGCTGCCTTCGTCATCGTTTAAGTACAAAATGCCATCTCTCAGTTCTGAATTTCATGTCTCTCAGAAGATTTCTTGTGGAGTTAATGACAATTAGAAAAACACCGGTTGCTTAAGTTTGCTCACCAGTGTTATATATTCTGCTCTTTGGAAAAACATGTAGATGACATATAATTTTTTTAATATTTGATCTTCTAAACCTGCAGTACCATTTTGGTAAAATGACAGTTAAGTTGAAAGTGAAAAAGTCTATTAGTTGGAGCAGAGACGTACGGGAGCGCCTCCCCCCCCCGTAAGACCAACAAGTTTTAAATTTTTGCTATATTGAATACTTCTGTACGCTTTCGTCTACGTCAGGGATGGCGAACCAATCACATGTGACGCAATATTTTGCGCCCGCCATCGATAACAATGGTTTGCATTTTAATTCAAAACAACAAAGTTCACTATGAAGTATTACGAAGAAACGCGAGTAATCGGTCTTGGTTCGCGAGGTGGCGGGAAGCACACTCGTTTGTTATTTCGTACAATCCTAACAAAATTTATTTGTCAAATAATTTGCAACTACAGATGTCAAAGTAATGTCACTTTAATTTGAATTACTCTAAAACATTTACAACAGTACAGTCAGGAGCGTAGCTACCGCCGTGTCAATGATACGAGGCCCCCAAGCTACAGGGACCCCAAACTTGTGTAACTACAGTTTCGTACACTTAACAGGGTTCTCGTATCTAAAGAAAGGGCCCCCGAAGGAAGTTAGATTCGGAGCCCACTCAGAAGTAGCTACGCCAGTGAGCACAGTGCAAAATGTATTTTTATGTAGTAAATAAAGGGCTTTGTTAATATAAAATTTTATTATTCTCCCAATCAAAAATTTTGGACGGCACCTCGTGAAACACGATAAATGGCACGTTGATCCATAAAGGTTCGCCCCCCCCGGTCTACGTGTTTTTGAAAATGAACTCCCCTCCTATAAGAGTACGCCACTGAGTTTGAAGTATATCCAAGATTATGTGGGGGGGAGAATATTAAAATCTCATTTTTCACAGTAGTTTGAATATATTAAGGGAATGGAGTGCTTTGGGCTGATGTGTTTATTCCTTCAAATAAATATGTTTTCTTTCAAAATATAAACATATTACCCCCCCTCCCGTTAGGTTCTCGGGCTCTTTTATCATAACATGGATTCTTTAAAACCAACCCAGATGCCTTAATGACAATCTTCATTTTCTCTGTTGTGATATCCTGTATTTATATATCTTCTTGCTTTTATTAACTCTTAAAAATAATTGGTACCTCTGAGGCACCATTTAAAAAACCTTCCCGTTTGTTTACGAATTTATGCTTCTAGAAACATACATCCTGCTAAAAATATATCTAGCCGTTGAAAAATAATTTTTCGTCACTGATAGTGGGCCAACTTTTTCACTTAAAAATGTAGGCAAGGAGGGAAACTAAAAAAAAAAAAAAAGAAGTTCCGCATGTAAACATTTCGTTTTCTTAACGTTACACGACTCGTTTGGAAGAAAGGGCGGTCCGACGTCCTGTGTAAGCGTACACCCGCACGTGCTCCGTGACGTTATCCGTGGACGTACTTCCGGTATCACGTGACTTCCTCTTTCCCGAGAGAGTTGTGTGCGTGTTGACTAACATACACGAGAACGGGGGGCGGTGAGAAAATAAAAAAAAGGAAGTAACTGCAGTACTAAGCGCTGTGATATGTCAGTTTTGGGACCCATTGCTTGAATTAATTATTATGACAACTCATTTTGTAAATTAACGGATCATTTCAAGTAAAAACTAGTCCGTTCTGTTACAAATTAAGTTGTCGTCTCTCTTTAAAAAAACACTTCACATCTATTGAGATGATGAAGAAAGCAGATTGTATAATATAATATTGTTGCCATGTGTTATTTAAACTATGTTAAAAAAAAATATATGTCGTGTATACATATCGTATGTATATTTAAATTCTTGAGGCTTATAATGTTTTAATTAAGGCTGGTGAAAGCAATTAAATAAAAAAAACCAAGGAATTAATTGTTCTAGAAAATAACATGGTATTCTGCAAAACGCTGTTTAAAAAATGTTGCCTAAAATTTATCCAAAATGCGACGACGTTCAAGCTCCACTTTTTACGCTAAAAATACGATCCAAATGTACGGGCGCGCGTTATACGCCAGTGACAAAAATGAGAGCTTTAAAAATAAGAAAAAGATGAGCACAGGAACAAAGTTGGACTTCTACATAGATCGAAATACTGTATTTTTTTCTAAAGATTGTAATAGTGCCTCGAACAAAAAACTTAAGAACGCTCACTTCAGGTTTCTTCGTAAAATGTGCGTTATGCGTCAGATCTTATGGTACTTATAATAATGGCAATTAAAAATTACCTACTGGTAGGGAAATTTATGTTGCTTAATACTTTTTGATTATTCTATATAAAATAAGTTAATTCGCTTGCTTGTGTGTGTAGAATCCAATAATTTTTTCAAATTTTTGTTAAAAGTATTGTATAAAACTTCGTAGATTAATTTTTTTTAAAAAAAACTTGATCGTTTGCTCGTGTTTGTTATTCAATGTTCAGCAGACTAAAATTCATGACGTTATAATCACGTGATAACTATAGTCACGTATTCCCAGCCAATAAGTTCATAAATTCTTGTGACGTCATACCTTCACGATAAACGCAATCATGTTTTTTCAACTAATCAATTCCATCGCTTTGCTGTTGCCAACTGTTGTTTCTTGTAGAAACTTTATTTTTAAAATGCATGCGTTATATGAAATTTTGTTTTTTGATCTTAACTTTTTGATGAAATTATTTTCCTTAAAAAATACTTGAACATCTTTACCCAGTTATAAAATTTGAATTTGTATGTTAATTTTACAAATAGAACAGAAAGTTCAATATCAGTTTTGAATTTTAATGGAGAACACGAGATGGCTTTTATCTTGTGACCGTCATAAATTTAGGCCGTTGGTTTCAAAATATATCATTTTCTTTAAATAACTGAATTCGTATGGGGAATAAAATAATTAGATTTCTTTTGTGAACTTATTTTAAAGTTAGCATTCTATTTTATTGTTTCTGTTGCATTTTATTTATACATCAGCGTGACAAAACATTCCAAACAATTATGTATAGACTAATTTATGTGTGATAGATTGTTTTTTTTCTCTCTCTCTCTCTCTCTCTTCTTCTCTCCCTCACACAGTTTTCATCACCAGAAAGATGTTGCTGAATATGAACAGGAAAAGCAGTAAATTATTGTAGGTAGAATTTTTACCAAGCTTTATAGCATTATTTGATCCTTGTGTTTTCTTAATTTTTGAAATGAACCTAACGCTGAAAAAGATTCACAGGGCGATGATTAGTAGAAATGCTGAAATAAAGAATTCTATACCTTCTCTCGCATATTAATTTCGAAACAATTCTGTGAACTCTTGATTCTTTTTTAAAAAATGTTAATATATCTTTTGAAAAGACAAAAAGTCTCAGCCTTTCCCATAAAATCTATCGCATATATCCATCCCCGCCGAACACAGTTTATTGTGTGCCAGCTCATTCCTTTTTTTGGTGTCTTAATTCGTTTCCGATAAATCTTTATCGTCTGCAGTTAAAACGCCATGCATTGTAACATCCAGTCGAGTGTCGTCATGACGATGTGTTGCCATGCCGACCAAACAAATTCTTCACTTTTTAAAGCCGCGTCACCTGTTGGCCATTACTTAGTGAATATTCCACTGCTTAGCAAAATTGCGTTCTCTTTTCCTTTTTCCCCCTCCACACTTCAATATCTGTTTCTCAACCTTTCCGCCGTTCTAAACTCAGCGGAAAATTTCAACTTAGGTGGTTAGAAAAATAAAATAAAAAGTTTGAAAAAAAAATCTCTCTACCATTTATTCGAAAACGCTGAAGAATCGTTTTGGCGGGAGAATGTCATTTATTCCGATGAGCCAAGCCTGCAGCTGCATCCAATTACAGTTCTTCGGCGGCTGATAATGTCTGTGTTTTATGATAGCACGCGCTAAGAGATAGTTTCGAAGATATTTACTGAACATTTTTTCCCTTCTTTTTCTATCTCTTGATTCTTTCACAGCTTCTGTCTAAAGATTAGCAAAAGTATTTTCCACTTCGAAAAAGAAAAAAAAAATTCAATTCTTTAACTGCTTGGGCAACGAGTCAAACAATAAAATAAACGAAATATGCAGAACATATATACATATCTATCTATCTATCTATCTATCTATATCTATCTATATATATATCTATATATATATATATATATATATGATATTTCCCCTCACCTCCTTTCCATGATTTGAGCAGTTCTTTTATGGTGTTTAAATCTCTTATCGTCAGATTTTTCAGATAATCCTTTAGTAGACTGAGGGAATCTAAACAGTATTTTTTATTCTTATTATTGATTCTTACAGACTGTTTTTATGTTCGAAAATGTTATTTGTGTTCATCTTTTCTTGGGCACAATCAACTTCCGGGAACAAATAATGCTCTCCACTTCTTAAAAGCTTTTAAAAAGACTGTTTTTTTAAAAAAATAAACCCTTTAAATATTTTATTAATTTAAGTTAGAATGTTGAATTAATTGTACCTTTTTTTAGCGCAATTGCTATTTCAAGAAAACATGTAGTTTGCGACACAAATTTAATAAAGCAATATAGACATTTTTTGTCAGTTGTTAAAATTGAAATAGTATTTCTGAAAACAAAAAGTTATCGTAGCTTCAAATGTTTGTGTTTGAAAATATAAACAATTCCTTAACTATGAAGATATGTTAAAACGTTTAATACATTCAATAAATTGTTTTCTAAACTAAATTGTACAACTGCACTCTCTTATGACCTAAGGAAAAAAATTGTTTTGCAAAAAATAGAATATATAAAAAAATAAGCTTTTTGACAAGAAGTAAATTATACACACTTGTCAAATGAGAAAAAAAATGTAATTATTGCTACAATTATAATATTGGTGTGTTGATAATTTTCATAATGGAAAGGTTATTTTTTTTTAAAACTAAGGCAAAAATATTTGTAATACATAACTGAAATTTAAAATTTTGTAATTTAATATTTTATTTATTTTAAAAGTGTTTTGACCGCAAGGAAAGTACAAAAAATCGATACAATTAATTCGATATATTTTTAATAGATTCTTAATATGAATGATGCAGTTTTTATTTTTATATTTATTATTGAAAAACCAATATCTGCTATGCGCAAAAAGTATAATTTTGAGATTTTGAGAGATTCTTATTTGACAATATTTTGACTGCTGGCATATAGCATAGATTTAGCCACCGCAGTTCACCGTAAAATACTTAAAAGCACATGACAATCTTTTTATGCGAATATTTGGTTAGTAGACCAGTCATAATAGGCAATATGTCGAAATCTCCAAAACGTGCGCCAAGTAGATATAGGTTTGACAACGGTGATATTTTATTAGCTTATGACTGGCCCTTGGATTCGTAAAAAAAAGGGTAAATTGACATTATTATTTATTCTTCCATAAATTTTTTTTTAAAAAATTCACAAAGAGAGAGAGAGAGAAAAAATAGAAGGAAAAAACAGAGGGGTCTTTTTTTGTACTCTGTACCATTTTCTCTGTAGAATGTGTGTGTGTGAGTCATGCATTACTCCAAACCAGAGGTCGCCAAAGGGGTGGTCCGCGAGAAAATTTCGCTGGTCCCCAGAAAAATGTGTGGAATAAATAGACTTACTCATCACGTGAAGTAATGTTTTAAGCTGCATTGTGAAACATAATTCAATTCATAACAATAAGTGAAAAGTTATAAAAACGCTACTTCATAGAATAATGCCACGTTAAACAAGCCGTACTGCTGCAGCTGCATTCTTATATGTGGATCCGTGTGCAGCGAAAATCCAGGATAATAATTTAAGCACGCATCTAACAGAGAGTCTCATCTCGATCCGACGAAACTCTCAAATTTAAATTTCAAGATCTCAGTTTTTGACTTTCCATAAAAAGTAAATACCCTTTTAGTGAACAGGCGATGAAATTTCTGAGTCAATATGCTCCCCAACTTATTTATGTGAAAAGGCCTTTTCGTGTGTCACAGCTTTAAAAACACGGTACCGATCTCAGATTGAAATAAATGCATTTCTCCGTTTTTCAGTATCAACATTGGATCCAAATATCCATAATCTTATTTCAAAAGGAACATCGATCACATTAGAAATGTACTATGCTAAAAGTTTGATATACTTAAACCATTTTTTAATTCTTTTGTTTTTACAGGTTTTGTTTATTTTATAATGGTTTAACAATAAAGCTTTCATAATTTGGTGACAATTAATAGTTTCATTTTATTAACTAGGTACATTTGATGTATTTTTAGATCACAATATGTTTTATAAATATGTTTAACACTTGAAAAATCCTATTAGTGGTCCGTGGGATTTAAATTATGAATTTTCTGCTCCGTGAGGTCAAAAAGTTGGTGGCAACTACTGCTCGAAACCATTAGTTTAAAGTTACGGAACATTTCAGTACCTTAAAAATAGCTGCACCTACACACATCATTGTCTTTTTTCTTTTTTTTTGAACAAAGAACATTGATGTCGGAAATGAAATTGATTTTCGGAATGAATTCGGATTTATTTACTATTGGGAAGAAATTTGACCTTATCTTGCTATTTATAATGGGTGCTTATTGCAACATTTTGTTGACTGCATCTATATAAAACGCGTATAAACTAATCATAGTTAAAATAAATCATAGTGCGCGATATAAGTTTATTGAATTGATGACGTCTTGTGTGTTTGTTTGCTGGGTGAATTTTTGCACAGTTTAAAAAAAAACTACACTCTTTACATTTATTGTTGCAGTTTGTCTTTTATGTATTCCAATTGTTTCTTTGCTGCATGGTGTGTTTTACATTTTCACTTTCTTATTTTTGTCGTTACCTAGGGGAAGAAATAAGTGACAAAAAAATCTAATTTTCCGTAATGTTCCTGTCAGACGAGTGGCTGCGAATATTTTCTTAGCAAACGATTTTTTTCAAAAATTTGTCCATTTATCGTTTGGAGCGGCGTTCTTTTCACAAAATCGTCCTCTTGTTCCTTTCTTTAGCATTCCTGTAGCTTGAGAAGAACTAAAATCCCCTATGCGATCTAAAAACGAGAACGATTTATCAAATTCTTACTGCCCCATTTTTCTTTTTGTTTTTATTTATCCGCTGTTTTATAAGATTTTTTTTTTCTCTTCCATTCCCTTTTTGTTCTTTTTTTGTTTAGCCGAAAAGCAATTTTATAAGACGTAATCGAATCTGCATATTTTTCGGAAGCGGATTTTCATCCCGAAATTAATGCGCAACGAATTCATTTCGGAAAAATGGGAATCGTATTACTTTTCTTTTTATTCAATTTGTATTGTAATCGGATGTAAAATGTAATCGAATGAGTATTTTTCAAAAGTAGTTTTCGTACTTACGAATCTGAATGTGCTTTTACTTTGTGTATGAATAATAATTATGAGCGAAGAAACGAGAGTGCCATAGGAGTTTCCTTCTACGTTTAAGTTTATTTTTTTGGAAAGTATATTTGAAGATTCTCATACATTAAAATGTGGAGCATTAATTTTTTTCCGTTCCTTGTTTGTATTGAGAGAATGTAAACTGTTATTTATGTTGACGCTTGATACAAGGCAACTTACTCCATGAATAAAAACTATGTAATTCGTTACATAAAAATTTATGAAACTTATTTAATTTATTGATTGGTATTATTTATTTATTTAATTATCAATAATATTCATTTATTTATTATTTGAACATAAAATGTCGACAGCATACAATGCGTTTTTTTTTTCCAATAAGGAATAATTATAAGCTTCAAAATCTTCAAATGATTTTCAGCAGAAGTTGGCTTTCTAATCGCTTTTGTTTTTTATTTTTATGTTTTAATGTATGTTTCTTTATTATTATACGAAACTCTAATAATATTCTCGGTAAAAAGAGCTTATTTTTTCGATTTTAAAGTATCAATACTAAGAATATTCGCTTGAAATGTTATTTTGGTTACAAACAAAATTAAAATAACTTTAGAAGAATATTCTTAATTCCCGTTTTTAAAAATATCTTGATTAAACTTTATATTAAATGTTTGTTTGTATTTTTTGTTTATGTAGTTTTTAATTACATTTTGTCATAAAAATCTGGAATTCTGAAAAGCATATTTGGTATTTTTATCTGATTGCCAAAATGGACTCATTGTATATAAATATTTTACGAATGTTATTTAAAACATGCCAGTTTTATGTATTATATTGAAATAGGATCACAGTTATGTTCTCTGATAGAAACTTAGAAAATGAAAAGTCATTATGAAAAATATGTTTCTATTTTCAAGAAAATTAGTATGATATATTTATTTAAAAGCTCTTTGCAAAACTTATTTTTCCCAAAATAAAACCGAAAAAATTCAAGTTCTTTAAAAATAAATGTTTACGCAGAATCACAAAATGTTCTAATCGATGCACAAAATAAAAGTCTTTAACGCAAATATATAACTTTAACTTCGACTTCAAACAAACCGAAGCACTTTTTGTTCTATTCGATAAGAAGGCAAAGACAAAATGGAAAACTCGACTCGAGTGAAGACATTTCAGGGTGACAAAACTTTTTCTGGCGCTTCAAAAATATTGTTTGTGTTTCTTAGTCTCTTCTTTTAAAAAATTTCTTTTCTTTTGAAAAGTGTAAAATTCTGGGAACGAACGAGAGCTCGTGTTTTCTTTCGGTGACATTTATCACGAGCCGAACGAAGGAGGTGGGAAAAATGGCGACAGTTGCAAAAAGGCGGAAATCGATTTATGTATTTTTACTCCACTCGCTGACGAAACTATAACTAACTTAGCGAACAGCTCGGCACAACTACTTGATAATCTGATTTCAAAGTAATGCACCTCGGTTTTCTACTATTCTATCACATCGTCAAAAAAAGACATTTGTGTTTCACAACCTTCTTTATTGTCAACACTCAAGGAAGAACATTTAGTGGAATAAACCATGGCCTTTTTCAACCTTTTTTCTGACGAAGTTTTCATAACTCATGCAAGAATAGCGGTCCCTTTCACTTTTAAGTCATGATAGAGAATTCTATACATTGTGAAGGGGAAAAAGATTTTGTGTGTGTGTGAAGGAAGTTTTGTTTATAAAAGCTCTTGGAAGACTACTGAATTTGCTAAATTACTTCTCCACATGTTTACTTTTTCCATATGATAATTATGATCGGTGTAATTTCGTAAAAATTGGAGAAAAATAATTTTTATATTTTATGTACTAAATACTTCAAAACTGCATCATTTTATTTTTAACGTCTTTGAATTGTTTTTTGAAGCATTTACAGAATACAACATTTTTAGTATACTTTTAATGGCCTTTTCTAAAATGTGTTATAGTAGTGGTTTATAATTCACAGAATTTTGAAAACCCTTCATCGCAGAAAATTCGCGCGCGATCCTCATAGACCTTTTTAAATTTATAATAAATGATATGTATTGATATAAAATTTTATTTATAAGGTATCACAAATGGCGGTCTTCAATAGATTAATTTTATGAAATCAAGGCATATCGTTATTGTTAATTTCGAGGTCACTGGAAACAGTGGGGCGTACACAAGGTTTGGGGGTTCAATCTCCTCCATAGGCCAACATGTTTTACCATGGAGATAGCCTCTGGGCGCTCACGTCTACGTTTTTAAAGACTCCCCCCTCCAATCAAAGAATTCTGTGTGCGCCACTTACTGTAAAACAAAAGTACGAATCGAGATTCGCACCCCGCCCATTTATTTGCTGAGCATTCATAGATTAAAAATTTTAGCATATTCGTTCTAAAATTATAGAACTATTAAAGGGAACGACGTGATTTTATGTTCCATTTTCCAGAACTTTTCGAGTAAACAACCCTATTTAATTACTGCATTTAGAATTCTATTTTAGTTTCTAAAATTAAACCGCTTTGTTTGTTTATCAAATATGGCGTTTCCAAAGAACAATTCGATATAACTCTTTCACCTTTTTCCTGCAATAAATTTTGTAACAATTATGCCTCTTTTATTGAACTAGTTGCACGCCATAATTTTTGAAAATACAGCCACACATAAATCTATTCTCTGCAGGAAACATATATAACGAGTTGGTATTTCTCCGCGTTCGCAACAAAAGCCGTTACATGAGCGTGGCTGCCTTGAAAAATGGCTCGAGCGTATCGACAGGAAAATACCCCGGATGCGGACTTGGTTTTCCTACCAATCAAACTGATTTTATTCAGTAGAGTGATTTTAGCCATCGTAGAGAGGTCACAAATTGACATCCAGTTATGAAATTACCGGTAGCGCCATCTTCAGTTCTATTTCAAAAACTTTTACTTTCACTACTTTTTTTTATAGTTATTGATTGAAAATGGAAATTTATATTCTTTCCCCTATCCCCACTCTGATGATGGGTATTTTTTTTTCTGTTGGAATGATGCCTATTTTTAATTAGAACATCGCACCTCGTCCTGTTTTTTTTTCCCCAAGTTTAATGCATTGAAGTAATTAAAAAAATTATCTCCATACATATGTTTTTTAAATTTTATTCTGTTTAATTGTGTATTATACAAAAACTTAGTAGAAGAGCAGTCAACAAGCATTAATTTCTAATACATAAAATTGATTTCATTTTATAAACTTAATGTATGTTTATTTTTTAAGATGTATTTCTAAACATAGTTATTATTTTTATTTATTTTTTTTTTTTTGCTTCAGATCTCTTTACTAAAGAACAAAATCGCGAAAATGTTTTTTCACCGTTTCGTCGCAAATATTTGATTATGGAATAGGAAGTTTAGTAATAAAAAATTATGATAAAACCAAAATCTCGTAACTTATTATTCTGTTGTGCAGATATTTTTTTTTATTAGGAAATGTTTTCGATAGTATGAACACAAATCATTTTTAAAAACAAGTTTTTGTAAACCCCGTATTTATCTATTTGGTAATTAATACATAGTCGAACCTCTATGTAACGAAGTCGCTAAATCCCGGAAAAAAGTTATATAAAAATTTAGAGGTTCATCTTTTAATATACTTTATAAACCACATAAAAAAATTTTAAATTCATTAACACTAAATATTAAAAAAATAATTAACACCTTTTTTAAATAAATATGTTTATTTTACAATTAATATTAAACTTACATTATTTTATAATTAGAACACGAGGACACGGGACAACTCCACTGAGGGTGAAGGAAAATATCGAAGATGTTTTTAATGAACTGGGGTTAAAGGTTGCACTTCTTGGATGAAACGTCCCGAACTCGATTGCTCTCGGCAAGTTAGGATATAATAAAACCAGTTCAAGATTTAAAACCGCCAGACAAAAAGAGAAAAAAATTCAGAAATACTTTTAAAAAAAAGGGAGAACAAAAATTGAAACACAAAAGAAAAGTTCGTTATAGAGAATATGCACTTCGCTATTGAAAGGTTATTTTACGAAAAAAAATCATGAAGTGTTCAAGGTTCCAGAAAAAGTTCGCTATATAGAAAAATTCGCAATAAGGAGGTTCGTTATACAGAGGTTCGACTGTATTTCACATTTTGTAGAACTCTTAAATTTAAATGAAATGATACATTGTTTAACATTAGTTCAAATCTGAAATAACTACCAAAAAAATTTTATTTTCAAATGTATAAGAGTTGTAATATTATTTTTCTAGAGCAATAATCAATCTTTGATCAATAACTTATGCATTATTTTATGATTTGAATCCCAAACGTTAAAATTCAATGAAAAAATTTCTAAATCTACTACCAGTATTTTTATCATTTATTGCAAGAGAGGACACATGCTGAAACAGTTACAAAAAAGAGAAACATCAGGTTGCTTAGCATTAATTAAAAGAAAAAAACCTGTCGAAATTGCACTTGAAAGCGGAAGACGGAGAAAAGCTTGGATCGGACTCATTCGGCCTTTCAGGGACTCTTTGACTCAGTACTGACTTCTCAGTATTAATCACTTTGAGTTAGTTACATTGCAGAAAAATAATTGTCTGAAATCATTTAACCAAACTTTGTTCACATTTTTTATTTCAAAAATCCAACTCATTTGAAATAGTTTTTATAAAATGATTTTCTTCCCATTGAACATCTTTTGCGCAATGGTTGGTACCGATTACTATTCACTTTTTCTCCCACCCTGGAATCCTCTGTTTTAAGCATCTGCCTGTAAAATATTTAGGGTGATTCAGTGCCGATTTAAGCTCATTTCGGGCCCTGGGCGCAGAAATCCCCCTTCGCACTGGTGGATCGAAATTTATAACCAGAAAATCTGGTTAATTCCAGCTTAACCGGACCCCTTGGCCCCCAATGGATAAACCGGCCCTGGGGTAATTCATTAAGAAGGAAACACTTTTTTGATACTGTGAAACAGTGACAGTCAAAGACACTCAATACCTTACCGAACTTTAAGGTAGATGTATCCTTCAAGTTGGTGTCTCGCCTTTAACGGAAGTGACGCAGGCAATAGTCACAGTGCAACACGTGCGAGGTTCCTCATAGATAAATGAGTTCTTTTCAGTGTCCAGAAATAAAGTTTCAATGTTCAGCCCCATCTTTTTGCAATAGCAAACTGTCTTGGGAGACACTTTGCTTTTTGGATATGTTAACTCTTTGGTTGATGCCACAGTTAACAGTTTCATTTTCCAATTGGAGGGTGCACTACCACACTGTTCGGTCTGCTTGCAAGATGGTATCGATCTATTGGGTTGTTCGGAAAGTAATTTCGTTTTTTCCCGACAGAGGATTTAATTGTATTCTTTTGCGCCCAACTTCACACTATATAATTTTTATATGCTTTGAGAGCTCATATAGCAAGGCTTGTGTGGGAAAAATTCCAATTAATTCTACGCAGTAGTTTTTGGTTGGTGCCCTTTTAAATATGGAGAGCGATAAGCAGCATTTTCGCGATATCTTACTGTTTTACTACAGAAAGGCTAAAAAATGCTGTTCAAGCCAGAAAGAAATTGACAGATGTGTATGGAGAAGGTGCGTTGACAGTACGCCAGTGCCAGAACTGGTTCGCTAAATTTCGATCCGGTAATTTTGATGTCGAAGATGCACCACCTTCGGGAAGGCCGGTTGAAGCTGATAAAGACGCGATAAAGGCATTAGTTGATGCGAACCGGCGAATAACAACACGTGAGATCGGATTGAGGTTAAATTTATCAAATTCAACAGTTTATGACCACTTGAGAGGCCTGGGATTATCCTCGAAGCTCGGTGTATGGGTTCCCCATGTTCTCATAGAGAGAAATCTGTGTCGCCGCATTGACGTCTGCGATTCGCTTCTCAAACGTCACGAAAATTATCCGTTTTTGAAGTACATCATCACTGGGGACAAAAAAGGTCATGGAGCAAAAAAGATGAACCGGCTCAAACCATTTCCAAAGCCGATATTCACCAAAAAAAGGTGATGCTGTCTGTTTGGTGGGATTTTAAAGGAATCGTTTTTTTTTTAGCTTTTACCGGATAATACAACGATTAATTCGGAAGTCTACTGTCATCAGCTGGACAAACTGAATGATGGCACTTCCAACAGAAAAGGTCAGAACTAATCAACAGGAAAGGTGTAGTGTTTCACCAAGACAACGCGAGACCTCACACAAGTTTGGTCACTCGCCAAAAGCTTTTACAGCTTGAATGGGATATATTCCCACCATATTCTCCAGACCTGGCACCATCGGATTATTGTTTGTTCCGGTCACTCCAAAATTTTTTAGACGGTTAAACCTTCACCTCAAATGAGGAGGTCAAAAACCACCTCGATCAGTTTTGTGCCAGCAAAGACCAAAAATTTTATGAGCGTGGAATTATTCTACTACCAGAAAGATGACAAAAGACGTTGGACCAGAACGGCCAATGTATAATTTAATAAAGTATTTGTTTATTATACGAAAACTGTCTTTCATTTCCACACACACACAAAAAAAGAAATTACTTTCCGAAAAACCCAATATAATCTTATTCAGATACCTTAACACGCGTTTGAGTGGAAATGAATTGTCGGCTCAATGTGTCTGGTATGATTATGAGTTCACACTTAGAACATCTGTGATTGTCTCAAACAAAACTTAATATATCCCCTACATTTCTGTTGCAGGTACAATATAATATCGGACAATGTTCTTGATTTACAGTGTTATGAAACTGTATACTTCTTCATGAATCACATTGAATTAAGGGCTAAATTCACGTGACGCCATAGTTACTTGATAAATGCATTCGTGTATCTAACCAATCAGCTCATGCACTTCGTTGTTGCCAACTTTTGCTTTTTGCGGAAATTCTCTTTTAAAAAGGTGCATGTTTGTCAATAATAGTAACGCACACATAGGTAAACAAAATGTACTTGATTTTTAAAGCACGCACATTAGTATGAGACTCTTTCTTTAAAAAAAAATAAATTCAAAACCTTTTTCAGGAATCTCGATGTGTGAAACATCTTTACCCAATTATTAAATTTGAAATAGTATCAAATTTTTTTGAGAAAGTACAAACTTAATGTTTTTTAATTCAGTGGTAAACAATATCATATTTATCGCGTGACCGTTACGAACTAAGCTCATTGTAAGAATTTAAGACTATCATAAACTTATATAAATAACGGAAGCATGAAAATAAGAACTAGTATAAGAATGTTACTGGAATAGAACGCGAACGGTTGTTCCGAATGCTTCTGAACGGGGAGGGGGGTGCATTCCTTTTGTTTCGTTCGAGTGCTAATTGCTTGATAAAGTGCGATGCTGCGTGTCGTATAAAAATGCCTGGAACTTATCCTCGATCCATCTGCGTCTACTTGAACCTCTTGTTCAGTGCCTCCTCTTGTCTTCTCCTTGTCATCGTTCGCGGTGGCCTTGTGCACAACACACCAGGAACGCTGCCAATTCTTTTTAAGTGGCCGGAATGGATGGCAACAAATTGGGCGCTCGGTCATCCTCTCGCGGAATTCTAAGTGAGGAGGGTGTTCCTCTTTCTGCACAAGAAATTCGATTATCTCTGCAGCTGGACTCGTTGGCCGGTTTTACAGTCTGCTTTTGCCCAGATCGTTAAAACTCGTTACGCATTCGTAACATCACAGTCGTAAAAAAATGTTTTAAGTTATATTGGATTTTCTGTGCTCTGGCGTGTTTTTTCTTAATTTATAATTTCTGGAAATAGTTAAGATAGTTGCTTAAAAGGTTATTGGATTGTTTCTTTTTAAAAACTTGGAACAAAAGGTAATCAAATTAAAAGCAATCATTGATCTTAAATACCTTCTTCAGGAAGGAATTACTTTTTTTTTAAAAAAAATCACTTGAGTGACGCTTACGGAAGAATTATTTCACGTTAATTGAATACATCATTTTTTGTAACATGTTATTCGAAATGGGAGAGCGAGGGGATTTCATTGTTCAAAATACAATACTTACTTTCCAATAGGCCAGTGGTCGTCAAACTTGTGAATCTTCTGAATTGCCGTACAAATTTTAAACCCTACTGAGTTACCTACCAAAAGAACTACCGCATTTGCTTTTTTCCAATTCCTGCTCCCTTCCTTCCTTTCATATCTCGTAAAATTCGACGTAGAACCATACTTTCAAGGTGCATTTTTTAATTTAATTTGCCGTATCACCCCCTTTGTTAAGAAAGGAGCAGGAAGTGTGCTCCTATATTTTAAGTCATTTATTCGAGTTATAATCGCAGAATTATGAAAAAAAATATACTAACAATTAGGAATCAGAACCCTCTTTTAACTTCATTAGGTATGTCATTTCTTTCAGATATATATATAGTATTACGATCAATGTAGAAGTTTAATTTTTCTTTTTATTTTTGAAGATCTCAGTTGTATACTCAGTTGTATCAGTGCGCACCCGTAGACTTCGATCTCATTGTTAAAAGTGCGCGTTATACGCCGGATTTTACGGTATGTAACAACTCCAATAATTTAATTGTAATAGCATTATTTAATGTCCAGTCCTTCAAGACAACAATGTAATTATTTTAATTGGTTACCCGCCTACCAGGGACTTTTGAAGCTATCTCCATCCACCTCCTAAATCACTTGATGTCTCGCTGCCTATAAATACCGAGATCTGGAAATCGCGCCCTCTTCTCTTCCGCTCTCTGAAATCATTTAGCTGCCGCGCTTTGTGTGTTGTCTTTGTTCTGTACTGTAAAGTCTTCATTGTTGTAAAATGCGTAGATGTTTCAAGAAGTGCAATCAATTGGAGTTAATTCCTGCTTCTTCGATAATACAGTATCTTTCACACACCATCGGCCACGCCCTACCTTTGGTTCGCCACATTTAAAATCAACCACTCGCCACGACAAATTATGTCACACAATAAGTTTTTCTATTACATATATGTATGTATCTTGTTCAAAATTTCAGTCGTTAATAAAATACTTTCTATTCATCCATTCAAGTTTAAAAACATTTTTTAAAACTTGTAGTGGATGACACTCGATGTTAATACATTTTTTTTCAAATATTAATGCATTAACTAAATTTAATTAATTAATTTTAGTTTTATATGGGAGAAAAAAAATTGTTTCGAATATAAAGGCAATAGATAGCGCGACAGTATAATACATTGATTATCCAACTACTAGGTATGAAAAGCTCAATTTGATTTTCAAGCATTACAAGAGAAGGATGGATTTTTCTTTGTTTATCTAAGTAGGAATTGACTTTAAAATCTTACTTGTTTTTGAGAAAAACCGTACATTTGTTTACTGCCTATAAACTTTCATTTCTAGTAAATATGAGATCAATTTCAATGAAACTGTTTGTAAGAGAAGAAACTGAAATTAAATTGTACGTAAGAAAGAAATAAAAGTGTTCATTAGTAATAAAGAGATTTTTTATAAGCGTCAGCTCAGTGGAGGAATCAAAATTAGGGGACGCGATTTACCAAAAATGTGCTCACGATCGACCGTTTGACGATCCCTGCTGTATACATTTGTCAACTAAAACAACAGTTAAATCAGTTTTTCAGAATAATATGAGAGTTGTAGATACGTATAGGATTGACAAAAAAAATCGTTCCGAAAAAGATTTTATCGAACTATGCATCTATAAGCTGAGAGTTAAAAACGTGTTTACTTTAAAAAAAGGTGTTTTCTTAAGAGATTCAAAGCGTATCTTTTAAGTTGTCAAAAATAAATGCGTGGAACTTACTATTAATATCCGCTACTGACGTCTCTTAACTCTGTTTTTGAACCATTTGGACTAACTATGTATTTCTTTTTATAACCATGGCGGGGTGGTTAGTGACTATTGACGTCATTCAAAACTAATTTCGCCTTCGAAATGAGTAAAAACGCAATTTTTTTTAAAGATGTTGATGTATGAAAAACACAAATGAGTTCAATCGAAATGAGTCTTAAGCGAAATTTTAGCTAAAGCAGTTTCAGTATTATTTTATGACCGTCTCTTTTGCGAGAAATGTCAGAAGAATAAGATCCATAAGCGGAATTTTTTTTCTCAGTTTGCAGATTGTTAGAATATTTTGATTTCACTATCCTAAAGAGAACATAATTTTTTCTGGTATAAAATGTGTTTTGGTTTTGTTTCCAGTACCATGTTAAAGATGGGAAATAGCTTATTCCTGGAATATTTTCGAATTTCAAAAATAGCGTATTAGAAACATACATCTGCTGCAACTTTTGCGAATTATTTTGAAAAAGAAGATACTTTTCTATTTGCAAATGTGTGTTTTATTTTAGTTTAAACACACTAACTTTTGAAGAATCTAATCATTTAATTGCCGCATTTTCCTCAGCATTTTAATTCATTTTCAATCAAGTTCTAAGATAGAGTAACACAAACCGAAAAAACTGAGTTATTCGTATGTGACATAGAATCTTTCATCTGTGATTTTAAAAAAAACCTTGTGCAACATTAAATGACGTTACATATAACTCGGTGTAGGAAATTATATCAGCGTCGTCGAAAAATTCTTTTTTTTCGATCTCTTGTTATGAATATGAGCTATTTTTGCGTGTTATCGCTTGTTACTGGAAAAAGAAGTTCGTGACATTTTCCCGTGAACCATTTCAAAGAACTTTTTTTTTTATTACGATGTCGTTATTATTATTATTTTTTATCTTGACACACATTTTTGTATTGACTTAGCAGAAAAAGACGAATCAAGTCGCTCGAAGAGGACATGTTGTAAGATGATTTCTTTTTCCGACTCGGGCCTAAGTTTGCCTTTCTATTGTCGCGGAGAAAAAAAATCATTTTTGAAGTGAAGGTGATGAGATCTCCGCAAACAACTTCAACGACGAATGAAAATTTGGAAGGAAGGACAACAAAGGTGGAATTTTTCCTGCTCAAATAGGGCACTGGAAAATTTCCTTACATGGTTAAATTAAAAATTAAAAATCCGGTGTTGCAATTCAAACAGTAATTATGGATTGGAGGAAAAGAGTTACATTTTATGTTAAAGGCAAAAAAATTATATTTTCTCTTTTTGTAGTAGAATATAATAATAAACTTTAAAATGTTTTAATTTCCATTTCCTGATTTTTTTATCGTACAATTTTGGAAATCAAAAGGATAAAATTAATATTTTATCTTTATTTAAAATATATTCTTATATGTTTTCCCCAAAGTTATAATTTTGTAACTGTAAAATAATACTAATTGATTAAATGATACATCTGAATTAAATTGTTTATCAGTCAGTATCAGAGTATGTTGAATGTTTGATAATAATTTGTATTGCATTTAAAGTGAGGATTATTATACGGAGGAAATACTGATTAGTATTACTTAAAGCATTTTATTGTTAAAATTTTTAATTGCTACATATGTTTATTTGAAAAACGTAGTATTGTAATTTTTTTTAATCAGCCCTATTCACGGATAATTTTTGAGTTAGAAAATACTTATCGCAGTGTGCTTATATGTATATGTTCAAAGTGTACTTATATATTTCGGTGAATAAAAACTTTAGTAAAATGAGTGTTATAACATTAGACGTTAAGTTGAGAGGGTAAATGGAATGGCTTAAATTCATTGCGGTCGTATGATAAAACACATCACGTGTTCGTCATTGAATTCAGAACTGGTATTAGACTTGTACTTGTTGTTCTACATGTAAAATTTAAATAAAATTTCAAATTTAATAATTGGTTAAATATGTTCCAAGTACATTGGTAGCTAGTTCTGAGTGGTACTCCTTTGGGGCCCCTTTTTTAGAACTGAAAATCTTCTTAATCGCACCGTAGTTCCACAGGTTGGAGCCCCGTATCTTTGATACGGCGGCAGCTACGCCCCTGTTCAAGTATTAAGATTCTTCAAAAAGTTTTCAAATTTTTTTTCAGAAATCATAGCTGACTTCAGTGAAACGCTGTTAGCTGAAAACACGTGATTGTAGCTCTGTGATTATGACGTCACATGAACTTGGCCCATAATTTAGATAGAGATTAGATCCAATGGATATGATAAAGGATAATTAGTAGCAGATTTTATACTATGTGTGAGTTTTTTAAATGAGGAAGAAAATTTAATTTTTATGGGAATATGAAATATTATGAATATTTAATTAATTGTTAATTTGTATCTATATGCGATTCGACCAATGGTCTTAATAAGTTAATTTAAAAAAAATTATATATATATAAGTAGGATTTAAAGTGTATTAGGGAATATAAATATACTCTCTCCGATCAGTGAGGTTACAACCTCACCAATAGATGAAAATATATGCATCCCCTAGAATAATGGTTTTGAGGGAGAATACGAGACGCGGGGGAGATGGACTCCGGTTTACAGGCGAGAGGTCACGTTTTCGGTCAACGTGGTGGTCAATAGGCTTAGCGACAATTGAGAGTACGCTCCGTGAAATAACTCATAGATTTGTTAATCAGTATTTCATTGGAAATAATCTAATGTTTCATTAAACAGTAATTTTATTCTAATCAGCTTATTTCTTTGAATATCAAGATTCTGGACGAAATGACTCACCCCTAGACAACAAAAGAAAAGCCACTTGTATGAATAAAGTACACCCCCATATATATACATATATATGTAATAATTCCCTCTATAGCATCCTTTTAATTAACTCTTTTAATAATATTGAAATAATTTTTTAATTATTTGGTTCGAAACTAACACCTTGATCTTAATCGTAATCGATGAATATTATTGCGTCAGAAATCCCTGTCCCGCCCATTCTGTCCAATCAGAACTACGTTTACGTAATCATCACGCGCTTGCACTCTGTTGGTATAATACCAAACACCTTCTCTCTTCCTTTTTTGCCGTCATCATGTTAAAATGTACATAGCTGCTTTTTGTGTATTTGTGTTGTCCTCCAAAATGTTGCTATTGTTTGTCTCCTGTCCACTTTGCTTTAATATCGCCTCAAGTTTGTGTGTTTCGTCAACGTGTGAAAATGTACAGCAATTTTGTCCTAAGCTTTTGGATGTGTGCTTCAAAATAAAGAAGATGAACGTCCACTGAAGATGTGTTTAATGTAAACCTACTAGCACTCAACGAAATCTACCACTCGGCCAATGCATATATAGACATATAAATTGCATTAGAAAATATAAAATTCAGTTGTGCATGCTGCCTATCTTGTTTTGGTGTATCTTCTGTTTGTAGTAAAATTCCGAATTGGGGCAGTTACGAGTTATGTAATCCGGAATAAATGGACGAAAACAATAATCCATTCGCTTTTTAATTAGATGAAAGGAGGGGGGAGATACCGTCTGAGGACTGTTTCTATCCTCATGCGCGCACCCCCTCATTTTCCACCCACGTGAGTAAACGATGATATTCGAGGGCGGATTGATTTACATCTCAATTGGAACTTTCTCTGCCTCCCCTTCCTTCCCTGGGAATAATGGGGGAGAGGAAGCCTTCGGAAATCACCGGGGAGGGGGAAATGGGCCTAATGTGTCCCTTGCCGAAGAAATTAAAATCGTCTGCGGGGGTTTTAGACTGGGGATTTTTTTGTCAGACGATACTCGTTCACGCACGTGCCGTTTTAAAGACTGATTCTTTGTTGCTAGGATGAATGCATTATAATATACTGAAAGGAATTAAGGTCTTTTTGGAGAGAGTAGATTTTTGATTGTTCTTCTAGAAAGGGGAAATTAAAGGTACAGCAAAAGAAAGAATTAAATGCTACAATTTGGCAAGGCAGTGTTCTTAAAACTTTCTGTATCTGTCATGGAGTAGCAACTATTTGCTTAGCATTAAATAACTTTTTTCTTATTCAAATCAAGTAAATAGGCGATGCTTTGATTAGGTGCGTGCCTTGTTGAAATTTGGTTTTCCATTTAAAATCTCAGTAATGAAATAATTCTACACTAAACAATTTGTCTTTATTTCTTTCATTCTCAAAATCTAAATGAACGTTTCTTTTAACCCTAAGCGCCAGACAAAAATCCGCTAATTTGTGTCTCTCCTTCTGTACTTCGTGAATAGTAATGTCCGTGTCTGTTGAACATTATTTTATTCTAATGATTTAGGTGATGATAACTGTAGCTTTTTTTTTCTTCATAGGATACATTTATTTTAAAACTATGTATTCGACAGGAATGTTCAATTTTCGGATGCTCCCTCGTCCTGCGAGCTGTTTCCCCCGTGGATAAATTAGCATCTTTATGAGGTAAACTCTCCCTGTGAAACCCTCTTCTACTGCAATAACACAGCTGTGGCAGAGAAAATCCATTTCAGGGCGTTGGTGACATGACCCGCGCCTTTTTACCTTTCATCGTTAGTGTTCGACAAAATTTATAACAGATAATGTTCCAATATTTGTTAATCGATTTTTACAATTGTATAGGGATGCAATAAATTCTGTGTGCACAGCGATCATTTTTAGATTTACGTAATGCTGCCGCGTTAGTTGGCATTGCTTTTAATTTGGAGTTTTCGTGGAACATTTCTATTATTCGAATCATGAGTAGAATTTTAAATCCTTCGCAAAAATAGTTCTTAGTGGAGGACTAAAATCTTAGCCTTATAAAATAAATGCTTGATTTGTAGTATGCATGCGTTTGGATTAATTCTAATTCAAAAAGTCATTTTGTGTAGGACTAATGGCCTTTCATCTTGCGGGAGACTTTATCTTGTGCGCTTCCTTCAAGTTGCGCGCTGTTGAGCAAACAAAACAAACCTTTTCAATCCAATACTGCAACAGTTTTACAAACAATATTCTGATCAGTCGCAAAAAGTTTTTGAAAAATGATAATGAACTTGACTCCATTTTTTAAACCATTTTAGATTCATCTAAAAGAGAGAAAAAGAAAAAATCTTAGGAAGAGCATTTATTCCCGCTTTTAATTTCAATTTTATCTATACTACCTATGAAATAATATGTATATGTCGCAGGAAAATTATGGATTTAATCCAATCCCTAAGGGAGAGAGGATCAATTCACGCAAGATGTTAAAATCTTGTCTCTTTGAGGTCATTTCCCTGATGTAAGTAAGTGATTGGATCAAATCCCCAAACTGTTTTAGTGAAATGATGAAATGAACAAGTCAGCATTTGTAGAGCTATGTTTTCGCTTGTGTTACCACTCCCTTTTACCTCCACCCTTTTCTCCTCCGTGCCAGGCAGCGCCGGGCTTCTGACGTGTCGCCCCAAAACAAAATGACCTAAATATCATTTTTTAGTTTTATTTAGTTATATTCTTTGCATTTTTATCTTCCGATTGATATATCACTTTTGTATGCTTGAAAATTAGAAACCGGATAAAACTTAAATTGAAAAATGTAAACAAATAAGGGAATTCGACCACGTCCTCGTTATAGATAGAAAAGCTTTCTGATAATAAAAAAAAGCTATTTTAAAAAGGGAAATAATAATTAAAAATAAAGTGTTTTAAATAAAGCAGGATATTTCTGAAGTACTACATTAATGTATAATTTAAATAATATATATTTGAAATTCTATTACAAGTATCCTTTAAAAAAATACTAGCTTTATTATCTAATTATTTTGTAAATTAATTTCGAATAAATAATTTGTAATTCAGTGATTATTATTGTGTAACTTTAATAATGCCCCCTATTTTCTAAATGAACACTTTCCTCATTTCACTAAAATAAGTTAGGGATTTGATCAAATCACTTACTTTCCTTAGGGAAATCATCTTATTGTAATACCTTGTGTGAATTGATCATCCCTTAGGGATTATGAAGTCCCTAATTTCCCTGCGACCTATTTAATTCTCTATGTCTGTAATCCATTGCCAATGGCTTTGTACAGTCTATTCACCATAGATATTTGTAAGGATAAAAACATTCAATTTAAAATATGTATCAAGATTATAAGAGATTTTTTCCATCTTAAAATTCCCTTTACTTACAATTTCCCCTGATTAATAAAGCAAGAAAATTGACTTTGAAAAGTCATGTAGAACTAGTACTTCAGTATGTTGGTTCTTTCAGAACTAAAGTTATTGTATGCCTAGAGCATTGAATAGTCTGAATTTGCATATTTAATCACTATGAATATAATAATACAGTGATTTGTTTTATAAAAAGGCTATGATAGTTATTACAAGTTAGCCAAAAAAAAAAGAACGTCCCTACAACCAATTGGATTTGTGTGCACCATCGTTTTTGCTTTCACTCTCTTTTATATTAATTGCAATTTACCATATTCAGAAGTGATTAAACAAAAACGAAACGCCATCAGAGGCGGAAGAAAGAAAAATGGTTCTCCACATAAGTGAGTCCATTTCTTTTTCATCCCATAGCAATAGCTCGCGATGACAATGAATAAGGCATAGTGCCCTTTTAACACTGTTTGGCAGATCCCATCGATTCGCGGTGGGGTCGATCGATCCACGCTATCTCGCCGAAGGAGGGGTCGTTCCCATGCCATGGACAGCTTCATCTTTCTTCCCCACGGTTAAGGATTCTGTGGGAAGCAAACAGTTTGCTTTTTGCTCAAGAAACTTCTTTCCATTCCACTCAGAGAGATATGGGGCTTTATTTGAAGAGATTCTCGATTGTGTTTATTATTTCGATCTTCATGGGCTTTTCTGTTAGTCCAAAAGAGTGTTGTAGTTGTTCATGAAATTGGACTCGCATGCTTGAGGCATTCAAATAAAAAATATGCACACGAATACGGAGCTTTTCATTCGTGTGAAAGAAAGAAAACAGATATGACTTTAGGTAACATGATTGTTAGTGCAATAGATTATAAAGTCTGCATTTTTCTTTTTCCTAATCCAACACGAATGCTTCTGTCTGCCTTCCGGAACAAATCTGCGAGTTCTGATAAATGAGGAGCGAATGTTTTTGGAAGAAGAAACATGCATCTCTTGAATTAGAGATATTTTTTCTGGAAGACAGTGAGAAGTATTCATATAATGTTTTTCAAAGAAGAAGAAAAATGCAGATCTTGAATTAAGAAAGAATTGTTCCGAAAAGTGTTTTCATTGATGATGCTCTTGTTTTGAATTTATTTTAAAATCTTCGTTGATGTAAATGGGAATATTTTGCAATCATTACAACTAATTCTCGTGAATGTTTTTGAGACACTTAAACTTTTAAAGAAGAATTTCACAAAATGTTGCATTTTAAATTATTTTCTGGAGATATTCTTTTTGGACGAAGATTCGTTAGGAAGTGAATATTTACCATGAAATATTTTTTTAAATGAATGCCTTTTTCTTCACTTAAGATATGTTCCTTCATAAAATCAGTTACATTTCCCAGTTAGTGTGATTAAGGTTCGACTCTACTCCTACTGAGTTAGATAGATGTTATTCTAGGTAATTACCAATTTTTAAAGTAGTATTTCCGTATTTACTTTAAAAAGTTTCACTAAATCTTGAAATTTTGGTTTGAAAAATACTTAAACAATTAATTTTAATGGAACTACAACTTATGTGGTAGAATTTTGGCGAAAGACTTTTCTAACAAAGCATGCCTCCAAAAAAGTGAAACATCATTTTACCATTTGACACGTGCATATGCGAATGATTCAATGAAAACTTTGTGAGGTTTTTTTTAGTGAACATACAAAAACATTCAATTCAAAAAGACTGCATTGTAAAGTGCAGTAAGAAAGTAAAAAGATATTTTTATTAGCATTTGTAGAATTTAATATATGAGTATTAATAAGAAAAGAAAAAAAAAATGCCAGTAAAATATCTAGTAAAATCTTTCAATTTTAAAGAGCTGGTGATTTTTTTTTGTGATATACTAGTCACATTTTTTTAATTATAGAAAATAATTTAAGCAAAGTTTCTGCTAAATATAATTTATTTTACCAGTACTGTTCTACTTCCTTGTACGTGCTGCTGCGGGAATGAAACCCAAACATTTTTTTTCCAACCAGCTGCATGGCCCGGCGTTCCACGGTTCTCTACTTTTATAAATTTTCCCTTCACAAAAAATCAGCATATCCCTTATTCTTTTTCGAAATCACTTTAACTTTTTTTTTTATTTCTTAACCCTCTGCTTAGCCCGGCATTGCACGGGCTTTTACCGAGTGTATAACTTAATTTCAACGTTAATTTCCTCTTTCCTTCATGACGCCAGCCCTTTTGTGCGGGTGTGTACGCGTACGATATGTGATTGCTATAATTATGTAATTAAAATCCCCCCTTTCGGGATTTTTCACTTCTTTTCACCGTGTGACAGGTTTCTTTCCCCTTCATTTACCCCATGCGTTGCACGAACATTTTTGAATGCATAACATATTGTCATGGAAATTCCCCTTCTCCTCTAGATGTCAGCACTTTCTGTGTGTTGTGTGTGTATGATTTCTATATTGACGTTATTACAATTCCCCTTTCGAAATTTCTTCCACATCTTTCCATTGTCAGACACCTTTCTTTTACCTCTCTATAGTCCGGCTTAATTACATATAGCTATTGAAATGATTTTTTTATGATTGTTTGATCAAACATATGTACGTGTAAAAAACACTATATATATATGGAGAAATGCATATATATATATATATATATGTTTACATTCACTAAAAAACATTAAAAACAGAAGAATACTGTCTGATAAAAATATTTTAGTATTTTATTTTAATTTTATAGTTTTTCATTCTTCTGTATTTAGTAAATCATTTAACCATGTATCTGATGAAAAAAGTATATTATACAAAACTAACATATTCATTATTTTATCAATAATTATTTTCTTAGAGCTTAAAATAATAAAAGAGGTTTGGTATTTTTATTTACTCAATCAATCGTTACATGACAATTTCCTTCTTAGGTTTTGAAATAAAAAAAAATTGATCAAAAATGTTCATTGAGCAATTAGTTGTGACACACCGTTTGCGTAAAAAAAATGGCTCTAAAGGAAAAAATCTTGTTTATTGATAAAAACTTCTGAAATATTTAAAAAAAATTGTAAAATAACTAAATCAATATATAAGATATATATTATTCTTATTATATTAATTATAAATTTTTTTCTATAAATAATTATAATAATATATAAAAAAATCTAAATTAGATCCCCGTTGAAGTAATTTAAAATCAACAACAGTACTGAATGACACAAACAATAAAACATGTTGCTAAAAAATTAATTATTCAAACAATACTTTTTTGCAATATTTCTATTAGCAATTGTAATTCTATTACAAAGAACACAAACATACATACATAGTACATACAAACATAAATAACTATAGTCATAATTGAAATATGTATATCATATATCGGCAGTATGATAAGACATAAAATATGTATATGATCTCCAAAAAACTACATGAGGAACAAATTATCAGAAGGAACATTAAACTATCAGATATAAAATCACATCAACACTGAATTTTAAAGAAATTCAAAAGGAGATATGAGAAAATCTTTTCAAGGTGCATATTTTTTCTGCAAACACTTTATTAATCCCAAATTATATATTTATATATTGCAAGAATGTCAAAAGCAAAGTTAATCAGATCAACATTGAATTTAAAGAAATCCAAAAGAAAATATGAGAAAATTGTTTCAAAGTCCACCTCATCATAGCCATTTGCTGAACATTTAAAACAAAGATGAGATCTTATCGATCATAAGGCCATAAACAGTGACATACAAAAAAAGTATGATTCACAATATCACCAATCCGTCAATAGCAATAAGTTTGAATTTGGTGCCATTTTCTTTCTGTTATACTTAAAGCAATATTTTCTACAATGAAGAACATTGAATTTGCCGATGAAGGAAGAAAAGCAAAAATCCTTATTTTCAACGACAGAAAATATTATAGCAATGTATTTATATGTGAAAAAGGTATACAGTGATATGTATGTGTACAATCTGCTAAAAACTACATGAAAAACAGATTATTAGAAGGAATGTTAAACAATGAAGCCACAAACAGTTTTGAAAAAAAATTAGAAAACTTTACATACCATAAAATTTGGCATTAGTTGGAACATGTATTTATTGCCAATACGTTCGAAGAATAAGTGATTCAATTCATAATTAAATATTATCTCGTAAATCTATTCATATTTTTTTGCAAAGTTAGTAACCAAAATGGAAGCAAAAATTTTTCAGATACAGCTTAAAGGTTTAAAGAGGGAGTGCCCTCAGGCCTTCTTAATGCTAATAGCAAAGCTATGACAAATCATGAATGTCAAATGAAAAAGGATATCAGATGTGGTATGAAAATACCTTTGAAAGTAGCCAGAGAGAGAGAGAGTACAGTAATGAAGTCAGGCCTTGCAAGAATCAAAATGTAGTACTATAAACCCCAATAATATATCAGAAATAATCATGCACAGAAATAAAAGATACATAAATTTAATGAGCATTAAAATAAAAAAAACAGCCTTGCAGAAAACAGATTCTATTATTATCTAAAATCACAGCTATTTTTAAAAATAAAATATACTGATTTAATATATGAAACTGTATCCCGAACACACACACACACAAAACATTGAGCAAACTTTGGTATTGGCCATAGTGGCAAAAACTTATAATATTTTCATTTCTGAAAGTCAATTAGCATTAATGAATTAAACAAAGTTTCATCATTATTGTTTGAAATTCCGGAAAAGGATAAAATATGCTTAATTGAGAAAATTCACTTCTGTCGACATCGCTAAATAGACTGTAAACAAAAGTGTGTAACCAAACTAAAAAAAAATTTAGGAAAAGCACTTTTTATAAGACAATTTTATAGAAAAACAATTGCAATACTGCCACAAAGAATTGAAAAATGACTTAATATATACAACCTTAAAGGAATATATTTATAATAAAATCTGCAACAATCATCCAAAAAACAGTTTGAAACATTAATTTTTACAAACTTGTACATTAGTGACATATCAGCAGTTTCATCACTTGTTTGAAATTCCGGAAAAGGATAAAATATGCTCAATTAAGAAAACTCGATTCACTTCGGTCGACATCGCTAATTCAATTGTAAACAAAAGCGTAGGAAAATTGCTAAAAAATTGAATTTAAAAAAAAAGGTGAAGCGAATTTCAAAAAAAAAAAAAAAACTTTTCGTAGTGCATAGCATTATGACCTTTTGTATTTATGTGCAAAGTTTTATACTTCAGGGTTGCTTAGTTTGGCCGGAATAGGTGAAATACACGTGTTTAAAAATTTTGCATATGTCAGTAACGTAATTTTTCAAATGTGCACATCGAGATATTTTTTAAGAAAACTAAAAGTTTTACGAAGGTTAATAAATTTTTCAATGAGTTTCAGAATTCTATCCTATACATTATACCTTAAGATAACATACAAACACTACATTTATATGCATCGCAAATAATTTATATTGTAAATCTTACTTAAAATAATTCTAATGGAGTAAGAGCAATTAAATTTTTTACAAATATTAAGGAAATGTTTGTTTTATTAACGGATGTAATAAATGAACTTATAAAATTAATGATATGTTCTTTTCTACAATGAAGAGCAATGAATTTGCCGATGAAGGAAGAATAGCAAAAATCTTTATTTTCAACGACAGAAAATATTATAGCAATGTATTTAAATGTAAAAAAGGTATACAATGCATATGTATGTGGTACAATCAGCTAAAAACTACATGGAGAACAGATTGTCAGAAGGAATGTTGAACAATGAAACCACAAAACAAAGTCGATTCTTTAAAAGTAAACATAAAGTTAGTAACCAAAATGGAAGCAAAATTTTTTCAGATACAGCTTAAAAGGTTTAAAGAGAGAGTGTCCTCAGGCCTTCTTGATGCTAATAGCAAAGCTATGACAAATCATGAATATCAAATGAAACATGATATCAGATGGTATGAAAATATCTTTGAAAGTAGCCAGTACAGTAATTAAGTTGGGTCTTGCAAGAAGCGTAGTTGTTCTATTACATAATCAACATGTAGTACTACGAACCACAATAATATATCAGAAATAATCATGCACAAAAATAAAAGATTTAATGAGCATTAAAATAAAAAAACAGCCTTACAAAAAAAAGAGATTTTGTTATTATCTAAAATCACAGCTATTTTTAAAAACAAAATATACTGATTTAATATTAAACTTTATCTCCCGAACACACGCATAGAAAGCATTGAGCAAACTTTGGTATCACCCAAATCGCTTAAAAGTTAAATTTAAAAAAAAATCTAAAGCGAATTTCGAAAAAAAAACTCTTCGTAGTGCATACATAGCATTATGACCTATAGTATTTATGTGCCAAATTTTATACTTCTGGGTTGCTTAGTTTGGCCAGAACAGGTGAAACACACACACACACACACACAAACTCTCTTTCATAAGTATACATAAACCACCGAGCATTTATTAAATTTGTTTAAAGTAGCATGTGTTCAAATCTTTTGCTTAATATGTCAGTAACGTAATTTTTCAAATGTGTACATTGAGATATTTTTTAAGTAAACTAAAAGTTTTACGAAGGATAGTATTTTGTAATAGATAAATTTTTCAATGAGTTTCAAAATTCTATTTTATTTTTCATTATATCTTAAGAGAAAACATACAAAAACAACATTTAAATTAATTGCAAATAATTTATATTATAAACTTATAAAATAATGCTAAAGGAGTAAAAGCAATTAAATTTTTCGGCCTTCCACCTAAGAGAATATTTTATATTTTTTCAATAACTGAATTAAATTAGTTTCATATACATTTTTCTTAAGCTTATATTTTATTTGATTATTCCGAACCATTCCTTGGTTAGATAACACAATTGTGACTACACAAAAAATGAGAAATTTATAAGCTGAAAAAGAAATGACAAAAATAACTGTAAGCCATTAATGGTTCGGAATAATCGAATAAAATATAAGCAAAACAAAAATGTACATCAAACTAATTTAATTTAGTTACTGAAAAAATAAAAAGTAGGCTTAGCTTGAAGAGCGATGCATTTTTCTCCTGGAATATAGTTTTAAAATAAAAACTATAAAAAAATATTAAAAATACAAAAAAAATTGTAACTTAAAAAGAAAATGATGCAGCAGATTACTGCTGAAAAAAAATGTAAAATTTTCAGTTGGTATCTCAAACTTTTGAGCGCAAATTTCTAAAGCAAATACACTGTGTTGCCAAACAAACAAACCTAAAATCCAGTTGTTGAAAAAAATGAAATAATCGCTTAAAAATTTAATTTTAAAAATCTAAAGCGAATTTCGAAAAAAAACTCTTCGTAGTATACACATCATCAGGACCTAGAAAAATTGTGTGCCAAGTTTTATACTTCTGGGTTGCTTAGTTTGGGCGGTAGAGGTGAAACACACATGCTTTTTTCTTCTTTTATTAAGTATAGATGAATACATTTTATGCCGTGATTATTTTAATAAAAAAGCAGCTGTGTATGCATAGAAAATGGGGTACATGCGACATTGAAAGAGGTAAAACGCAATCAAATACTTTATATGAAAATAAAACTGAATAAAATCTAATAAATTTTTTTTTCGGCGGTATGTTCTGCCTTTGACTAGATTGAAAGTAACAACTAAACGATTTCATCAACAGTCCGCTGATTCACTTTCCTGTAGGAGATTTTCAACTGTGCAAGAGGACAGAAGGGTTCTCTTGAATGCGCATCTGCTCAGTTCATCACGTCTAGTGTTTAAATCCGTGTAGAACAACATCCTGGAAGAAAAGCGACAAATCTGTCAAGCTGAGGAGTCTGTGCAAGATTCCACGTCGCATTCTTGCTGATAAACAAATCCTTCCGCTCAAATAAGGGAATGTTTACGCAGCCACAGCACGAGCGTTCATCAAGTGATCGTCAACAGTCCGTCTTTCACCCCCGCCTTTAAAAATAACCCTCCACTGTCTCTTTCCATCTTTCTGAAAAGATTGCACCTCTAAAAATAGACCCTTTCACTTTCCCCCTGCCTCGAGGCGTTTTGCCACAATATTTTCCCGAAGTGTAACAATTTTGGGGTTGGTGAAACGCTACTTATAATGAGACTGAACTGTTTTGGAATGCCTTGAGTGGGACTGGAACCTTTCCGGATTTTCCAGTATTTTTTATGATTCAATTTAAGCAGCAATCTAATAAGACTAAGCATGTAGAAATTTTTCGGAATCGTTAATTTTTGAAACTGCAGCTTATATTTGTATTTTCATTATTAAATTTTTTTTTTTTGTGTGTGTATCTCCCGTGCTGCTACAGCAGCTGAAGTGGGTTAGAGCAGGGGTCGGCAAACTTTCGAGAAGAACCAAGTGGTAAGTGAAGCAATGTAGTTAAGGTTTGACTTTAGCTTCTTATTCATACATTTTTAGCTCTTTATATTACTCGTTAATCATGTTATATTTATATAATGTATTTTTGTCACTTTCGTTTTGGGGAAGGGGGGTTAAGTGCATCTCTAGTACATTCATGAGGGCTTCCGAACTTGCGTATGCAAGTAAAAGGTTGCTGAAAATCACTTTTTTGAGCAGTGTCTTCCTTGCTGCATTTTTACCCATAAATTGAACCTTTCCTGATTTAGAAATAATTGTAATATTTTCACTGATTAAGCCAAATTTGTTAAAAAAAATAGACGAGAGTCGGGTGTTATGGAATTACACTTGTCAGAAAGAAATATTTATTTTTTTGTTGCTTTAAATGAATTTATTTTTAAGAAAAATGATGAATGGTGGGTAACATGGAGGTTTAAACCATTGGAGAACTAACCGGGATTTCATAAAATGTGTTATTTTTAACTATAAAAGCCATATTTTTAAGAATGCGTGAAATTCCTTTCTTTTTTTGAGTTTATTTACAAAAATCACAATTATAATATTCTTTCTCTGCTCCAGTATATTCAAGATGAGCCCACAGAAAACAGCTGAAGCATTGAATTCAAATTTCCCCTCGTTGATCTTCGGAGAATTTTCCCATTCAGCTTCTTTGTTTTTATTTGATGGCATAAAGTCGATAACAAAGGGTACATCAGAATGGAATACTAGATATTCCATTCACACCCGACACCATATTGGAAAATGAACTTTTATACTGAAGATCAAAACATGTGGCCGGCTAAAAAATAACCACAGTATTACAAAGTACAATTCTTTAAATGTACATTATGCTTAACTTTAATGTTCAAGTCACATGTATACTAGTAAGTTAAAATGTTTGAAAACTTGCCTGCAAAAACTTTTGGAAATCGCAAAACACACTTCGTTCTGTAGCGAGTCGTTCATCAAAAGCAAGCAGTCAATTCTCATTCCAAAGCATGATGAAAGTCTTTCTTCTGCAGTTCAAGGTTTCCCCTCGCATAAGCAAGCTACAAACAGAGCCAAAACCTCGGGTATTCCTTATTACCAGACTATCATCTTCTATTTAAAACAGAAGTAATTGTTTTAAGCCAGTTTAATGTTTAAATATACTTACAAATGCTGGTACATTTTTTTCAATAAACAATTATAAATGCAAAAGAGAAAAGGGAACACTCTTTTTAGCAGAAAAATTGCTTTTTTAATAATATGTAGAAGCGGAAATCTGAAGATCTGCAGCCATCTATGTAAAGAGCCACATGTGACTCGCGAGCTGGTTTTTGCTGACCCCTGGGTCACAGTTTTGTTGATCCTGATGAATGTATCATTTAGGATTTTACCATACTGACCCACTGGACTTATCTCGTTACGATATTCGAGCAATACATGCTGGCTTAGAATGTGTTATTTTAAAATATTCAGACCCATATGAGTTGACCCATGATACAGGGTGAAGATACATGATAAAAAAGTATACACTATCCAGAATCTTATGAAACAGTGACAGTGAAAGACACCCATCTCCTCACTGAACCGTAAGGTAGATGTATCTTTGAAGTGTGTGTGCCTCGCCCCTGACGGAAATGACGTAAGCAACAGTAGGCGTGTCATGGGACTAGTCCGTCAAAATGACTGCCTTTACAATGGAAATGTCTTTTTGTAATCTTGAATTTAGAAAACTGTCAAAGGAGCAAATTTTTTGGATATAGATTGATACTACAGCTGCAGGGGCGACATTGACAACTTCCTTCTCCGATTGGATGGTGCACCCCCTCCAATGGTCGGTCGAAGGGGGAGATTACCTCGATGGACATATTTCCCTCAACGATGAATTGGACTAGGTCACCCAGAAGTCCTGCAAACATATGAAATACAAGTGAAGAAGAACAGAAAGCATACAATGTTGTATTGTATGCTTTCTGTCCTTCTTCACTTGTATTTCATATGTTCCCAGGATAAAAAAAACACGTCAACAACAACCCAGAAGTCCTGATTTAACACTTCATGATTTCTTCGTGTGGGTGTACGTAAATGACAAGGTATTGGTCCATAGTGATGCTGAAACAGCGCATCCCAACTGCTGTGGATGGACTTAATTCAGATACCTTGAAACGTGTTTGAGCAGAAATGGATTGCTGGTTCGATGTGTGTTGTGTGACTAAGGACTCACCCATAGAACATCCGTGACTGTATTTAACAAAACTTAAATAGAACCCCGTACAATTTCTGTTACACTGTTCTGCATTTATTGTGCATTGAAACTGTATAAACGAATCACCTTGCATGCGTGAAACCCAATCATTCGAATACCACTTTAATCTTTTGTTTTGCATCCTATGAACCTATTCGTTATTTTCAGGATTATTAAGTATATTTTAACAAAAGCATGCACATAACTGTATCAGAAATAACGTTGATTTTGGTAAAAGGATTGATTCCACATTAAAATTAATTTTTATTCATTTTGAAAGTGTTGTAATAGTAAAAATTTGGGAATGGTATAATATCGAGTAGATTTTCAAAAACTCAATTTTCTGTAAATTTTTAGGAGTTATTGCAATGTTGCCAATTAAGTCTTTTAAAACTAGTTTTGGATGCTTTTTTTCCGCTTGTGTAATTTCAAAACCCAAGAGAATCACATTTTTAGTTCTGAAATACATTTGTGTTAATTTTATAGAATTCTAACTTGAGAAAGGAAATTTTTTTTAATATTTTGTCAATGTGCTTGTTTTTGTTACTGATTTTTTAAAAAATTATTATTGTAACTCACTTTTTGTCAGCTGAGTAATTTAACTAGTAGTCATGTTTTTGTACATCTAAGTTTTATATAATAGGAGTGTGTACGTCAGAATAAGTCAAATTAGGACAAAATATCAGTAATAAAATTTAATTTCATATATAAATGAATTAAATTTAAAAGATCGAACAGATATTTTATTTATAACTTCTTAAGTGCCAGTAGCATTTCATTTTAAATTAAGCATCTTAAATTTGTCCCCTTCTAACTTTTAAGATATATTTTTAGCAATTTTCCATTGCTGATTCAAACTCTCAGTGATATATTCACTTTCTGTTATGGTTTGTAACATCTGTATTATGTGATTAATTTTTAATCGTCTTGAAATCCGGACAACAAAAACAGAAAACATTTCGAAATTGAAGGAAATGATTATGTTATAGTAGATTACGGATTGATCTTTAGAAGTGCTATTTCAACAATGCTTCCTTGAGAAAAAAGGTCATTTTTAAATGAGATTTTCTTTCTCTCAAATTTCTTCATACTTCAATATTTTTTTGTGTGACTTCTCATCGCAAGAAAATCGTTTCGAACTTCATTATTTTAATTTGATTTTTCACAGATTTGTTTTTTCAGAGTGTTTTTTTTTTGGGGGGGGGCACCTCTCATTTCACACCCCATAAGAATGTTTCGCCTCGTCTTCTTGCTTGAGTAAGTTATAGATCTCCTTACTTCATGTCATAAAGTAAAAATACTGTATCCGACGCTTATTTGAAAATAAACTCGCCTGGTTTTGCAACTCGGGGGTGATATATTTAACTCTGTTCCCCTGAATATGCTTTTCCTTCTGGCGCGTGAGAAACGATTATTGGAGAAAGTGACGGTGTGTCATGCACCACCCTCTCTTCGTATCTTGCCAGATGCGCGATTCCGAGTGGCGGGGGGTTTTATTGCGATTTTTTCTTTGCAATACAGTATGTGTCCCAGAGGCCATGCTCTGATTTAAGCACTCTGCTCAGTTAGAAAAGTGAGCTTAATAATTTCTTATAGTATGTAAGACATTCACAAAATGCGAAACAAACTGCTGGATGTTAACGTATGTCTGTGTTGTTTTTTCTCGTTTTAGCTTTTATTTTTTTAATAAAAATTTTAAAAATCTTTCCTACAACCGTCTTTTCCCATCAAGTCAAATTTTTCATTTGAACATAAAATTGTGCAAAAGTTAATACAACCAACAATTTATGCAATTTTAACCCTTTCAGGACGTGGCGATTTTCTGCGAGGTGCTCGCTAGGGACGGGGTGAATGCGTAAGGACTACTCCTTTCACGACGGGGCGTTTTTCTCGCTAAGCCTAACTTAAGAAAAAAACGCATAAATAATGAAATTATAGTCCTAACGTCGTAATTTTTGGCGCCCCTTTAGATTATTACACAAGTTGTCAGTTACATTAAAAGTAGAATGTAATAACGTTTTTCCTTTAACTTGCATGAAGTTATATAAAAAATATGACTTACCTTGTGAAATAAATTTCGTAAGCACTATTCATTTTTTTCCAAAATTTTCATTGACAAAACACATTAATACACTTTAAATTAACAAAAAAAAATTACGACAAAAATTATTTACAAAAAGGAAATAGCAAAATTAAAATGAAGATTGAGTTTGGAAAATCTCGAAGCATGGAGAAACGCAAAGTCGTGCATTGTATGATTTGGAAGCATATAAAATGTTTGTTACTTTTTTTTTATTTACACACGGTTTGTGACTACACACTTTGGCTTTTTTCACCCTTTTCATTCATATTAAGGTTAGGAAAATGCCTTCAAAACAATAAAATAATAACCTGAAGTCAAGGTTTTTGAAATAAGAAAAGTACGCGAAATATATCCGAAAACGACAAAATCAGGGACATCATATACTATGAAAAAATCGATTTTTCAATTTTAGTTCTAAAAATAATGCTTATTATTCTGAATCTAAAAATGTATAATACTTATTAGTTTGTTGATAAAATACCCCTAAAATATGAAAAATAAAAATGTAAACAAATGACCACGCCCTTTTTGATACACCCCTTTGAACTTTAAATATGTAGTTTCCCCTGTGCTTGATCTATATAAACCTTCTATATAGTGAACAAAATATCTTTTAGTATATAAAGTCTAATTTTTTTAAAAAATAAATTTATACGTGCGAAAAAAATTAAGATTTTCATAATTTTGAGGTTTTATGATTATTTTAAAGAAATTATGCAATTCGTTAAAAAACTGGTTCATTATGTTTGATATGTTGCTGTTTATATATGTGTAATTTTTTTGTATATTCAAAGAATATTTTTATAAGAAATGGTACCTATACATGAAAATTTGTATTACAAGACCTCGAAAATTATGTTCATGCTAACTAAAACAATGGAAAAAAAATATGAATTTAAATTACTTTTGTAACTCTAGAAAATGATTAAGAATTATTATTAGTCATATAAAAATAAGCAAGAAAATACTAATCAAGTGTATAAATATGTGAAAATATTGCTTTTTTTTAGTTTTCACTTTTTCTCAAAAGCATATTTTTTTGCATTTAGGTACATTTAAAAAAAAAACTATTGCACTAAATGAATCCGGATTTTTTTATACTTCTATGCAAGATGCCTATTCATATAGTGAACCTATTTTTTTCTATTAAGATAGTGCCTAATTTTTTAAAAATAGTTTTATGCATAAAAAAAGCAGAAAAATAAAAAAATTTCAAATTTCAAAGTTTCATAATTTTTTAAAGAAACTATACTAACATTTTACTAAAAAAATGGGTTAACTGTATTTTATGTATTGTTTTATTTATGTATGTGTAAAAAATATTTTGCATAAAAAAAGGATACTTTAAAAAATGGTACCTAAACATAAGTATATATTACGAGTTCTCAAAAATTATTTATTACTTAAATTAAGTAGTAAAAAAAAACTTTTGGAGTTAAAAGTTATTTTTGTAATTCTACAGAATAATTAAATTATCTTTATTAAGAACGTAAAAAAAATCTAATGAAATTGGAAATGTCTCCTAAACAAAGGGTCTTAATTTTGGCATTTTACTCTTTCGAGCATGTCCTTAGCAGAACTGATGCTAAAACACCGCACTCTGTAGGGAAAAAAGAATTCTAAGGATCGCGAATGTTGACTCAAGGGGAAGTTTATGAGCCGAGCTCTGTTTGTTGACCTTTCAATTACGCCTTCCCCCCTACTCCGCTGATGTGCAAAATATCAAATCCAGGCAGAATATAAACTAACTGAAGGCCAGGTTACTCTAGCTACGTTCGATTTCAATATAATGGACATAGGGTGCCATCTAGGGGTCATTAAAAAACGTTCCAGCTGAAAATGCACATTTGCACTGCCCGTCCATGAGATGCATCCGTGAAGAATGCATATTTGCACTGCCCGTCGCGAAGGGGTTAATAATGATCCGAAGTATTTAATGAGGGGAAAAAATCCCTTTCACCTCTTCTTTGTTTCAAGATTATATCCCAGAAAGGTGCATAAATTTTGGTGCCGTTTATCACAATTTTTCGGTAGTTTATCCTTTTGAACTAGCGGAAAAATGACATTTAATCGCTCATTTTAGTTTTATTTTGTTAACTCATTGCAAATTGAATGTATTGGCAGTCATTCGAAGAACGATGGCTGATTTAAATCAAGTCCGTTATGAGGTTTAAATTCTTCAAGAATCGGTTCTGCGCCCTGAGGACGGTTTAAAGCAGCCTAAATTTGTGGAGGAGAGCTTTTCGAGGGCCGCACGTTACCACTAATATCATAAATCTTTATGAGTTAGGGTAGTTGCAGTGAAGGTACTTCCAATCGCATACCGATCACCGCCGACCGCATAAAATGAACCAGCGTACAGCATGTTGTGCATCCGTGGTTTAAAGTGTTTAAATCACCAAAGAGAAAATCCTGTGTATAAGTGTTATTTTTAGTTGTCAATTTACCGATTTAAAAAAATCAACATTTTTACCGACTAATGTGAAGCAGAAAGGTAGTGATTAGAACATCAGACTCCGGACCGGAAGGTCTGAGTTCGATGCCCGATGCCACCAAATACCCTCCGAGTACGCACGGAGTACGTGCTCGTTAAATCAGTGGGTCCGAAAGTCTTGTGGGCAGTTGCAGCAGAAACCACGGGTGGAGGGGGCTGAAAATATTTCCCTCCCCTCCAGTTCCATGCCGAAATTGTTGAGATAGGTGGTGTCGCCATCCGTCGTAAAGAAATCCAACCTCTCTCAGGCTCTGGCAGCTTTCATTCCTTGCCTACGGGAAAGACATGACAGCAATTGAATCTCACCACTGTTACGAGTATTGTTACTTAAATAAAAACAATAACTTGCGATAACATTTGTAAATGCTAGACCAATGCGTTATGTGTAATTCTTAATAAGATTAAATAAGTCTTTGCTTCACAACCCAAGCAGTCCATCATTTACTGTCTTTCCTTTTGATCTCGTAATCTATAATGAAATTGTCATATTCTTTAGGGGGGGAGCCATTATTTTAAATAAATCTCTAGTATCACGTGGTAATTAGCATCAGTTTTGTCGTGATATTTACAGCCATTAGTCCTGCTCCCCGTAATATAGATCGAATCTTTCTTCCACTATATATTCAGTATGGAAAAACGTTTCACAGCCATTGTCCATTTTCGGAATTATCCAATTTTTACCGTCATGGAATAATAAGAATACAGGGGACTCTGAATTTTACAGCATTCTGCCGGAGCAATGTTATGTCACGTTGATTCGTACACAATATTCTTTTCTTTTTTCGTTGTGTATTAATGGCAACGGAAAAATCTGTTTCCCATAAAGCAAGCTCCTTAAGATCGTGATGACAAGCTGAAGAAGTGTGATAAAAATTGAGCTTTGCTTTATTGCGCAGGATGGGATATTTTTGGACACACTCAAGACGTGAAGAAATTATATTCCCCTGCTGTCTCACTCCTTTCAAAACAGAGGGGGATTTTGTGCATGAATCTTTCAGATCCCGGAATGGAATCCATTTCTCTTCTGGAATTAATTACTGGAATTTAGATGTGTACGAGTATTTTTAAAATTTGTTCATCTAGGAGACGCGCCATGAATACATCGCGCTTCTTGAAATCGTTGGATTTAAAATGAAGTTATTTATGATAATGTAGGGGCTTATATGGAGACTTTTTCCTCATTTTTTGTACTTTTACAAATATTAATGAAATAAATCATAAGACAAAACATTTGCAATTGAGTTGTAAGAAATAAAAATCAATGGATGTCTGTCCATCTTTTTTTCTTTCGATATTCAAACTCAAAAATAATAATGTTTTGTGTGAAATGTGCAGTTTCCGAGAATTACAAACATAATTGCAACTTTCTTTTCTTTTTATAAAAGCTTAGTCCATATATGTTGAAACTTTAACTGTAGTGGCGCTGCAGTCGCTTTGTTTTGTCACTTTAATGATTTTACGTTCAGTGTTAAATAGATGCTGTTTCTGTAATATCATTATGAAATTGGTTCGTCTGTGAGTTGCGTTCGTCCATTATAACCTACCTTTTCTGAAAGGTAAGATCTTTTTATTAATTCGAGATAATAATAATAATTAAGAAAAGATCTTACCTTTTTTGGATAAATTCTTCGAGAAAGAACATTTGAATTAAAGAAATATTTGCGAATCCAACATTTTATTTCCGGAAACCGGGAACTGGCCTTTTGATTTGATAGCGAACTGAATATTGTGTGTTTGAAATCGAAACTTGATTCATTATACGAAATGGATTCAAAATGTTCTATTCACAAGTGTTTCTTAGATTCAAATGTTCGTTCCCGAATAATTTTGAATGGATAAATAAAAAAATATTACCTTTCAGATGAGGTCGGCCAATCATGGACGAAAGCAACTAACTCATTGGCGAATAACTTTTATTAGGGTATCGTTGGGGAACAGCACACAGTTTACACTGAACGTAAAATTATAGACTAATCAAGGCAACTGTAGCACCCCTACAGTTAAAGTTTCAACAGTTCTGTCCTCAATCCATGTAGCATTATGCCTGCTGCTACAGTAATGTTGAGTTAATATGCTATGTTTTGCTGCCTTCTTATTTTGTTTAATTATGAAATATTTAACATTTTTTGTTCCTTCTGTTGCAGAAGTGACCTCTGTCCGTCCGTCCGTCATGACATGGCCATGGTGAGCAGCCTCGCGGCCATCAAGGACTCTCGGTGGCTCCAGTTGGAGGTGTGCCGAGAGTTCCAGAGGAACAAGTGCTCCCGATCTGACACCGAATGCAAGTTCGCGCACCCCCCATCCCACGTAGAGGTGCAGAACGGACGCGTCATCGCATGCTACGACTCCATCAAGGTGAGTGGATTCTTCCACTGTGCAGCCAGCCTCATCCCATTACTCTCCATTCATTCCGTCCATGGTGATCAGTATGGGGATTTGATTAGAAATATATAAAAGTATAATAAACATTTGTGATTACGGAAATGTCCATTGTGGTAATTTGGCTGCAAGGCTTTTCATCTCAAATATCTCAATATATAATTTAATAGTAAAGAGAAGGATTAAAAGTTTCATAACCTTGTAACGTCGTGACTCCCAAGTATGTTAAATTCCTGGATAGCGAGAAAAATCTCACAGCTTTAGTTTAAAATTTTTTTTTTATTTTCAAATAGATAATGCTTAATTTGCATGCGGTCTGTTATGTCACTAAGCTTTATCTTTGCAAGTTCAGTCATCATAAAATGGGCGTTGTCGACGATTTGGTACGTTCTCACTGGTAGTCAACTGAATCGTTCACTCCATCGAAGTAGTCAAGCTAGAATTCTAGTGGGTCACCTCGCAAAGTCCGACTGCCCAGCAGCCTTTTGCTGGAGGAAATATCCACTGATCTCCCGATGATCGTCTAGAGGCTGCAGCTGCTTGCGCAATCTATTTCGCTTGTATCGCTGACGATCCCCGTCACCTTCCGAACCAACTCTTTTAACCCCCTGGATGAGCCTCTTTCACGCCAAAATAATTTCTGATTTGCGAGAGTCGCGGGTCTGCACCTGGCACCCTCTGTCTTAGTGATGACTGCCATTGGTTCTTTCGGGACAAATGACCGTCGCGACTGAGAATATCTATGTCGCCGTCCCTTGTAAACCATATGGAATGTCTATCAATTGTCATGTCACTGACACTCTGTGTGATTGGTATTTTTTCCTCACTAAAGGCCGACACTCATTTCCTTTCAAATGTATCCAGGCCAACGTGCGAGGGAACGAATGAATGGATGGCTGTTAAACAGGCGTGTGTGTGTGTGTGCCTTCTATAAATCTTTGTGAAGAAAATTCCGTCTTGGTGTCGGAGAAGAAAAAGGAGTGGTGAAGTTAAAGCAGTTCCAGAGTAGACTCGACATCTGTTTCGCTCCAGGGTGTGATTCCCCTTTAAAGAATAGAATGACCCATTCTGCTCACCCCTTTGCTTCAAAAATGGCCAGTGGGGGAGTAAAATATCCATCTGATGAGGTGACGCTACAACCTTAATCAACATTCATGTTGCTTAAACGACAATATATGAATAATTTATACAAGCAACCCAAAAGTAATCAGTTTTAAATTCAGGCTTATAAAAAATGGAACGTGTTACATTCCTTTCCGAGATGCAAAACAAATTGTTTCACTTCTGCACCAGTAATTACTCTTAAGAGGAAATGTCAAGAGTTTAAGAAAAAGTTGCTCTTCAGAACGAAACACGACCTTGCCACCTCACACCCTTTTTTTGTCTGTAACATTATTATGTGTCATTATTATGTGTCGATAAGAAGATACCGCTTGTTTACTGGTTGATTATTGATGACCTTTGCGGAGGAAGAAAGATGGTGAAACATATTAGGTTGGTGGAAAAGAAATCCATTATTTTTTTTCGGTATATGGCTGTAGTATCGATATCTCGTGAAGTATCAATCAAACAATTTCAAATTTATGCTCTTTGTCAAGATGACATTTCGCACTAAACGAATTATTTTGCTTTTCCCCATTTTTTGCTTTTGGTCCATTCAGTTGCGAGTTACAGGGTGTTAAAAATGGAAGTCAACAAAGAGAAAATTCAGTTCTTTTTACAGTTTTTCTTTGATAAAAGCGAAAATGCAAGCCAGGTGGCTGAAATTGCGAATGGTGTTTATTGTTCCTATACTGTAACAGCTAATTACGTGCAATTTTGGTTTCGTCGATTCCGTTCAGGTATTTTTTATGTTAAAGATGCACCTCGCACAGGCAAGACCGTTGTCGATAAAATCACAGAAATAATCGAAGTCCGGCATGTTAGTAGTCGTAGCATCGCCCAAGAGCTAAAGATCGATCATAAAACAGTTTTAAGCCATTTGCGCAAAGTTGGATTCAAGAAGAAGCTCGATGTTTGAGTGTCACACCAATTAACACCAAAAAACATGATGGATCGAATTTCCATCTGTGAACCCTTGTCCAAACGGAATGAAATCGACCCCTTTCTTAAATAGATGGTGACTGGGGATGAAAAATGGGTCACGTACTACAATATTGTGCGAAAACGATCGTGGTCAAAGTGCGGTGAAACAGCTCAAACGGTGGCCAAACCAGGACTATCGGCCAAGAAGGTTCTACTGTGTATTTGGTGGGACTGGAAAGGAATCATTTATTAGGAGTTGCTTTCGCATGGCCAAACACTAAATTCAGATATCTACTGTCAACAACTGAACCGTTTGAAGCTAGTGATTGACCAGAAATGGCCAGAATTGGCCAACAGAAGATGTGTTGTGTTCCATCAGAACAGCGCCAGGCCACACACTTCTGTAATGCATCCACCATATAGTCCGGATCTGGCACCAAGCGATTATCACCATTTTCTCGTATTGCAAAACTTCCTGAGTGATAAGAAATTGGGATCAAGAGAATTGTGAAAATCGATTACTAGATGTTTTCGCCAATAGGGGACAAGACTTCTATGAGAGAGGCATTATGAAGCTACCTTTAAAATGGCAACAAATTATGCAACAAAACGGTGCATATTCGATCCAAATTGGACAATCGGAAGCATGTTAAATAAAGTCTTGATTTTCATCCAGAGATAATAGATTCCCCCAAACTAATATGATGCATATGGGTTTTGACCATAAATTCAGTGGCGTCCAGAAAGCATTTAAGCAGGAAAGGAACTCGTTGGTAGAAATTTGTACTAAGCCTGTTTGTTTCTTTTCGTTCAAATTGTGACTATACGTCTTGTTGATGTTGATTTGTTTTGAATCTTCAGTTATAAGCATTAAAAGTACCATTACTCACACACTACACATATATTACACACTTCGGTAACATTTGTAAGATCGTCTTGTAGTTGAATTAATCATCTCTAATCAACCGGATTTACCGTTTTTATTATTTCCTTCAAAACACATCACTATATTAACAATTTCATTTACAATTAAAAATCGCATCGGGAACTACAGGCAGCTTCCTCCATTTTACGTTCCAGACTACCTTCTTCTTCTCTAACGATTTTTAATTGTAAATGAAATTGTTAAAATTTGATGACGATAGGTCACGAGGCGGCTGCAGCTCATCTAGGAGTAACTAAAAACGAAAGATGCCTTATTCAAAACATTTTACTGACTTAAATGCTTTAGTGATGTTGAGGACTTTGTAAAAGACATGCGACAAATGTCAAAGGGTGGGTAAACCGCAAGATAAAAAGAAGGCCCCACTAAAAATTGTTCCCGTAATAACTGAAATTTTCACGAAGATTAACATCGATGCAAGTGGACCTTTACCAATGACACCGTCAGGAAATAAATATATAATTACGGCGTTATGTATGTCATCAAGGTATCCTGATGCCATTCCTGTAGCAAACCTTAGCTCAACAACTGTTGTAAATGCATTGTTACAGATTTTCAGCCGAATGGGGTTCCCAAGAGAATTACAGACTGACCAAGGCACGTCATTCATGAATGCACTAACTACGGAATTTTTAGAAAGATTTGGAGTTAAAGTAGTTATATAGAAGTTCTGTTTATCATCCACAAAGTAAAGTAGTTATAAGTTCTGTTTATCATCCACAAAGTAATCCTGTGGAAAGAATACACAGAACATTGAAGAGGATTCTTCGTGTCCTGTGTCTGGAGGCAATTCCAGATTGGGAGAAAATTCTTCCTCAAGCCCTCTTTGCCCTAAGGACTGTTATACACGATAGTACTGGGTTTTCACCAGCTGAACTAGTTCACGGGAAAAATCTAAGGACTCCTGTGATGTTATTGTACGAGAAACTGACAGAAGAAGAGTCTGTAGAAAGCAGTGTTGTGGATTATGTATTTGAACTCATTAATAGAATGAAATGATGTCAGGAATTGGCAATCCTACACATGGAAGATGCCAAACAAAAACAGAAGTTGTGGTATGATCGCCGGACCGTTAAACGTCAATTTCAATTGGATGAACTGGTTTTGGTCATAGCTCCATCCAGGCCTAACAAGTTATCTGTTCAGTGGGTTGGCCCTGGAGAAATAGTGCAACAACTCTCTGAGACAAATTATGTGGTCAAATTCCCAGAGAAGGATAAAACCCACGTTTATCATGTTAATATGCTAAAATCTTATCACCAACGAGAGGAAAATATTAATTTATTGTGCATTAATCCTTTAAAGCATGACGAAGAAGAAGACATGCCTAGTTTGGAACTTGAAAACGAAAGGTCGGGATTGTCCAAAATCATCAGCGATGTGCAGTTAAATTCAAAATTATCTCAAAATTCAACGAGGACAGCTTAAAGAGAACTTTTATATGAATATAGTAATCTTTTTTCGAATATTCCTGGATGTACCGATTTAGCTGAACATGATATTGAATTAGAATCAGAACAAGCAATTGTTGCTAAGCCTTATCGTATATCTCCTCGACAAATTGAAATTCTCAAATCAGAAGTTCATAAGATGTTAGAACTGAAAATAATAGAGCCAGGAGAATCTGATTTTACATCTCCATTAATACTTGTTGAAGCTCAGGGAAAGGAAGCAAGACCCTGTATCGATTACAGAAGGTTGAATAAAGCAACTCGGACACAATTCTTTCCATTGCCTGATATCGAAGAACTTTTAGAAAAAGTATCGGCAACTAAATATATCTCTATCTTGGATATCACTCGAGGGTATTGGCAAATACCCCTGAGTCCCCGAGCGCAAGGGTACGCATCGTTTGTGACAACATTTGGAACTTTTAAACCATTGAGGTTACCTTTCGGTCTGAAAAATGCGCCCTATTACTTCAGTCGACTTATGGCTAACTTATTAAGAAATTGTGAAGACTTTGCAGTTCCCTACCTAGATGATAAAGCTATCTTTTCACTAGCCTGGAATGATTACCTAAAACATCTAAAAGATGTATTTGATCGCCTACGCTCCGCTAAATTACATATCAAGCCATCCAAATGTCAATTTGCTCAAGCATACGTTAAATATCTTGAACATTTGGTAGGCCAAGGTTTAAGAACACCTGGAGAATTAAAGGTTCAGGTCATCAAAGATTTCCCGATCCCCACTAACAAGACGCACGTTAGAGCCTTTTTAGGATTATCTGGCTATTATAGAAGATATATTCCCGATTTTTTTTCAGTAATCGCAGCTCCACTGACAGATTTACTTAAGGGCCGAAATAGAAAATCAACCGTTGACTGGAATAGTTCTTGCCAGAATGCATTCGAGGAGCTCAAGACAAGACTATCTAAAAATCCAATTTTATACAGCCCTGATTTCACAAAACCCTTCATCATTCAGTGTGTTGCATCCAATCTTGGTATAGGCGTTGTGTTGTCGCAAGTATGTGAAAACAAAAAACATCCCATCATGTTCCTGAGCAAAAAGCTGTCGCTTGCAGAACAAAAATATAGCACTACGGAAAAAGAATGTGCCGGCATTATTTTTGCCGTGCAAAAGTTGAAATGCTATCTTAATGGACACCAAAAATTTGTCATACAAACTGACCATAATCCCGTGATCTGGTTAGAGAAAAATAATGGGACTAATCCAAGACTTTTATGGTGGGCCTTAATTTTGCAAGCATTTAATTATGAGATTGCTTATCGGAAGGGAAAACAAAATCAGAATGCTGATAGTTTAAGCCGTATCCCTTAAGACTTAAGAGTAAGGGGGGGGGGACGCTTGTAATGAGAATTGATGGAAAATAAGAATTTTCTTTATATTATTTTTTTGTCTAGAATGATTGGTATTTGTATATTAGTATTAATATTTGATATTAGTATTTTGTATTTGTATTTTAAACTTTGATATATTGTATTGGCATTTTAAAATTTGGTATTAGTATTTTAAACTTTTGTATTTGTATTTTTTGATATTTGGAATTTTTTGTTTTAAATTTTGGTATTAATATTTAAAAATTTTTGATATTTGATGTTAATTTTTTGATAATTAATATTTGTATTTGTATTTTAAAGTTTGCATTTGGTAGCAGTATTTCACCAAATGATATTTTGTATATGTTAAAGTTCACATAGATTAGTAGGGATAAGTTTAATGCCTTCTTTAAAATAAGGTACTAATTTCTGATAGAACAGGTACTTGCACGTTATTTTTTTAGAAATATTTTTTGCTCCGCTTAAAAGAAAAGGATTTCAAGAAATTATTCTTAGCTCTCTACTGCTGCATAAACTGATCCTATGTCAAGTATTTTTCAGGTATCACAGTAAAATTTTCCACTCAACTATCGTGAAAAGTTTTCTCCCGGATGGGAGGAAATAATTCGTCTGTAACGGCGTGGCACATCGGAGGCTTGACACATAGCACACGATAGACTCGAAAGAGGGCGCTGCTGTGAACTGTTTGGGCTTATGAGCGGGAAGGTAGTGTGGAACGTAAAATGGAGGAAGCTACCTGTAGTTCCCGATGCGATTTTTAATTGTTAATGAAATTGTTAATATAGTGATGTGTTTTGAAGGAAATAATAAAAATGGTAATTCCGGTTAATTAGAGATGATTAATTCAACTACAAGACGATCGTACACATTCCTTGTGCACTCGGGGAACAAAATCTAGGAGAGAGCTGTACCTCTTGTTCTCCAACGAGTATACAAAGGGAATAAAACATTACTACAGTCCCTCCCCCTTTCAAGAATACAACATAGCACGGGGATTGTAAGAAGCTTTATCATCCAACTTCTAATTTGTTAGTTGCCATTGGTGTGAGTTTTGCTTTAAATAATATAGACCAGTTTTGTCCAGTCTTAAAAAGATAAAAGTGTTTCTTAGGATATCTGCAACTGTGCAAAAAAGGGACGTTTTAAGGCATAGGCCAACTGGGCTCAGGGCCTCGTCTTGTTTTCGACTGAGTCTTAAGGTATCCGACTACGTTCGGAACCGTGATTTTGCAAAAGCGTATAAATGGATATTTATGATACGTACTGTCACTTAGATTAGAAAACGTACATAAATTTGTTTTAAGAATATTATCACAATAAAAAATTATTTAAGTAAAATATTTTGACAAAAAATGAACTTAGAATGAGCAATTTTCAAAACATTCTCCTTTCTATTATAATAATATTTTTCCTGTATGTAGCTCAGACCTCTGTACAGAGGCTCAACTGGAATTTTTGAAACATATAACTTAGGAGTGGATTTATCCATATTTTACTACAACAGAGGGGGGAGGAATTTTAAGAAAAAAACGCCGATAATTATTTCAATTGGTGATAACTCTGAAAATAATGTGAATTTTTCAAAAATCCTATTTGAGACTCTCCGGAGAAGTCTTTACTTTATCTAAGCAAAATATTATTATCATAGAATCAATTTTATAAAAGGAGAACGTTTTGAAAAAAGGTTATTCTAAGTTAATTTTTTGTCAAAATATTGTATTTAAATAATTTTTTTTGTCATAATGTCGTGATGATTTTTGTCCATGTATAGGCCTAGGCCCTAGTACCATGCACCATCTTTACTCATCCAGTCAAAAGGCGGCGGTCGATCGATACGGTTTGTGCGATTGTAAGTTATGCACACTTTGTTGTTTCGGGTTATTGTTTGTCAACGTACTGTTTACTTTGAAGGGTCATAGGTGGAATCTACATTTGTGAAGGGCCTCAAGAAATCACCCCTGATGCAAATAATGTACTTCATTTATTTAATGACCTTTCTTAGATTAAAAATGAACATTGGTGAATATGACGCTATCCATGTTTTGTTGAAAGATGGTTTGAGGCACACGATTCTCTTTTTAAAAAGTTTAATTGGTATTTTTAGACGACATAGCCAACCGAGAATTAATTAGTATATCATGGTACCCCAAAATAAATGCTGCTTTGGTCTAGGAAAATATTTTATGCAGCCTAAGATGAAATATTAAACGGAATTCAAATTATTGCTTACCGTATGCATTTATGTACGAAGTGTGTTACCTAAACCTATCAAAAACAATGAGTTTAATTATTTAATTACGTGGCTATAATTTAATATAATTTTAATTCACACACACACAATACTGCAACGCTAGAATCTACTGTATACGTATACGGAAATGTTAGACTGTCAGAGAATAACTAACTCTGACATATTGTTGTTAGAAACTGCATGATTATTAATCCCCTTGCCCTTTACAGAATTGATGAAACTGATTATAGTTAAACCCCCATCATCCTTCATGCTGGTTGAAATCTTGTACCTTGTAACCGGATTTTCATCTTCCTGGATGATAATATCAGACATAAGGTTCTAAACCTTTCTCGGTGTAATAAATGAATAGGCAATTATATTGGAACAGTTAGGGTAGAGTTTCTAAGATGAGGGTGTGGTCCCTTTGGAGTGGGATTTTTTTTTCTCCAGTGATTTTTTAAAATGTTCTTACGGCGTCCTAAGATAATAATTTGCTGGGTTATTTGTTTACGTAAGACCTAAATTCTAGAGTTTCGTTGGATAATTTTATTTAAGTATTTTTTTTGTTGTTCAGATTATTAATGTATGTATTTTCATAACATTTGCAATGATTTTTTTTCTCTCTTCTTGCACGAGTAGCTAGCTTTCTGTTAGTTGCATGGAATCGTTTATGGATGGACGAAATTGGAAATTCTGATACACAGCATTAAATTTTTAAAAAGTTAGGGGGGCTTGAGTCGTAACCATATTGTAAATGATGAGTGTGAAAGTTATTCACAATGTCTGTGTTTGTGGTTGCAGAATTTTATAGAAGTACTCAAGAGATTATTTTTTTAATTAATCAGATGACAAAAAAAAAATGGTTCATTGAAGGCTGAAATCCACATTTATTTCAATTTCTATACCAGGGGGGCGAACCTTTAAGAATCCACGTGCCATTTTTTCCCAAAAAATGTTTAATGAGATACAAACGTGCCATCAAAGAATTTTGACTTATGATTATTGGAAAATAATGAAAAACTAAATGCTAACACTCAAAACTCTTTGTTTGCTACGAAAAATTACATTTTGCACTGTATAGTAGTAACTGTTTTAGTTATAGGCGTAATTCAAATTGAAGTAGCATTAGAGTGGGACTTTTGTTGTAGCAGATTAGATGACAACTTATATTAGGATTGTAAGATGATACTTTGAGTAGAATCCATGCTGAATGGGAGTCATCTGTCAAAAGATTTCTAAGCGAGTCTTTAATATTCTTCATCTCTGAATTCGAAGGCATAAGCAGTTGAAAATACTGTTGAAATAGCTTGTGATCCAGTTTCTTCAAAAAGTGAAACGTATCTATCGATTTTCATGTTTCCAAAATTTTATTATTAGCATTTTTACCTATATTGCTTGTTAATCTTTCTGTTTCAATCAATTTCAACTTAGTCCTTGTTTCAATAAATTTTTGAATGCATCTTGAATGAGACTGGAATCAATCTCTCAGTTGCATTTCAAATTTTATCAATTTTCACCCAATCCCATTGGGACAAGTTAAGTTTGACAAATGAATTCACATGAGGGTACATAATAAACTTGAACATTTAGAGAAAATGTGAAAAAATCTCGCTGAAAAACTTGCGACCGATCGATCACTCGCGATTATTCATAATAGTTCATAGTGAACTTAGTTATTTTGAAGTAAAATAGTAACCAATTTGATTGGTGGCGTGACCAAAATATTGTGTCGCGTGCCATTCATAGCACGCGTGCCACTGGTTCGCCATCCCTGTTCTATACTAGCACTAATACAGTAAAGTAAATCTTATAGCTATACGTGATTTTTTTTAATATTCTCTGCCTTGGACGGAATTAGCATGCAATAATTCATGTTCTCTCTCGATACCAAATATGGTTATTTTGTGTTCTGAATGATCAAATATACTTTCTTAAATTGTTTCCATGAGAATCTTGAACTTCTTCGTCAGTCAATTCATATATTTACAGCCATTCGAAGATTCTGGTTGGGACGAGAAATTGTAGAAGGAAAACAAATGACACCCACTTACTTTCCTTGTGAGCAGAAACGCGGTCAATAGATGTTCAGAAAAACTGGATTAAGTAGCTGTTTTTATTTGGCAGTGACATTTAGTAATCTTTTTTACCTCTTTTTTTTCTTTTTTGAGTATATCTTGTTTGCGTTCTGCCAAGAATGGGACTAGGAAAAGGAATATAGAGCCCTCAGACGACTGGCGCCTCAATGTCGGCGTCTCATTGGCTGGCGGCTTTTGTAGACTTTTCATAAACACTCTTCGGGCAGAATCGATTCATGAATTACCCCATTTTTTTTTTATTCAGAAATCATCGGAATAACTCTTCATGAGAAGAAAAGAGGATTTTTCCTGCAATTTTGGTGTTACACATACATGCATCCACATCACGTTTGAATTGTGTGTGTCCCTCCTTTTTCTTAAATAAATAATAAATGAATGTTCTCTTTTATTCGAATCAGATTGTGTTTTGCTTATTTTAATCATAAATACGTTTTGTTCCATACGTGATTTATATTATGAATTTTTATTTTCTTTTTGAATTTTTCAGACACATTTCAAATTTTTATCAAATTTTCCATCCATATTTTTGCTCTCGGCATTTATACAAAAAAGCTTAGAACAATCATTTTTTTCACTTCATTTCCTTTTTAATTTTTTTTTTCTATGAAACTCTTCGTTCATTAAACTTTGAATTTCGCGAATTATTTGCTTTTACATTGTAGCAATATTTTTTTAATTCCTAAGCTCTAAATTTTTTTAAAAAAATTTTGCTGTTCTTTTTGAAGTTTATCACCTGCAGAAAAGATATTCTATTAGAATTTATTAATTTAATCAATAATGGGATTTAGTTGTTTTGCACCGTTGGAGCAGAAACGTTAATTTTTTTGACAGTGAACAGATTGTGTTTAGTTGAAATTCAAAGTATTCTGTAAGAAGGTTAGGGAAAGTTTTTTTTTATGGGATTTATAAAATACATAACCATTTAGATTAATTATGCTTCAGTAAATCTTTAAAAGACAGTTACAGTTATGATATGGAGTAACAAAGACTATTATCTTTAAAAAGACAGTGTTTGACATTTATTATTGTTGAAAGTGGAGTTTTCGCTTATTTTTCTTAAAAGTAAAAAATCCTTCTAGTGTTAAGGCTTATTAGGCTACATTGTGTATTTTGTTTGAAATTTTCTTAAATAAAATGAAAGAATATCACACTTCGTTCTCGAAGAACTTCTGTAATACCCATAAAACAAAGGTCATCATTCCAAGGCTGAGTGAAAAATTTGCTCCAGATGTTCCCTCCCCTCCTAACCCGGACTATCCGGTCGCCTGTGTCAGGGAGGCGTCCGGCGGTCGCATTGCGTGCGACCCCGGGGAAGATGGCGGACCTGTGGCGCCAGGCATCCGAGCGCCCAGACCGATCGATCCCTACCTCCCCTTTCCCTTCGTGCGGATCAGCTGACGAAGGCCCACCCTTCTCCTGTGAAGGTTGCCAACCCTTTCAGAAGGGTTGAAAGAAGGGGGTGGGTAAACTTTTTGTTTCACTTCAGTTTAAATTTTTTTAAAAAAATTATTAAGAACTTCTTAAGTGTTAAAATGTGATTTTAAGAATCTTCCAATTTTGAATTCCTTTTTAGTTTAAGGTGAATTGCCGGTAATTTGGTTAAATAGCCATTTTTAGATGCACATAAACTTTAATATGTAATTGTGTTGGAGTGGATGAGGAAATGAATTTAAAAATTTAAACCGATTTATTTACTTCTTGCAACATTATAGTATTCACAATACTTCTTTCAAAATATTCGTACAGTACATTAGAAAATCAAATTTTCCATGATCGGTTTCACTAAGTTGTAATGCACACACACACACACACACACATAAACTCTCTTTGATTGGATTTTATTTAAAGCAAAAAAATTTTTCAAACAATCACTGAAAAAAAATCTTGAATATGCCATTGAGAGTCTAAATTTAAGCAATAACAAAATATTGATTACTTTGTTAAAAACTATTATGCTATTAGTTGGAAGACAAAAGACAAAGGATACAACAACATTCATTCTTTTCTGCTTACACGCGTTGATTTCTGTATGTGTTTGTACTTCCTATTGGCTCCTAGATTCCACAATTTTGTCTATGAATCTCTTCCACAGGGAAGGTGTAACCGAGAAAAGCCCCCTTGCAAGTATTTCCACCCCCCGCAGCATCTGAAGGACCAGCTGCTCATCAATGGTCGCAACCACTTAGCCCTGAAGAACGCCCTCCTTCAGCAAATACCCCTCCAGCCGCTCCTCACGGGCCAGCTGCCCACAGCTGTGGTAAGTGGTCTTCTCTACAGTCAGCTGGCTCAGCAGCAGCAGCAACAGCAGCAGCTGCAACAGCAACAGCAGTGCGCGGCTGCATTCAATCTCATGAGTGCGAACGCACTCAAGGTGAGTACTCGGGGATCTGAGTAGGAAAAGTCAGTTCTTTCTGGATCCCCCAACAACATACATAGGAGGAATACAGTGATCTTGTGAGACAATGGACTGCAGGAAGTCTTTTAAAATTATGTATGTTTCTCTCAAGAATTGTTTCGAGTTCTCTATCATCAGAAATCTTTGATAGATCTCATACAACCAACACATACACCGATAAATATCCATTGCATTTTTAAGAATCGTTAATTTTTGAAAATATACCTTTAGCAGGTGCAAATAATATGGAATGGACAGGCAATGAATATTGGAAATTATCTGTTACATGAGATCAAATTTAGTGGCTACTAAGTAAAAGTGTTACTGTTACATGAGAGTAAAGATTTTGACCTGCATTCTCTTTCGTGTTATATAGGAATGCAAATGTTTAATTGATAGCTGAATCAAGTAATAGAAATGGAGTGATAAAATTTTAATTGGTTAATTTAATGTCTACGGAAAAATATTTAACGTTTCCCCCCCCCCTTCTTTTTCGTCTTCTGAATTTAGGTTGTAATTTTAGATTCAGTGTCATCGCCGTAACAGACATAGAAATGTAAATTCATATGTAAAATTTTCGAAAAAATTGTAATTATTTAAAATTTTGAATTTCATTTATTTATTTTCTTTTTAGTCTCTTCTGGAGATAGGTGTGGTAAAAAAAAGTTAAATCGTCTCAGCAAAGATTAATGTACTTCTGTTACTTGTTATTCTGATAATATTAATCTGTGTTCTCTCAAATACAGATGTAAAGAAAGTAATGATTTATATTTTGTGCATGTGATCAACGTAGTCGAGGTGCACCCTGGTAACGCTTTGCGGCTAAGTGAACTCCATCTTGGACTAGATCCTAGAGAAGGTTTGCAGTGAAACGCGGGTGGCTTATCCCAACCCAAGAGAGCGGAGCTTGTGCAGACGCTTAACACTACTATTATGGAGGCAAACCTCACCAATGATGAACTAAAATATTTCTAAGGGGCACTCCCTATATATCCTTTCCAAGTCTAGACGTGGCATCCTAGTTGGATTTAAGAAAAAAATGTCTGTCTTCTTAAACATCTTCATCGAATTCATGTTACAGAGGCCCCTTGCTGCACACTCTGATATTTGGGAGGACATGGATGCTGATCACATTCGCCGCAGCCCAGAAGTAAAGGGCTCCTCTTTGTGCTATCTTTGTTGACAAGCTAGGGACTTATTGGGTTCATAGACTTTTCTCGCCACGTTGTTATTTCCTACTTTTTGTTTTGTTTTTGTTCCAACCCCCTTGTGGTGTAGTGGTTTTTTCTAACCCTGACCATTGGAAATAATATATATATATATATATATATATATATATATATATATATATATTGTGCATTATTCGCTGATTTTCTAAAATACTTTCATGAAGAAATACCGTTCAATTATTGATTCATTTACATTTAAGTGATTAATGCATTTCTCAAATTTTGCTTAACTGAAGTGATAAAGCCATGAAATAATGAATCGAAAGATTTTATAGGTAAAAAAATTGGTTTTCTGCTAGGGAATCAAACCAATCAGCTTTATGAAGGGCGCCTTCGCCAGAGAAGTGAAGGGAAAAAACATAGGTTCACTGTTTTTGAATATGATTTTGTTTGAAATTGATAAACCAGCCCGATTTGTTGGTTTCACTTAATCGTTTGTTATCATTCACTTTTGTTATAATGGTCTTTACCCATTTGGTTGCAATTTTGTATAGAAATGAATGTTTGTCCATGGATTTGATTCCTGTGGTTGTTGTTTTTTCTCTCTAAAAATACTTATGTCTTGAGAAATTATACTTTTAGTTTTATTAAACCCCCCCTCCCTTCTTGTTTCGTTTTTCGTGAAATTATCGGCCCTATATTCGTTATTCGAAATTTCACTGTTAAAGATGAATTCAATTGTTTGGGATATTACTTTTAAAAGTATTACAAGGCTTTGAAAACTTAATTGTGATAACATTTTATAAATTTTAGTTTATGCAACAAGGCAAAATATTTTTTTTAATTCTATGGATTTTTTTAAAAAAAGAAATTATTTCTTCCTTTAGTTTTTCAGAAATTGACTCTTCTCTAAATATTTTTAAAGACAAATCCTTATTTTGTTGAACATTGGTTGTAAATATTCTCCTTTTTCTTTCTTATTTTTTACAGAGAAAAATATTCTTTGATATTAATTAATTATTAATTTTAAGATTTGGTTTATATTAAAAATTATGTATCTTTTTAAAATTTGCATGTAATTTCCCCCCCTTATAATCTGAATGTTATTCATTCCATTTTAGAATTTCTCTGTATTCCTTTTTAACTTTTAGTTTAGTAACTCTTAAATTTTTTGAATTGCATCTTCACTTTTTTTTTGTTGCATGTATTAATAATTCTAGACGTAATATTTAATTCAAAATATTATTTGCATTTAAATGAATTTTTAAATTTTCCTCTTTTAACAAATTAAAACATGATTAAATTATATGCAAGTAAAGTTTATTTAAATTATAAAAAGTTTTTTTTTATTTAAATATTTCTCTGATTCTTTCTTTTCCTCTCTATATTTAAGTATATTTTAAATTATAATCATGTGTTCGACAATATTTACTTGAAGAGTTTCTTTTGTATTTTATGACACCAAAATCGGTTATTATTTCAAGGGGGGCAGGGGGATAGAATTATTTTTGTTCTTTAAATAGAAAAGTTATTTTTCCCCTCGTTTTTTTCACTGTGCAATTTGCGAGGGGAAAAAATATTTAAAAAAAATAGAAATGAAAGCTATCCAGAATAAAGTATTTGATTTAAAATCATTACAGTTGTATATATTTTTAATTGTTTACTTTTTTTAATAATTGTATAAAAATAAAATAGCATGTGCATTGAATAAAATAGTATAAATGTCATTTTTAAAAAAAAAAATCTGTAAATTCATTGTATTTTTCATTTTACTAAATTATTATACTCATTTCATTATCTCAGTGTTATTAAGCTATTCTGATATTAGCTGAATATATTTTTTTGCTTAAATAAGATAGTGGGATATGAAAGTCACTTATTGATATTTGTAATTAGAATGGGAATTTGCATAAATAGAATCTTTAGCCACATCTTAACTTTAGAGGATTCCATTTAAAGCAAAAGCAACCCTTTGCAATTATGCTGAAAGTCTTGAGGTTCTTCATAGAAAAATGTTTATCTTCCTCATTCAACATGTTTATATGTTCATCTATTTACAAATAAAATCAAATATCTCAACCATTAAAAATTATTTTGACTTACTGAGATAATCACTAAGGATTTTAATCAATGCTCATATAATAAAATTGGGGATTTTTAAAAAAATTATTCCACTTTTATCTGGAATTTTTACTTAGTATTGAATCAATTGTCCCTTCCAATTCTTATTTTATTCAGTTAATTGAGAAGGGCCTCAAAAGTGTTCATACACTTACAGTTTACAAATTTAATGTTTTTGACTAATACAAATTAATATATATATATATCAGGATTATAATTTTTTATACCTGTTACTTACAGTTACAGTTAATATTTTTGTGTGGAATATGGAGCGACAAATACCTGTTACTTATTATTGAAATGACAATCTATATTTTTAAAACAAAGTATAACTATTATTTTGAAAAATTAATAATCAAAAAACCAGGGCCTCGCACCGGAGCTGAACCAAAAAAAAATAATATATTGGTTTATTTTGGCTTTTCATACATTTTTAGTCGTTTTGTAACTGTAACCAACTTGTCGATATTTTCTGTTTTATATCTCGATTTTGATTGAGGTTGTTGAGTGAGTGTGCTAATAATATTGAATAATTTTGACTTTTCAAGCAGATTCGAGCGGGTGAGATCGTTTTGAATTTTTATTTTGTGTTGAAATTTAGTTCATTTAACTTTTATTCTATCTTCGGATAAGAGCTTTTAATTTAAGTATTTACACAAGATAGTGTATTTATACAAATTGAAGTGTTGGAGTAGGGAAGACAAAATGGGTGACTACCCTCACCCAGATAATAATATGGAGGTAGAAAATACAAACTCTAATTTTTCATTCAATAAATATAGGTGTAATTTAACAGATATAGAATTATTGACCAAGTTTGCGGAAAGACAAAATTTAAATACGAGTCCAAATATTACAATTTTCTTAAAATCAGAAAATAACTTTCAGAATGGTAATCCACTTAAACTAAAAGAAAGTATAATGAAAGCGTTCACAATTAAAGAAAGTATTCTGAGTATAAGAAAAAAAGAAACGGCGAGATCATAACTAAAACAAATAATTGCGATACCGCCAAAGAAGCTTTAAAAATTAAAAGAAATTAATGATGTAAAAATAAGTGCAAGATTATCCTTTACTGGCCTAACCAGTAGTTATATATTACAAGGAATAGACACAGAATTTACAATAGACGACATAAAATCGGAATTAGAAAATTACAATTATGCAATTTTTGATATCCAACGTTTTACCAAAAAAAAAAAAAAAAAACAGAATCTGGATTTAAACCTATCAAAACAGTTAATGTTACCCAAATTGGATGCAGTATTCCCGAAAGAGTTCCGATAGGATTTGAAATGGTTAAAACTGACCTCTACCCTAACCTAAAACCTAGGCAATGCACAAACTGTTGGAAATTTGGACACATTCAAAAAATTTTGTAGAAGCTCTATAAAATGCCGTATTTGCTCACTAAACCACTCTGAAAACGATTGCAAAGAAATAAAATAATGTAGCTCTTGTGGAGAGGGGCATGAAGCTAACGATAAAAATTGCAAAAGATATCAAGAGGAAGTTGAAATCTTAAAAATTAAAGTACAGCAACAAATCTCGAGAAACGAAGCAGTTGAGAAATTCCAAAGGGGAAAAAAAAAACATCATACTCGGCCAAAACCTATGATGATCAAACAGAGAAGATAGAAAATCTTGAAAAAAAGTTTGCGAAATTGGAGTTGAAATTTGAAGAAAACAATAACATATTTGAAAAGAAATTAGAACAAATAGTACAACGCTTCACGACAGAACTGAATACCGCGGTAGCACAAATTAATTTGAGCTTTTCTTCCCTAATGAATACCATGGAATCCACCTTAAAAAAAGTTGCATCCAATATAACAATTCCAAAAGATGATGATTGTCTCATAAATAGAAAACAGAATGAAAAGCAAAAAGATTCAAGAAAATATCAGAACAGAGAGGAAATACATTAGAAAGTGTAGTAGAAAAAAATAAAGAAACTTAAATAAATAATCAAATTTTCTTATATTTTCTCGCCAAAAACTCAATATTTTAATCTACTTTCTTTTTTGAATATTTAAACTAATTCGTAGTATCGCACCTTTTTTTTTCGTTTTAAATCATGAATATAATCCAATGGAATGCACGTGGAATTAAAAACAAGAGGTCAGATATTCTTTTCGCGCCAATTTTTCAAAAAGCAAGTATTTTAATAATTCAAGAAACTTGGTTACATCCAAATGATATTTTCACAATTACCAATAAGAATATATTCAGAATTGATAGGGAAATCAAAAGAGGAGGAGGGTTAATGATAGTTTTAAATAAAGATATTAGCGCAAAATAAAAATATTCTCAGAAATTAATGAAGACTTAGAAATTTTAATTTTAATAGTCAGAGTTCAGATAGATTTAGTTCCTATCACAATTTTTACTATATACATCCCACCGGGTAACTTTAAAGACATCAATTTATCTAAAATAGCATCATATATTAATAATCACAGTTTGATATTGGGATATTTCAACGCATCTCATGAGAGATGGGGATCAAAAAATTCCAGTGCTTCTGGAAAAAAGATTTTTGACTGGATCATTGTAAATGACTTAATATTATTAAACGATAAAAGTCCAACTTATCTCCATTCATCGGGAATTTTTACATCTATAGATCTTTCTTTAGCATCTATAGATTTAAATTATGATTTATATCCTGGTCCACAAATACCGATAATTTTGGAAGTGACCACTTCCCTATAATTATTAATTACAAAAGAGCAAACAGCTCAGCAACTAATAATTTTAAACAAAAAACAAATTGGAACAAATTTATCAATATTATTCAACAAAATTTAAATTTAAATGAAAACATAAATATGGATATTATAAAAGAAATTAAAAAAGCTCAAATTTTATCTCAAGAATCAGAAAAAAACAGATCGGTTCAAGAGCTCCATGGTGGACAGCAGCATGCGGGCATTTAAGAGCAAAAAAAAAAAAAAAAGAAAACTCCTTAATAAAGCAAGGAAAAACTTTAAAGAAGAAGACTGGATAAAATATAAAGTAAGCGCGCAAAACTTAAGCGAACAATCAAAGCCTGTAAAGAAAATTTTTGGCACAAAACATGTGAAAAAAATATCCTCTCCTGAAGTTCTTTTTAAAATAATCCGAATAATCAAAAATAGAACAAATCCTAACTATTCTTCATTTAATATTATTGAAAATAACGGAATCATATTAACAAACGAACAATCCCAAGCAAACTGTTTTTTTTTACAATATCACGCAAAACAAAACGATAGTATTCCAAATATTTATATTCCGGACAATAGCCAGGATATTAATAAACCTTTTTCTTTAAAAGAATTAGAAATAGCAATATCTCATCAAAAGAACAGCAGTCCAGGGCATGATAAAATTTCTCTCCAATCAATAAACCATCTCCCCATCAAAGCAATAAATCTCCTTCTGAAATCCTTTAATGACAGTTGGTCTTCAAGTCAAATTCCAAAAGATTGGACCTGCGCAATTATCCTACCTTTCCTAAAACCTCACAAAAATCCCAAGGAAGTATCGTCATACCGTCCTATATCTCTTACTTCAGTAATTGCCAAAAGTTTTCAAAACAAAATTTTTCATGTTAATCATCATGGTTTTTACCCTCACAGAAGCAGCATTAATACATTACTTCAATTACAACATGACATTATACTGGCTAGAGAACGCAAAGAATATTTTATTTTGGTAGCGTTGGATATTAAAGCAGCATATGACTGATTCAGTGTGGCCAAATGGCCTTATTTCTAAATTAAACAAAGTTGGGATACTCTGGCAGATTACTACGATGGATTCAAAACTTCTTACATCAGAGAACAATTCAAATCAAATGGAGGAACATTTTTTCAAAAATCATTAAAAACAATTATGGTGTACCCCAGGATTGTATTTTAAGTCCTTTCCTTTTTATGATTTATATGGCAGATATATTTGAAATTCAACACGACGACCATCTTCTGGTTTATCCGACGACATATTTTTATATAATGGTACAAATTGGAATAAAACAATAGGCGAAATGCAAGAATCTTTAAATAAAATTTCAGTCTGGTGTAAAAAATGGAAATTGTTCACCTCTCCAGAAAAAAGCAGTCTAATCAACTTTTCCAGAAAAAGAAGCACAATACCTACATTACTTAAAATATGCGACAAACCTATTCCCGAAGTGAAGAGTCTGAAAATCCTGGGTATCATCTTCGACCCCAATATCACCTGGAAAAATCATATTAATTACCTACGTCAGAAAGGATTCAAATATTTAAATGCAATTAATAAAGCCTTATCTTCTCCGAAAATAGGAACAAGATCTGATCATCTTTTAAATATTATTAATGCCACAATCCGTTCTATCTTTGACTATGGAAGTCAACTTTTTTCCTTTTCTAGCAATAGCAACAGACAAAAACTGGAACCGATTTACAATGCTGCCTTACGTTTAGCCCTAGGTCTCCCAAGAAAACACCCCGTTAGATTTATTAAGAGCAGAGTCTATGAATGAAAATATTAATAATCGCCATAGTTTCCTTTGCCAAAATTTTATAACTAAACAAATTGCATTAAAAAACTTGTCACCGAATGCAAGATTATTTTGGGATATAAATAACATTTTTTATAAATATAGAGAAAAAGATATTAGTATTTTTCAAAAGACGATCAACCTGCTCCAAGAATCATGTATCTCTAAAGTAGATATTCTTCAATGGATCCCTCCTCCTCCAATCTACAAAAATCGCAAAATAAACATCTATACTCATGAATTACCATTCCAAAACAAGGATCTTCCAGATGACATAGTACAAAATATGTTTAATGATTACATTCAGCCCAAATTTAATAACAATATCATAATAGCAACAGATGGTTCAAAAAATACTAATCAAACATCAATAGGAATTTTGATCCCTAAGAAAAAAGTTCGACAAAATTTCATACTAAAAGAAATGATTTAAATTTTCACAGCTGAAGCTATAGCCATATGGACTGCGTTAAAAAATTGGGTTTCTGAAACAGAAAACTATATCATCCCGACGGACAGTTTATCAGTCCTAAAAAGTATCCAAAATATTAATAGAAAATCCCCAATACGGTAATATTAAATTTAAGTTCAACTTTACATCAGTGCCTCCAAATAGCTCACTCAATTACATTCATTTGGGTACCAGCTCACAAGGGAATAGGAATTAACGAAGAAGTTGATAAATTAGCTGAAGGCTCTTCAGAGCCGTGGAATATTATTTCTTGGATAACTTGGGAAGACCTACATACACATTTCAAAAAACAACACAAAATAAAAGTGAAGAAATATGGAAAAAGAGCAAAAGACAAAAATTATTTTTATATTTCTCATCTTGAAAAATGGAATAGACAGGCAGCAAAAAAATAGAAATACAGAAGTTTTAATCAATAAGTTGCGAGCTAAAAAATTACCATTAAATGATATATATTTCCTTTTTAAACAAACAGATTCTTCTTTGTGTGCAGATTGTAAAGTACCAGAAACTAGTGAACATTTTATATTAAACTGTATCAAATACAAATCACAGCGTGAAATTTTGAAAAATTTTATCTCTACTCACGGAGAATGGTCTTATTCCTCAACAGCGAAATGTAAAACAATAGAGCATGTTGAAAAAGTTGAAAAATTTTTGACATCAACCAATAGATTCTAAAATTCCAACTAATAGTTTCTCAATACTCTACTTTCATTAATCTCAGTTGAAGCACAAGGCAATAATTCAAACTACTAAAAGACAATGCAATCACGAACTATGCGTTTAAACTTGTATTAAAAACTAATCAAAATTTTATCGGAGCATAAGGCGTTAGCCAAGTCTCCACTATTAAAGTGTTTCCACTGTACTGAACTGAACTGAACTGAACTGATCTCGATTTTCTGTTTCGATGTTCACTGTTTTTTTTTTTCTTTTTCAGTTATGCTCGAAACTACTTGTAGAAGGTAGATTTAATTCAATTGAATGAAGAAGTATAGATAATTTAAGATAAGAATGATGCTCTTTTAAAATGAAATTTGTTCGGAACTGAACAGAGTACCGTTATTTTTGTCAGAACGAAAACCGAAATTGAACCAATATACATATTTTTAGTTGTACTGGAACAAAAAAAATTATGGTTTGAAGTCCTGCAAAAAAAAAAAAAAAAAAAAAAAACTATAGCTCAAGTATAGTATAGAGGGGCCACTTTTTTGATTTGGTGATTTTTCTTCGGATTTGGCGATTTTTATCTAAATGTCATGATGAGATAACGAATTCTTTCTAAAATAAATAATAAATAATTCCGAAAAAAGAGTACATTGGCGACCACTGTTAGTCGCCTAAAAAAAAGGACTGCGCCACAAGTGGCTTCCCTATACTACACTAACTTATTACTTTTACTTCACATTTTGTTTTTATTTGTCATGTTTTCTTACTTTAAATTCAAATTCTCACCAAATATGTTTTACTGGGCATTTTAAATCAGGTGATTTAGGAGGTGTTTTTAGAATTTGGGTTTGGGAACAGTTTTGGAGACACCATCATGGTTCATGAGAGCAGTGCTCTTGGGATCATTATCTTGTTAAAAAATTTTACACCCCCACACAAGAACACCACCTCCTCCATTCTTCACTATTCTAACTAAATTCTTCAGGAGTCTTCATTTTTTCTTCTCCAAATTATTATAAGCTCATCAGAACCAAAAATGTTGAATTTACCATCATCCCAATGAATTTGCTGCGAATACTGAATTTTTTGAAACTTAATTCCAATGTTCTTGTGTGGGGGTGTAAATCGACTTCAGAATTAAGTAATTTAATATTTTTTGGTGGTTCATAATTATGAGCTTTATTTAAATATTTTAAAGAACAATTTGAAATTATTTGCGCAAAATGTGTGTATTGGAGACATTTCATTTTTTAACAAGATAAGGACTACTGCTCTCAACCTATGCCACTAGTGTCTCTATCACAGAAGACACCTTCTAAATCACCTGATTTAAAGCCTGGTAGAACATATTTGGCGAGAATTTGAATTTAAAGTGAGAAAACATGACATATAAAAACAAAATGTAAAGTTAAAATAATAATCTCAGAAGAATGGAGGAACAGCGGTGCAGAAATTACAAAAAAAATGATGAAATCTATACTAAAAGATATTCTACTAAGTACTAAAGAAATACAATTTTTAAAGCTATGTTAAGAATTTTTTTTTTGTATGAAAACTTTTGTGGCTTAAGATTTTAGTTGTTTTTTTATTAATTTTTCAAAATAATTGTTCTATTTTTAAAAAATTAACATTATTTCAATAAGAATAAATAGCAGATATTATTAAAAAATAAAATTCTGATTTATATTAATTTTTATTAGTTGAAAACATCAAATTTTATAAAAAATTGTAAGTGTACAAACATTTTTGAGAGCCATTGTATATAATAATTGAAAGTTTAACTTTCAGTTACTGATTTATAGTACATTTTAATTGTATATTTCTTTTGTTTTATTTAAATCAAGAAAATTGTAAGAAATTCCTGTATGTTATGGGTAAGTAAAGAAAAGTTTTAAACTGTATATTCATGTTGCACATTTTTAGTTAATTTGTGTGTTTTGATTTCGTTTATTTTATTAGTTTCAAAAAATTGTTAGTTAAAAGTTTTAGCTACGCTAATCTTTTCGATGTCAAATTTTCCAAATTTATTGAATTTGCCATCAATTTTATTGTTTATGCTTCCTAATGTTTACAACAATTTTTTCATCATAATTGTCTGTGGGTTGCCTTTGCAGCTTTTTTTTTAAAACATGAGCAGTATAAATATTATTATGGCATTAGATCTATCTTATTTTACATGAAACAACTAATCAAGAAAGATTCAGCAATGTGTACTTATTAAGTGTAGCAAAGCACGGTCTTTTTTTAAATGTTGTATGTGTAGTGAGGTATCATTTTGTCCAAGTAAGGACATTTTTCTCATTGAAATATATGTAGGTTTCTGAAGATATTGATATTTTTTACTGTAGACTTATGCAGGTTCCTTTGAATCGCACACAATTTCTGCTGACTTAATGCATTAATAGAATTGAAAATTTGCAAAATAATTTGCACTCAGGAATAAAAGCTAATATTTTTAAATGTTAAATGTAATTTGGGTTTAAAATTTATATGATTCTTAATTTAGCTGGAAAACTTTCTGGATGTTCTATACTTGAAAATTACATGTATTTTCTTTGTTTTTATTTTATTTTGATGTCATATTAAAAAAGTTAACTAAGATTAGATTTTTTGATACTTACGTATTATTGTAACAATCGCCAACTATATTACTAACTCCCCTAGTTGGTAACACTGATTTCCTATGTGTCATATGTGTTGAATTTGCAACCAGGTGGTGCGTTCCATATAATGTCACCAATAGGTTGCGATAATATGTAAGTACCGATTTTTTTTATTATAAATCTTCAATCAATTTTATTCCAATCTTCTTGAATCACTAAATGTTGGAATTAATAACAGAAAGCAAAGCAAAGAAATGAAATCAAATATTGAATTATTGTTCATTGTATCACTATAGATGGTTCCGTAACACTGCATTTCAATTTTTCACTCCAATATGCTGCACATTTTTCTGCTTTTAGCTTTGTTGCGAGGCCAGCCAGTGTAGTTGCAGAACTTGGTGGAAGTTTTTTTATTTTTGGTCTTAACTAGCTATATATATATATTGAGCATGCTTTTGCTGGATAATCCTGTGGCTGGGGTTTTACATTTATATATATTTTCTTATCAATTAGTGATAACCTTACTTCATGTCCACTTCTTGCTTTAACTCCTGTAGACCTCATGTAATGTTGACATTCACAAAGAACTGACTTTTCTGACATTTATTTTCATTTGCTTATATAGTTAAACAATTAATCAGAAGTTGTTTTTGCTAGATGGCTTTTAATTCCCTTATTTCTTAGTATTTCCTCCCAACATACATCCTTTAAAAAGTAAGCACTTGCAAATGCACCGCCTATTTGGAAGCTTCTTATTGTGCTAGATTTTATCTTAAACATGTATATACAGTAAAATCATTTTGTGTTGATGCTTTTTTTTTATAATGAGTTTTATATGCAATATTTCTACATTTGTTTCATACAAATTAGAATTGATATTTTTGTGTGTGAGGTTTTTTAGAATCAAAAATTGGTTGTTAAATAAAAAGTGTATTGATGTTTTTTTATTTAAATAAGTTGTAGGATATTAAAGATTTTTATTTTACAATGCAACATTCATGGACTGGGAAGTGAGAATATTTATTATTTAATTTTTAACAGATTTTTTCAGGATTGTTACCTATATACAAAGAGTAGCATAGCTTGATTCTTTTCAAGGTGTGTGTTAATAGTATGAATAATAATGTTCAAAGTGTGAAGTGTTGACAAATGTTGAAATATTGTTTAACCTTACTTAAATGGAAAAACTATCGAAAAGTATTTCTGTTTCATTTATTATGAAATAAAATCAGGATTATTCTTTCTGTATTACATCTTTTTTTTGTTCCTAACTTTTTCGTCAATTCTAACCTAAACCATAGAATTCATTATTAGAGGGGGGGGGGATTAAATCAAATGAGAAAATAAGCTTGAATTACTTTTTTAAACATTTTATTACCTTTGATTTGATTTTTTGTTATTGCAAAAAAGAAGTTTTACTTTTTTTTGTTTTAGTTAATGTAAATAAACAATTTTTATAAGATTATGTTTCCTTTGAAAAATGAATGTTTCTATATCAAAAGATTTTACTGTATATATATGTAGTATTTTTGATGTTTCTATTTATGTATATACAAATGCATTTAATCTTTTGGAAGTCTGTTATATTTATTTTTAAAAGTCATGTTTATAATGTAAAAACTTGAATGATTTTAGATATGTAATTATTAATTTTAAAGGGATTTTTTAATGTGTTTTATGAGAATTATTTTCTTATCTGTGTGTCATTAATTAAATTTTGAGATTAAAACAATATTATTTTAAAAATAAAACAAAGCATTCCTAGTTTTTTATATTAGGAATGATTGAATAAAAAGAATCTTGGCACACACCTAATTTTTTCTTAATATTTTTTTTAACAGTATCGAATATTTTAGCACATTTTGGAACTAGTGAATGGTTCCAAATATGTTTACCCGAAAGATCTGCCATCTAGCAAGTAGATTATTTTGACTTACAGATTTTATTTTCACAAAGTGTACTGTTATTCTATTTCACTATTAACATTTTTGCATTTGTTCTAATTGAATGTTATACTAATTAAGTTAACTTTGCATACTCAATGCATGCTTTTTATATTTAGGAACATTTACAAATTTTATTGCATGTATTATTTAACTAATGCCTTTTTAATTTTTACTAGCTGTAATAAAGAAAAAAAATTATCAGAACAATATTTTAAATTTGTTTGATTCAATGTTCTTATGTTTGAAAACATATCTTAAAATTCTAATGACCTTTCACTAAATTATGAAAAATATGGAATATATTTAAAATTATATATTTGTACTTAAAATTATTTCAATGTTTATTTTAAATTTCTTTTTTTATAAATGCTAATCAAAACCATTTTCACGCATGATTCAAAAATCAATTTAAATTCTTGACATTTTTAAAAGATAATTTATTTTCAAGTTTCAATTTTTATTGTAAATAATTAGCATTAGCAATTATTTTTTAATGTGCATATGTGTACATGTCTTTCACAGTTTATATAGTAAATAAATTATGTATTTTATTAGTCTAAGGATATTTTTCTCAAAAATGATGTATGGGGAAAAAAGCACTTAGCTTATTATTTTACTTTTTATTTTTATGTAAATCTGAATTATTACCTCTTCCTTATTAAAGGGTGGTACTAAAATTTTTTCAACAAACAGATTGAAGTTTGAAAAAAAAAGTTTATTTTGAAAGTAATGAAATATATTCAGAATAAAAAGCCATGGTTATTGACAAAATTTTCTGAGATTGAGTTGATTAATTTTGATAATTATTATGATTATTTTATTTAGTAATTTTAGAAATTCATATTGTAAATAATCTCCATTTAGTTTATTTTTGGCATCATATTTTTCCTCTCCTGTTAGAATATCACTAACAATATTTCATTCCAACTCTTAATTCTTTCAAGCATAACTGGTTTTTTTCCATAGTGTTGTATTGTCAGATAGTATATCTTTATTTAGTGATTTTTTTAATTAAAATATATTTATAATGTAATATTTCATTTTTATGAGGAAATTAATTCCAAATATTAGATTATGATGTAAAATTTGGAATTGTTCAGGTTTGATGTACTAAACCAGTGCTCCGCAACCTTTTTATCGCCGCGGACAGGTCAACATTTGTTAATTTGCTGATGCTGAGGGGGAGGATATTGATTGTTTATATTTTAGACTATTTTGATTTAATAATTTTAGTTTATAATTTTATTTAATAGTGACTTCTGAATAAAATATAGCTACACCAAAAAATGCGGTCCATGGACCGGGGGTTGCGGAACACTGTACTAAACCATTGATGACTTAAAAAAATAATGGGTCATGCACTTTGGGCTTAAATTTTTTTAATGCATGTTTTCTTTAGTGCAAAATTTAATGGGGGTTTTTTTGCATGAAAAAAGAATGGAAGAACTTTAATTTCCAAAATTTTTAATGTCATAGCTATCAATTTTGAATCAGTAAATTTTATTTGAATAAAATGTGTCTACTTGTGACCAAAACATCTTTTGTAACATCCTATAATTTTTTTAAAATTCCATTATTTAATTAATTTTTGTTTTTCTTATGTTCATGTACAATAGAATTTTGTTGTGAAAGCAGTTATTTTGTACCTTAATGAATGATTCATTTCTTATTTAATTATAAAAACTAACAGTTGTATATGACATAAAAAAAGTGTTTTTGTATTATCTCTGAATGAAATTGCATACTCCGTATTTTCTTTTTCTTTTTTAAATGTTTAATATTTTTTCTTGCATAAGGAAATTTTTCTTGTTAAAATTTTATGTACCAAATAAAGTGAATTATTAATGCTATGCTCTGCCAATGTTTGAATTAAGATAAATAGCATTGCTTTAAATATCTCTCTTAATAGGAGCCTTTATGTAGCTTGGAAACTGCCTCTCACTGTTCAATGCCCTTTCAGGCTACGACCTCACCCTATTTGCCAGCCATGGCTGCAGCGTCTACATTCAGCCCCTACCTAGGCCATACTCCTATGATGACTGGCCTTTTACCAGCTGACGCTCTTGCTTCGCCTCTCAGTCTAGTTCCTTCGCCATTGATGACTGCTGCCCAAAAATTACAAAGAACTGACAGACTAGAGGTTGGATGGAAACTTTTTAAAAATTTTTAAAAATTATTTAGTACAATTATCTCATTTTGGTGGTATATCTGTTCACTAGGATTTATTGAAAGCTGTCTTTTCTATTTTAATTATGAATCCTTGGTAACTGGAAAATAAAAAATAACATTTTTATATTTATTTACTATAATGTCTATAACAAAATCATTCAAAGATATAGTTTAAAAAAAACTGAAAATCATTAAACTTGTAAATAATGCAGATCTCCACAAAAAGAAATCATATTCCCCAAAAGCAAATAGATTTAAGTTTAGACACTGGCGATCAATATGCATTTTTGTATCAAGCGTGTGAGGCTATATTTATATGTTAGGTTGAGATGTTTTTTCATTATATATATAAGTATTACCTATATTCTCAAGGCTGTACTGTTGTAATAAAAATAAATAATACGTTGTTTTTGGAAGAATTGATTAATTGCGTGGATTACGCTTCCTTTTGTGGTATATGTTAGATAATTTATTAACAAAAGTTATATTTCAACATTTGAGAATATTATGTTACTTGAAATTTTTGAGACATTAGAAAATTATTCAGGATAAAGGAGGTGTGCTTATTTAATTTTAAATGTGGTAAGGATTAAAAATATTCTACAGCAGTATCCAGTTTTGCTTCAAAATATTTCTGTTCTTTAAAGATAATTGTTTTTTATAATTTATAGGATGAAAGCTTCTGTTCTATATAACCTAATATTAAATACTCTGAAATCTGCTAATTTTTTAGAGAATTTGATTTTTAGCATTATATTATTTATTTTCCCAGTTACCATCAAAGGATTTTTATGAAGTGATATTAAATTAACATTAATTTTTGTTTTATTGTAAATGACATGTAGTAAAAAAATCAAATTTTGTTTAATGTATAGCAATTCTTCATAATAAATATTTTTAAACTGCAGTTCAAATGCCATTTAGTTGCAGTTCTGTCTTTAAGTTTTCATTCTCTTTGATAGTTTTTAAAAACCTTTTTTGGAAAAAATTGTGGAATAATTGTCAAATAAGTGTTAGAGACTAATTAATGTTATAAATGTATAAAGTTTTAAATTAAAGTGTTAGTTATGTAATAAGAGAAGATCATAATTGATATTCACAGATAAAGTAACATACTTTTTAAATTAGACTGAAAGCAATGAATTAATCATTGAAATATATTTTTCTAATTTTAAATAATTGTATTTCACTAAATGTATGTTATTTGTAGGAATTCTAAATTTTTAGTAATTTTCCAGTCAAAGTGTTAAAGAATTCTTTTGTATTTATTGTTGTATTTCCTTATATTAACATGCTATGCACTAGCACAAGTAATTATTTGTACGTATACTCATTTATAAATTTCTGTTTTTCCTCTTTCTTGGTATTATTTTATATCCCAATGTGAGATTTATTGTTCTGTCTAAAAATTCCTCAAGAATAATTATTGTATTATAATTCAAATGTAAAAATGATAGTGAATTTTTTTACATTATTCCAACAATGTAAAAAAGTTATACTAAAAAAGAATGAAATTCAATGGATTTGATGGTAAGGTGCAGAAAAATTAGTCAGGTCTCAATTTTTAAAAATGAGTTTATTTAAATATCTAGTATATTATAAAAATAACAAAAAGAATAAACAAGGAAATTTTTAAATGAATATTTGATAATGAAAATTATTTCATCATTAATGAATCATTCAATATTTAGATTTAAAAAATTTCAAATTCATACACATACAAATAATCTTTAAATTTAATTTAACAGTTATCTTACATAAAAATCAAGATCTTGTATATAATTTTAAATCACTTTTAGCTCATAACTATCTCAATTTAATGTAAACCTTAAAGGAAAAAAAGCAATAAAATGCTCATTAATTGTTCTCATTCAGTATTATATTTAAGAGCAATTGCAGACAAATTTAAAATTTTGAAAAAAATAATTTCTGATCACAGTCAAGAGAAACTAATTGTAAAAAGGAGAATATTCATCATCATTTAAAGGACCGTTTAATAATTTAAATTTATTTAAAAACATTTAAGTTTTAAATGAAAGTATATTGAGATATATTTAAAAATCTTCAAATGTGCACATGTAGTCTTAAAATTTAATTTCACAGTTATCATACATTTTTTTGTTATTAGTTTTTGAAATAAGTTAACTACCTAATGAGCAAAATTTATTTTTTCCCTTTGTTTTCTATCCCTTTAAGTTGTGTGTGTTCATAAATGCAGCCATCCCTTGATCATGTGTCACTTTTTGTTGCATTAACTCCAGAGTTTATTAATAGGCTTTCAACATTTTTATCTTTTTAAGCTTTTATGATGTTAGTGATGGTTGAAAATATATAGATTTATTTCAATTGTCAGTTTTATTAGTCAAATTTTACCTAAAAAGAGCTTAAAATTGTTTTTGTAACAATTTACTGATTTAAGCAAGGTTTGCTTCATGTAGTGAGTTTTTACTTAGTTTTGGTTGATAGAATATTAAGTAACTATGTTATAAGCCATTGTTTATTACGTACATCAGATCCTCATTTTTTCTTTATTGGCAAAATATATTATTGACAAGTGGTTTGCTCTTGCATGCATATGCTATACCGATTGTAGGAAGTCACTCTGGAGTTTTGCAGATATTTGATACACTAGTATGTACTATGTAAAATTATACTGTAATGAATTAAGTGACATGCTATTGAGGATTGGCTGCATGAATAGAGAATACATTATCAGTGTCATGCAGTGCTGTGTTATAGAGAATAAGCTTTTAAACTGACACACACATGCACCTTTGCTCTCTTGTCCTTTGTATAAAAAAACAGTGCATAAACAAAAACCTTTTCTTTGTGCATGGCCTCTCTCATTGTTAAATGCTCTGTTGCCTCAGCACAAGCCCTTGTCCGTAACGGTGGCCGTTCTGCTTTTGCTCTTCCCCGCAGGTGTGCCGTGAATTCCAGCGAGGCAACTGCAAGCGATCCGAGACTGAGTGCCGCTTCGCCCACCCCCCTGAGCATGTGACTGTGGACAGCGGTGAGGGCACTGTTACAGTGTGCATGGACTTTGTGAAGGGGCGCTGCACGCGAGACCAGTGCCGCTATTTCCATCCGCCGGCCCACTTGCAGGCGCAGCTGAAAGCCGCTCAGACGCGAGCCGGTGCAGCCGCAGTGGTAGGCTTTTTCTTCCCCTCTCTCTGCTCAAGTCTTTTTGCTTTGTGATTGCACTGCTTAACAGGGGCTTTGGGTGGTGTTGTCTCTGGAATGCATTAGTATTATAACACTGATTATATAAAATTGTTTTTTTAAATGTTATCCCTACCTGATGTTAACATTGATTTTGCCTGGTTAAATTATTTTTCAGCATGCTTAGTGTTAAATTTGTTTTTTTTCCCTCTTATCGAAATATTTTTTCAGTTACATTCAAAGACATATTAGTAATAATTAGCCGTTTCCCTGTTTTTCACGAATGGATTTGTTTTAAATATGTTTTGTAAAATATTTTTAAGTTTTATAAAAATATTTTTAGTAAAATATTAAAATATTTTTAGTAATTTTCAGGGCAAAGCAAAATGTGTTTCCATGTACTTAATTAAAAAAAATATTAAAACACACTCAATTTCCTGGTTAAAATTTTAAATATATAAATGTGAACATCACAAATTTATAATTTTTTATGTATCATTAATCTTCTGATTTAAGGCAATAATTGTATATACAGAATTTTTTACATAATTTCTAAAGTCTTTTTTTTTATCTCTTGCACTATGATAAGAACTTTTAAACAAAAGTTTCTTTATGTATTCAAATTAAATTAAGACAACTTTGTTTAAGAAAGTTATTGATTGAATGCATTATAAGTTCCTTTGCATTTTTAAAGCATATTGTAATTTTTTTGTATAAATTAATGATACAAGCATATGAAAACTTTACAAAGTTTAGATTAAATGTAGTTTATGATGAGAAACAAAGTATTTTTACCTTTCCAGCAAGATTTTTTTTCATGTCATTAAACATCTAATTACTGAAAACTAAAAATTAATTGTAAAAATTTTTGTATTACGTAATTATCACTTGATTCTTTATCTCATTCATTAAAGGATTTCAAAGTAATATGTATTTGATTGAACCATGTTGTACTAATAATTTTCTTCTAAAGATTGTTTCTATTATTTTTTGTATCTGCATATACAGAATGGGAGCTTCATTTGCTTATATTTCATTAAATATTGTTTTTAATTCCATTATTTAAATAAAAATTCGAAAGCAATGTAAAAGATTTAATTTTAGTTTCCACTTTTTAAAAAACTGCATGCATTTCTTAATTTTTTTTGTATAATTATTATTAGAGATAATCTTGCCAATAGTACATCAATCTATTTTACATTCCAATCATTGCTGATAGTTAAGTATGAAATAGTTATCTTAATTTATATATAGTGTGCAAATAGTCTGCAACTTCCCTACAAATTTACAATAGTTTTTTTTTCTTTATCAGAAATAATTGCTACATTCGAGTAAACAAATCATGAATGCATTTTTTATCTTTTATTATTATTTTAATTTGCTTTGTTTCTAAATAATGTTTTATCCCTTATCAATTGATTTTTTAACAAACATTAAAAATTTTAGATTTACATTAGATTGAAATAAATCATTGAGCAGTAGAAAACACATATTTTCTTAACCATTACAGGAAATAAAGATAAAATATAGTTTTTAAAATTTTGAAACTTTTTATTGTTTAACTTATTATTAATTTTCATTTATCATATGGATTTACAAAAGATTAAACAGGTTTTTATTGTTGGTAATTTTAAATAATAATTAGTTTTCCTTTTAAATAATTAGAACTCTTTAATTTGTTAAAAAATTTCAAGAGTTATTTTAACACTGATGCTTTTTTGAACTTGAAACAAAGTGCTTTTTTCCCCCTGCCATTCTTAATATTTCTTAGCACTTTTTTCAATTATTTTTTCCACTTTAAATTGGATTGATTTTAGACAAATGTAATGGTTTAGAAGATAAAGAAATTTAAAATGCATTACATGCTTTAAAATAAAGGGTTTTTTTGCAAATGTTAAAAATATAAAAATCAAGCAGAAAAAATTAAAACTTTTAATTAAACAAGATTATACCACACAAGTTGAAATTTTAATTTTCTATTTTAGAAGTAGAATGTATGACTTTTAAAACTTATTAGTTTGTAAATTTTATTCATAAAGATCTAAATATTTTTAGAAATTAGCAGCAAGAATTCACATTTTTTTAACTGCACAACATTTGTGTATTATTTGAAAATTAGATAACATATTGCATGACTAAATTTTCTGCAAACTTACTTTGAAAAAAAAAAAATAAAACTTTCCAAGTTTTTTTTTTTTTTAATTTTTTTATATGCCATAATATATACATTGCTATTTTCTGCTCAGAGTGTGTATACTACTTATTAATATAAATTATTATTTTCAGGAGAAAAATATATAACTGATATTTAAAAAAAAACCTTTTTGCTCTGTATCTACAAATTATATTATATAAGAGTACATTTGAACATTTGTCTTCTATTTTTAATAGCTTTCAATCTACATTTTTATTAATGGCATTCCAGAGACTTCAGTATATTTTAAACAAAGCACATTGCAGAATATTCAATGTAACATTCTAAGTTTGTTTTTGTACTTGGTAAATATATTTGTTTATTTATTATATAATTTCAGATTATGTATTTTCCACATTTTATGCAATAATTGCACAATTGATTGATTGATTGAATATTAACGTCGCACTGTTCAGCAACACGAGGGCTTTTGACGGACTTTGAACCATGGTCAAGTGACGTGCGACACCTGAGCTGGCACCCCCTCTCCTAACTAATCGACAGATTTAACGTGCATCGCTGCCCTACACGGCGGGTCTTTAGTGGTACTGGGCTCGAACCTGTGACAAAGCAAGCCACAGTCCGATACCTATACCACTCGGCTACCGCGGCCACGCAATAATTGCACAAACTTGGATTGAACTTTTACATTTAATGAATGTTTTATAATCTGTTTAAATGAAAGTACTGTTAAAAATATAATTTCAATGTTACATACTATTAGTTAAAACAGAATTTGTGGCTGTGAGTGTAATAGGTCTGATATTTTGCAATTTTTTTTCCATAATTCTTTACAGAGATTACAGATAGAATTATATTATAAAACTTTAAACTGATATTTACTAAAACTGCAAAAAATTAAAGATGAGGTTTAATAGGGTTTATAAAGTTTAAAAGAGAAAAATTAAAAGTTGTATCAATGCTACATTTCATCCACATTTCTCTTTGTCCTACTCATTTTATTTCATTGATGTGTGACTGCAATGTGTTTTGTTAGCATATGAAATGTTTTTAGTACCTTTCTTATATGATATATTTTATTCAAAGACTTACAAAATCATTTCAGAATCAATTCAGATCTGGAATACAAATATAAAAATATATAAGAAAGGATGATTTTGCATTTTTAATAAGTTTAACACTTAAAATAGTTATGAATACAAAAACTTAAGACAAGAAGTAATTTAGAAATAATATTAATGAAAATAATGAATATTTCAGAGATATTTTTTTATTAAACATACAAGTATTTTATCACGTATGAAAATTAAAATGTTATTTATCAGTTTGTAGTTTTTGTATTCATTTCATCAAGCATGGCTGAAAGGAAAATTTACTTATGAATATGTTATTCTGTATGTTTAAAAATTGTTATTTTTAGTTTGCATGAATTAAGAATTTGTAAAATGAAATACTTATATATTAATTTATTTCTTAAAAGATCGTGAATTATTATTTTGTTTACATCTTAAAAAATGTATATTTTGAAACCTATTCCTTTAAAATTATAGGTTGTGTAAAAATTTGTATTGGAGTTAGTTTCTTTTATTGTACATCACATGTATATAATTATTAGTGATGATTGTTATGTGAAGCACACAGTTCCAAGTATAGATTTTGCTTTTATTACTTATTTTGAAATTTGAATGTTTTAAATTTTTCCATTTAGAAATTTGTGTAGCATTGTATTTTTCATATACTTATTTTTAATCCCTGATTCCAATGTGTGCCTATTAATAATAAATCATTATTTTATTTTATTTTTCCTACCCTTTTTTTATAAGCATGCCTAAAATTGTCTTGATCATTACACAAATGAAATCCCTTTCTTCTGTGTGTTCTTTAAGTGATTTTTTAAAATGAACCTTTCAGCCATGTCATTGTAAAATATTTATTTTGTTAGCTTGTTATGCTAGTGCACTGCATGAAGTGTTGGGATCTGTATATAATTTACATGTTTGGACATGTCCTCTGTGCTGCATGTCCCTCACCTTTTTATAGTTTTTTAGTATTAAAAAAGAAGCTTTTTATTTTCTCTCTCCACTAAAACTTTAGAAATAACACTTTTTTTAATACAGAGAAGCCTGCTCTTTAATGTTACTCATTTTGAGTACTCGCTGGGTATGGGCATATTTCCTTTTATTTAAAATGAGGCTTAACCATTTCTTTCGTTGCTTACCTAGATATAACTGACCCCCAAATTTTTTTACTACATATTTTTTGTTCTTATTGAAATTTAATGTTTTGGTTTTTGTGCACAAAAAGAAATGGTGTGTACAGGTTTAAAGCTAAGTTTTTTATTGATTCTAAGGAAATAAATATATGTAGTGCTATTTTAGAGATTTGAGAAGCAAATTTTTCATTTTATACTGTATTGAATGTATTCTGCTAATATATATAATTGCTGTTTCCTTCAATAATCTGTTCAGGAAGGCTTAAATGGGAGTGTTTTAATGGAAAATTTTACTAATATTTATTCAAATTTAATTTTCTTGTTATATTCTTTAATAATTTTATTTACTAACATATAATATAGGAATATGCAGAAAAATCAACTAAACCACTGATTTCTTTTTATTTGATAGGCATTGTATGTAAATTGAATGAATGAAGAATTCCGTTTTATGAATACTGATGCCAGTTGAGGAAATACTTTTTCTAATTGTAGAATTTCATTCAGTGTAATATTCGAGCAGAGAAAAATGTCATTTTTTAAAAAAATTATTATAGTCTGATCTAGTAATTTCAATGCTGTAGTTTTATTTTCTCTATTTCTCAAAAATTAAAATAAAGCGAAAAAAGAAGAAAGTGGGATTGTTTGGACTGTACTACTTTTGAACACAACTTCAGTAATGTGGAATTAAGGAAAATTTGTTCATAAAATGATATTTTTTTGCTAATTCATTAAGTAACACTATATGTTTTGTTTCAGAAAACCCTTTATACAGTTCCTAATATTTTTTTATGATACAGCCATATACTTTCTTTTTTTTAAAAAATACGTTGCTGAAGTTTTTGATTTTGCAATCTTTTTTTTTTCAGAATACAATTAATTCATTTTGTACTACCTTAATCACTTTGATTACAATAGTGTGTATTAATTTTTTTTTAGAATTTTTGTTTCTTTTTTTGTTTTAAAAAGTTTAAGAAACTAACATTGCATGTGCTGGAAATTTCATAATTATCTATAACTTTTTTCTTTATATGTTATGTACTTTTTTAAATCTTGCGTAGCATATTCAGAAAAGTTTGAATATGTTAGAAAATCGTACAAATGCAAGTTATTTAGTATTCAATTATTCTAGTAAAATAAGGAGTGAGGAATTCCTCATCTCAGTGTTTCCCTTTATAAAAATTTTAACCACTTGTTTGTTTGGATTTGAGTATTTCTGGAGTTTTATAATTGTTGTGCACAAATACCAAAACATTGAATTACATAAAATTAGAAATCAAAGGGGATTCTGAATGGATTTTTCATTTTGGCACAAGAAAAATCGAAAAACTTTTAATGTACAATAGAATAGTTAATAGCAATATGATAGGGGACCCATCGACCATAAGCGGCTACAGAGGACAAGGCCTTATGTTGACAAACTGCATGCATAGATATGGTGAGCTGAACTATAATTGTTGCTCTTTTTTTTATTGTTTCTCTCGTCGCCTTGCCGCTTGCTGTGTCGTGCTGCCCACTCCTGCCCACGAACTGCTGTGCATACTAATTAGCCGCACATGGTCGAGACCTTGATCGGCAAGAAGCGTCCTCGTGATGACGACCTCATTCTGGTATTGGCCCTTACTGCTTTTGCATGAAGCTCTCTTAGTCCATAAAGCACACTGCAAGGCCAATACAACACTAAAACATTAACCTATCCCAAGTTATATGCCAGCAGTTTACTCTCCAAGCAGTCCTTTGTAATTATTAGGGCCTTATTTGTTAGATTTGTTTTATTTTTGTGGTGAAATTAAGAAAAAATATCGAGGGAAACGTATTATTTTGGTAGAAGAGATATCTATAGTCTTATTCGCATTGCAATTAATTTTCTTAGTACAAAAATCATAATTTCTTTAAAATCTTCCTAATTAATAATTTTAAGCATAATATGTATTGTTGAAGATAAACTTAAATAGGATTCAGAGACGAATTATCTCGGGTTAATTTCTCTTTTACAAAAAGTACATAATAGATTTCTTGCAAGATTGGTACATAAAGTGGACTTAATCGTTAGTTAGAGGGTGACATTAAAGCAGTGTCATTTTAACAGGTGTTGGTGAGTCATTTTCCAAATGTGCTGCATGGGCTACTATTAGTTGTTCGTATTTTTTTATAATTACCATTCTCTTTGTTATTTGAAGTTATACCTCAGTAAAATAGTATAAATTAATGTGAGTTTTTAACTAGTCCCATAATTAAAAAATGGTGTATATCTAAAATATTTCTTTTATTTAAACAGAGAATCGCTGAATATGTTTCTTGTTAAACCCTGTTTGTTCCCTATTCTTTTAAAAAATATATTTAAGTATTTTTAAAGAAAATAGGAGAGGTATAAGAACATAATTGAATTATTTCTGTCCTTAATAAAAATTCAATATATATAATAAAATTTTAATTTAAAATTTAAATAAAATTTAAAGGGAAAAATAAGTTGGATTAATATAAAATCTTTTATAATTATAAATTATAAATAAGCTATGTTCATTGTTGTGGAACAAGTTATTCAAGTGGCTGCTTGGAGAGGTGAAAATTCTTCCAACAATATTAATAAAATCCTCATACACAAAACCCCTTTTTGAAAAATAATATTTTTATATAAAATCTAAAATAGTTTGTATGTTATTTTATTCATCTTGCTTGTTGTACTAAAATTAACTGATTAACACTGCTAGTAAATAGTTTTAATTTAATTGCATCATGCTGTTTTGTGATGTGTTTTGATTATAAAATGATATTAAATTATTATGCATTTAGTGGCAGAATACATGTCATATTTGCAGATAATTAAACTTTTAAAAAATATGCATAGTTTTCTTTTAACATAATATGAATTCACATTTTCTGATTTTGTGGAAATTGTAAATATTTTTTTCACTCTTTCTTTTCACTGCATTTGCATTACTTTTACAAGTATTATTTTTAAAGCAATATGATATGATTTTGTTACTGAATATGATTTTGAACTGGTGTTTGATAATATTTTTAAGATAGTATTGCTCTTTTTTTTCACAGTTACTAGAAATATCTAAATAAACTTTTGTATTAACTACTAATTAAATATAGCTTAGCCACATGAAAAGATTGGTCTTGGTATCCTGCTCTGAAAATGGAATAGAATAGAAATAAATAAATTATGTAAATTTGCAAAAATAAGAACAGGGATTCCAGAAACTTCTATAATCGAAAAAAAAAAAATTTGAATTTTTGATGATGCATTTCTTTAGTTTTTTAAATAGAATTTCAATCTCATAAATCAATAAGATGCAAATTTTTTGTAACTGACAATAACCAATTCTTTTTTTTTTGTTAATCTGTAAGTAATCTGTAACAAATAATTATTTTCATAAATATCACATTCCATATGATAACATTGCAGCTGTTTGTATTCATATCCCTGTTTAGTTGCAAACTCTTGTTGGGCGAGTTCAGTCTCCCTGGCTATTCATACAATCATTATTAGGCAATTTGGATCTTAATTATGAATTATTTTTTATTGAACTTAAAAAGGACGATTGTTAAATCAATTTTTTTAATTAAATTAGTTAACTCTTGTTGTCAAGCCTTACAAACTGCTGGGAAAAAGTAAATTTTAATTAATTTTCTGGAAAGAGAGAGAGAAATTATGTAATTATTTTAATTTGGTTAGGAAAAAGATTCTTAAAAAAAAACGTATGAGACAATTATAAATTAACTATTACAAGAATAAATCCTTGTTAGTGTAAAAATATGTACCTAACTTTTTCTAATTATTCTCTTTAATCAAGTTTCCAATATTGTTTTAAATTAAAACAATTGTTACGTTACTGAAGGATTATATCTCTTTCTTATGGTTAAGCTATATTTTCAGTTGTTATTCTCTCAAAATTATAAGCAACAGCAATTTTTAATCTTAAATATAGATCTTATCAAAATATTTATACTTTATTGTTTGAAAATATCTCAACAGATTTCAATTTGACCCTAAATTTGACCTTGCAGTGTGCTAACTTAGTTATTAGGCATTATTATTAATTAACTGCACTTAATTGGTGGATAATGGAATGCTCCCTGATAACCTTATTATGTTAGAAACTAAGCTTTTATAAGTGTATTTTGTTGCAGTATTTCATTTTGATAAGTCAAGTTCATCTCTGTGATAGCTTTTTTTCACTACAGAGAACAAATTTGGTTTAATATTTCAAGTTATTTTGCTTGTAATTTATATTTATGCTGTGTACATATTTTTAGTCTATTTGCTTTGTCGATTATGTATATAGTCTAAAATGCTTTGTGTTATCTCTTAAAGTTGGAAAATTAACTAGTTGGAATGTTAGAAAGGATTAATTAAGTAAGTTCACAGTATCAGAACTAATATATTGCTAGCATTTTTGTTGAATTATTTACGACTTTTGAATAGAAAAGGCTAATAACTTGAAGATTGTGAATGCATGTATTTTTTAAATAAAATATGTTTAAGTATGTTCTTCAAAATATGAGTTAATAATAGCGACCCAATTTTAAATTTAATCAACTATTTTTTTAAAATGTTTTTTTTTCTGTTAATACTTTGTAAGATTTTTTTTAACTATATACCAGTATTTCTTATTGAACAAAACTAGGACTATTTTAAGAATATATTTTTATTATATATATGAAAGAAAAAGCAAAATTAGAACAATTGTTTTTGGACTGGGAGGTATTAAGTTATTATGAATTAGAATTTTACACTATAATTCAACTGAAAACTTTTTAGCATGTTTTATGCTAGCCATTTACAGAAAGTCTGCTTTTTGTAAATTATAAGCAAATCTCTTTCCATTCTTTTTTGATGATTTTTAGGAAAAAATGTGATAGATTTCACATACCCCAAAAAGAGTTTTTTTTTTTAAATATAAGGAATATATAACTTTCACGCTAAAGTGGTCTTCTATTTACATATGCAGATGAATTTTGAAAATATAATTAGATTTCTTAAAATAATGTGTAGAACACAACATGATTCATAAATTGTTAGATAATATTTATGTGTAATAGGTAATCAGGAGATTTCTAATTAAAAATAGTTCTAGAAGGCTGTACACAGTTATTATTGCCATGTTTTATTTTGAAATTAAATTCAGGGTACTTGTTAACAGCTTTTTCCACTGATTTACATATGTGATTTCTTAAGGATCATTCTATTAATTGAAACATTTAAATGGTAGATGAGAAATATATTGATTTTTTTTTAAATATTGTCCCCTATTTTCAGGAAGTTTTTTTTTGAACTTGTTTTTCTTTTGAAGTATAATTTATGATATTTTTCTTTTGAAGTATAATTTATGGTATTTTTCAGTGCATTAGAAATAATTTTATTTCTTAAGTACTATAAATAGTGCACTAATTAAATTATAACATCAATTTAATGATAAAAAATTTGTTAGTGAATTTCAATCAGAATAAAAAAATGCATTAAAGGATCATTAGGAGAGATCAGAAAAAAGTGGAAAGTAAGGGAAATTTCTCAAGCTAAAAAATGGAGGTAGAATGAAATTGTTTAAGAATTGAATGAATAAAATGTAAATTGAATTATCAATTTTTGCAAACTTGAACAGATGTTTCTATTCATTTAAAAAACATAAGAAAACAGATTGGCTCTTTCTTCTTTATTGTTGCCATGTTTTAGAATTACCAAAAAATTCTTCTAGTATGATGTTTTTTTTTTAAAATATATATATATATATTAGCCGATTATGTGAATCACAATTTTCATAAATTATGTAGCTGTAAAATAACTGAATGGGTACGCATATTGGTTTAAATTTTGATGTAGAAAATATAGTTTATGCATATTAAAAAGTTATTCGAATTCCATTATTTGCCCAAATTATGATATAATTGCATATTCCTGTTAATATTAACAAATAATATTGAAGGCAAAACATTATCTTGCAGTTTTTGTTCCTTAGGAAATTGTGAAAGTAAATTCTTAATAAATTATACACTATTTCAGACTTGAGTACTTCAACACCACTCTCCAGCCCCATATCCAAGGTCTTGTGGCTATTTGTCATTTTTTTTAATGAACGTAACTTAGGTAGATTTAATATTTTCCTCCTTGAGAAAAGAACAAAGCCTGCTTATTTTTATTTATCATTATTTTGGTACTTTTTTTGAGTTATAAAGTTAAATTTAATTTCCTAATTTTATTTTATTATTTATGAATGTATGAGAAATATTTTGCTCTTATTTTAAAAGGTTGAAGGTTTCCGTAAAATGAATTTGTTCCAAGGTAAATAGTATTACTTTAAAGGAATATGAGAAGTTTTTTTAAAATTAATAAACAAATTAAACTGCCTAAATTTAAATGTGAAGTTTTAAAAAATATTCTGCCTTCTTCAGACATTTCCTGGAATAGTTCCATATGCAAAACGAGCTGCTGTTGATAAGAGTGGCCTTCCTGTTTATCAACCGACCGGTGCAGCCTATCAGCAGGCACTTGCCATGCAGGTCCAACAGCCTTTTGTGCCTGTAACCTGTAAGTAGGAGATTTTTATCTATTTGAAACTGAACTCTTTGAAAAATTATATTAAAAGCTTTATCATTAACATTTCAGGTGTCTTTGAGTACTTAATGTTTTACATTTTTTCTTTTTACTGCATTGTATAAATGAAATCACTGTGCTGTTTTAGTGTTATAAATATGTCTGTTATATTTATTAAAGGGTGATGGTAATTATATTTTATGAGTTGTGTTATGTATTACACATGAGCAGCTTTTTCTTTATTCTGATATTTCAGTTGCATGTAAATTGAAATGTAGTTGCATATTAAAACTTTTAAATTAAATAATAGTATATTCTTTTATACTGGGTATGTCCATAAAGTAATGAAGCAGAATCATTACCTAACAGTTGCCAGCAGCGTGGAGGCAGGATTTGTGATAAGAAGTTTAAGCTAAGCAACTTTCTTCAAATGAGCTCTAACATGGTGAGAATCATGTTTGGCACAAAAGCTGTTTCTGAGTTTTTTTCTTGAAAAAGGGATCATTTAGGAGAGCAACACTAAGGGATCACGTTTTACTTTCACCTGGACAAAATCGCTTCCAAATCGCACACACACTTGCCTTAATTAAGAAGGCTTACAGAAATGACACTGCCGATTGCTAAGGTTTACCAAGGTGCAGTGAGCTCAAGAAAGGATAGGAGACTTTTTAAGACTTGAAGTGATCTGAGGATCCTTTGACAAGTGGTTTGGAGGAAGATGTGACCAAAGTAAAACATCTCCTAGACTCCAGTGATCATATTGAGTTTAAGATTAATTGTTGAAGACAAATATGCAAAACAGCAGTTCACAAAATAAGGTTTGTAAATTTGAACATGTGACAGGTTTGTGTTAGTAAGATGTTGAAAGATAAAGTGTGTGTGATGTTTCTCGCGAGATGGTTTCCTATATGATTCTAATACTAAGTGTCAAAGTTCAGAGTAGCACACCTTGAACTCCCTGCACTCCATGAAAGCTTGAATGTTAAAGTTCTAGGTAAAGTCAATATTCATTGTCTTTTTTGACAAGGTGTTCCACATTGAATTTTTGTTTTTGCTTTTACAAAAAGTCCTAAGGCACCCAAATGGAAGATTGGTGATTGCTTTAAGTGCTACCACAACATTTCACTTACACCTAATCATTCAATTCTTTAAACCTGATCCAGTATTATTGCTTTACTGACAAACTGTGCAAATTAAATTAATCACTAATGTAATTAATTTTTTAGTTTTCTGTATAACCTTTAAATACTCAAAAATGTCATTTGTTTAGCGTTCAGGAGAATTGTATGCTGCTGCTAAAGAATTGGAATTTTTATCCATGTACAATGAGATAGTTTATATTTCTGTGATTTTTCACTTCAATGTTATCTAGGAAGAAAATAATTAGTGTACCTTCCTGTTGTGCTTATAGCTATTAAATCAGAAGCTCTATAATGTTGGAGAATGTCTGTTTCCTGTCTTTTAAGCAGTTTAATACATATGAAATTCATATTTTTCTGTATGTGATTCTTACATTTGTATTACTATTTTTAAAAAATCTAATTTGCTGATATTCTTCTTTTAATCAAAAATGTTCTTCCATTCTGTGTTATTTTCATTTTATTTGGCATCTGATATTCAATTTTCAATCATAAGTTCCTAATTAATTGTTATATTTAAACAAACTTAAGTTAATTATTTTGTAATTCTTGTATATAAGGGGACATGGTACGAATTACACAATTCTTTTTGATTGCCTTCTATGTGTGTGTATGATGTAAAACAGATTTTGTTCTCAAAATTTCGTAAAAAGCTAACCATTTAATTTTTTAAAGGGAAAACTTGAAACTTATGAAGGGATTTTTTAAAATATTACTCCTTCTACAAAAATTAACTTTCATGTATGAAATTTGATTTACAAGTACAAAAACTATGCTTGACAGAAGTTGGTATGGGTTTTGTGATAACATGATTGGTATTTGTACAATACTTCTTTATATGAATACTTATTGAAAATTCCTTATAATATGTGTAAATTCTAAATTTAATTATTCTTAAAAATAAGTATTGCTTTGATTTGAAAATGCATACCACCTTTTATTTCATGTATTATTAGCAACAAGTGAAAAAATTTCCAAGTATTAGGTACAATGGAAAAAAAGCCTTAGCATTTTAAATGAAGACAAACTAGTTATTTTATTTTTCTGAGATAAGTAAGTTTAAAGTTTTTATTTGCCATTGGGGTGTGAATAAAAACAAATATAACAGTTATCACAACTCTGCGTTTTTTAAACTTAGAGCTTTCAAATTTTGTAGAAAAGTATATAAAAATTAATTTAGGCTGAAAAAAATTAGATTTGATTTTTTGACTGATTTTTGTCAATAGAATCTTACTGTGTCCCCTTAAATCTTTAAAAGTTCATTAATAATTTTTCCCTCTTTATATTAATTTTCCATATCAATCTTGCTTTACACCAATTAAAAAGATAATGTTATTCTTAGATGTGAAAAGGAACTATACTTTCATTTTTCAAAAATTTCTTTTATTGTAATGAATTGATACATCATATATATGTTTGAAGAGTGTTAACTGTTTAAAAATGTAAAAATGATCAAGATTGTTTTACATTTTATGAAGGTCCTAATCAAAAGGGGATGTATATGAAATATTTAATAACTTTACTATTGATCAAATACACATAAGGAATTTGTATTGGTATTTCTTCTTATTGCATTTATGTATGATTTTTTAAATTAAAGCAGGGTGTCTACTAGTTTCTGAAAAACATCAAAAAGTTTTTTGTTTGATTTAAAAAATTTTCCTTGTCAACTCATGCTAATGTTTTAATATATGGTGATCTTTATCAGAAAAATTTACTCTTTCTTATTATTAAGTATCATTATAATTAGTTTAGGTCAAAAATGTGAGTCTTCTGCTGTTTTATCGCAAGTCAAAATATTCAAAGCAAAATAAATTCGGCTTTATCTTTTCAATTGCTTGTTCTGAAAATAAAGAATTTCATCAGAACATTTGTCTTCAGAATTCCTCATAACCAATAATTTATTGGTAAATGAAAAAGACATTTAAAAAAATTTTTGTAATGTCGAGTTTGATAAGTATTTCATACGTTCGTTGATCAAGGTCCTTGATTTTCAATCTAGCGTCAAAAGATGGCCCTGGAATTATATGATTCCTGATCATTCTAGTAGACACCCTGTGCTTGGGGAAAACTGTGAAGTTTGTGTCCTTTGTTTGTTGATTTGTATGTGATCTCTTTGTGTTCTCTTCCATGCTGCCCTGCCACACTCTTTCTCTCTGCTTGCCCCTCGCACTCTCCTCTCTCACCCACCCCCAGTACCCGTGATGCACGCTGCACCTGACACCACAGCCTCTGCCGCCTCTAACTCTTCCTCCGTCGCTTACTGCGATGACAAGGGTCAGGTACAAAACACTTCTCTCTCTTCTAAGCAGGAGAGGTTCTACCTGGTCAGTCCCTCAAATCAACAGATACTGAGTTAGTAGAGGTTTTGAAACATTTCTTGCAACATCTAATAATGTTCTTCTAATTGATATTATTTGGTGATGTTTCTCTGAAATGTGTTAAAACTACCTTTTGTAAATGTGTTAAAAACTACTTTTTGTAAATGTTTTTAAAATAACCCTGCATTGTTAAATATGAGTATGAGCAAAGTCATTCTTTTATTTTTCCTCACAATTTAAAGGTTTTCTGTTTAAATATTTAACTTTACATATTTGCTTCATAAATTACAAAATGTTTTGAAGGAATTTCATGCTTTTGTATTTTTGTTCAGTTTTTTAAAATTACTCCTAAAACAAGAACTATATAAATTTTATGAAGATACAATATTCATTGTAGATTAACTACAAAACGTGAATGCTTTTTGATGGAAGTAAATGCTAGAATCTAAATATCTCTAGACTCTTAAGCATTTTTCTCATTTTGAAACTCTGTTACATACTTGTAATCTTATTTATTCCTATTTTAAATAATTCACCAATATGGCTAATGTTATGCCCTAGAATCATTGTTTCTGTGATGCTTTTTTCCTTCTATAGAGTAATCTTTTTCTAAAATTCACTCCATTTTTAATCTGAACTAAATATTATTTTAATTATTACTCTGCAGAAAAAATTGATTTATTTTGATTAAGGTAGTAGTTGACAATATTTCATAATACAGGAGTGAACAATTATTTTGGCTTGTGGGCCACATTGTGGAAGTGGAGGATACCGGAGGGCTGCACCTTTTTCAAATGATTGCATTCGATATTTAATTTTGCATTTCAGAGAAGGTATACATTGGATTATAAAAATAATATAATTTTATTGATTATAATTCAATAAATATAAATAAAATAGTGGCAGCTTTATTCGATTTGTTTATTGTGCTAGTTTCATATCATCTATAGCTACAAGAATGTTTAATTTTTAAATCACTTTAATGGGACAAACGTACCCTTTCAATTTTTTTTACGGTTTTTTTTAAATCAGAAGGAAGATTTGTTAGATTCTTATCCTGTAAGTTATGCCAGCCAACTTGATCTTCATGAAAAAACAGCTTTGTATATAAATATATGTTGACTCAAAAATAGAGAACATTTTCTGGCTATTTAGTTTTCAGACTTTCTTTACGGGACACAAAATAACTCTTTGCGAGCTGTTAGTTGCCCATTCCTGTCATAATAAGTTGTTGTGAAGAGGGTTTTTGTGTGTGTGTGTGTGTTTAGCTTACAAATGATTTAATATATTCTCTTATCTTATTTTGATCAATTCCAATGTTCAGAAATTCACTGAAGAGAAAAGTAATATCTGGGTCAGGCAAGATTTGGAAGAGAATAGTCATTTAATTAAACCTTAAAAACAATCCAAATTTAATTTTCCCTGAACTAATTGAACTCAACATTTATTAGGTTACATACAAGTTAGCTGGAAGGGGAAGCTTAGCACTTCATCAAAAATTTCAACTATTTAAGTTCCACATTGGGTTTTTATCTTACCTACATTTCCTTGTTTTCACAATACAAGAATAAGCAATTCTTGAAATGAATTGTAGCAAAAGAGAAGGGGATTATATACTAAAACGTAGAGCATTGACAATCTATACCAGCTTTATGAACGGTTGATCAATGTTGAAGTTGGAACTTCATCTCAAGCAGGTTTAACAGATTGAATGTGCAGAATGAACAGAGGGGATAGGCAACTTTTTGGGGTCTTGGGCCACATTGTTTCAGCAGAGGATACTAGAGGGCAGCACCTTTTAAAAATGATTGCAATTTGTTATAAAAAAAATAAATATAGGTTAAATAATATTGTGGCAATTTTATTCTATTTATTGTGCTAATTGCAAATTATAAATAGCTGCATGTACATTTAATTTTAGAATCAGTTTAATGAGACAAATATACCCACCATACTTTTCTGCAGTTTTTTTTTATAAATCAGGAGTGAGATTGCTTGTGTGTTAAAATTGTCATGACAGCCTGAAGTTAATGTCATCTTGTTGTGCTTGCATATGTAGTTTACTCTTGTTAATCTTCATGACTTGACTCACAAATATATGCTGTCTAAAATATGTACCAAAAAATTTCCTTCACACTGTGATCTGACTACAAGTCAATAAGTTCAAGCTGTAGCTCCTCAGGTGCTGTATCAAATATATGCAGCAATAGAATAACAGAGCAAATGTAATTTATTCTCGGTTTTCTTACAGTCTTGAGATTCTCTTCTGACCTTCCTCAAAACTGCAGATTATCTTAGTAGAAATTCAGTTACTTCATTTTCCTAATAAGGGAGTTCTGTTTTCATAGTAGTGAAAAAATACAAGATGAATCTTTGTTTCTGCAGAAAAAAGAAATCTTGGTTAAAAGCAGATTTTTTTTCTGTCTTAGTGGATCACAAAAAACTACTGCACTAGTAGATCCTAAAGAGGACAAGTATTAACTCTTGCACCCATGCTGCTGTTATGACAGAAAAATTATAGGATTTAATTGGCCAATTTCAATCCACTCTCTTTATTCTGACTTGGTACATTGTGACAGGAGGTGCAAAGTGAATGATGGACTGTCTGTTGAATCCTCTGCATCAGTTTTTTTAGCACTTATATACTTACTCTTGCATATGAAATCTGTCATTTGAGATCTAATTTTAAAGAGTACCTATAGTTATATATTTTTAATATGTGGTTATTTTAAAAGTAATCAACCTTTATTTATTCTGTTAAAAAAAAATCATTATTTAGAAAGAACCTGGAATAAGTTGTTTTTGAAGGAAAAAAATGTAATTATAAAATAAAGTTATCTTTAATGGAAAATTTTTTTTAAAGGTGCTGGTATTTTTCAGCTCACATAGTCCTTGACTATTTTTTTTAATATTGATTTAATCCTTTTATTGCACCTATCGTCTGAACTTGGTTTATTGAGATAAAAATAACTTTTAAAATATTTTTTTTAAACCAATTTATCAGTTTGGGTTATAATATTTAAAACAATTTATATATATCGAATATTCTAATATTTGAAATAAAACACATGCATACTATTAGTTATGTTAAGAATACTTTCATTAAGAGAAAAAGTATATATATACATTCAATACATTTTTCCAGTTCCATTTTTAAAAGTTTTGTTTTTACAAATTATTGAGTCATATATAAATTTCATGATTTTATTAATTTATTTAATCCTTTATATTATGAAGTGTTTTGTTCTACATTTATGTATGTTCATATTTGGAACATTTGCATTTTTTACTTATTAATATTGTTTTTGTCAGTCAAAGAATTTGATTGAAATGTCAACTTTAAAATTATTTTTACAATTATCATTTTTTGTTGAAATTCAATTTTAAATGTTTTGTCATAATAAATAGAAATTTTTTTAGTAATGATAAAAAAAAAAGAAAAAATTAAAAAATTCCCTTCACCAAATATTTTACAGCAGTTTTCGAATGAAATTAACTAATGACTGTGAGGTTTCATTGAATTAATGTACAAAAGTGCACTAACTATTTACTGCTTGGCTATTTCTGTAGCTTTGACTCTTTTTAGTTTCGCTGTCTAAAAGCACTTGCCAGGTAGAACCTCTAGCTATCTCTAGTTGCTCTTTTTTCACTTCTTTAATTCTATGCTTTTAATTGACTATTTTCCAAAAATCAATTTTCTTTAGCTAACTCTTCACTTATATTTATAATTGGAACAGTAAATTTTTTTCTTTATGGGATTAATTTAAAGTTCATTGTTTTATAGGATGAAATTGGTAAGTATATTTATTTTTTTATTGATTGAAATCCACATTGTCTGATATAGGCTGATTTATTTTTATGTGAATTTCAGTTGCTGGACACCCTGCCTCTGTGCCGAGATTTTAAATCTGGGCTTTGTAAAAGGCCACAGTGTCGCTATGTTCACCTTTTAGAAGGTATACATTTTACAATAAATAAGTTTTACATTTTCTTGTTTGATAGTATTGATTTGTTTTTTCTATTTCAGATTAAATGCATTATGAAAACTAGTAAAGAACTAATATTTTCTGTTTTTTAGGTGATTAATTTTTTTAGAATAATTATGAACTAACTGGTAACTGTTATCATGTTTTCTTCAGCAGTAGCTAGCATAAATGTTTTAATGCTTATGCATCTTTTTGTTAGTTAAAAGTTCATTAAAATCAACTACATAAATAATTTAAATTAATGTAATATTGCTTTTTATATCTATGGTATCAGTTGAAAAAGGGAAGGAAAGCTTCCCTTCTGAATGTAGTATAAATATTTGCATAAGTAGTTAATTACATTGGAGTAACTTTAGTTTCTGCACTTTTTGTTACTAAAAGAAATTTTCAATATCATTGGTTTTCGTGACACGTGAAATTTTTTTAAGCAAAAACTAAAATATATATATTTTTCTTTCTATAGTTTCTTGGTTGATATTTGCTCTTCAGAGTATTGACATCGTATCTAATTAGTTGAAATTTGTTCTTAAAAAATTTTATTTTTTAAATTAATTTATCAACTGGATTTTCTGAATTCTTTTGCATAAGAGTCTTGTACTATTCTCATATTAATTACCATCAATTATATGTCAGTTGCTTTAGAATTATTTTTGGGTAATGGTATATTAGTATATTAATTACAATAGAAACAAATCAGAATAACTTTTTAAAGAAAAATAATTTTTCAAATATTTAGAAGAAATTTGATTGCTTGTCTCTGATGTTGATCAGAATCTTTTTATTAGATTGTAATTAAAAGTTATGGTTAATCATGAGTATTACTTTGTATAATTTAAGTGCAAAGTTGATTAAAAATGTCTAGTATATTGTGGTCAAAGAGTAAATTATTCAGGAAATTTAGAAACAGTTATTAATGAATTATGTGATTATTATAAAACAAAGAGAAATATTACAAATTTCCCCCCTTCAGATTATGTAGAGGTACTGGACGGGAAAGTAACAGTCTGTCGTGATGCTGTGAAGGGAAAGTGCAGTCGGCCACTCTGCAAGTACTACCACATACCTCTGCCCACTCCGTTCATGAACAGCGTACTGTGACCAGGATTTATAATTATCGAAACAAATTGTTTGTTTTCTTTTCCTTTTCCAAGACCATTCGACTTGAACGATCCTTCTGTGATAAACAGATTTATTTTCTTGCAACAAACGGTGACTTGCAGACACTAGTCAATCGCTGGAGCAAGCAGTCACTCGGACGTGCCATCACTTCTATGGAAAAAACCTCATCCGGATAAGAAATCGGGAAATTTTTTTTTCTTTCACTTGTTGAACTTTCAGATAATTATTCTTCGAGGTTGATGACTTGAAAAGATTTTTTTTTCACCTGAAGTGAATGTTGTGTGTTTTTGTTTATTTTTTTTCTATGTACAGTTGATATTTTATTTTCTTTATGTGAAAATTATAACTATATAAGTTTTCATTCTAAGTTTCAGTGATGTTTTATTTTAATTAATATTTAGATGCTATATAATTGAAGTGTGGCTGTGTAAAAAAATATTTCCATGTATTTTATGCATTTTTCTTCTTTTTTTTAAATGTAAGTTATGTTAAATATGTTAGTAGCTATAAGATTCTTTTTTGAAATATGGAGTCACCAATGCAAGGTTTAATTAATATGCAGTAAAATTCAGAACAAGGGTTTTTTTATAAATTTTTTTCCGTATATTGGCTTTAAAGTGCAAAGAAAAGTTGATTTTTATGAATTTATACATTATGTTTAGATATAAATCTCATTATTATGGTTAACTTTTTTTTAGTTTAAATAAAAAGTTTCATATATTGCATTAGAATTGCAATAAAATTTAATACTTCTCTCAAAATTCTTCAAATTTGAATTTATATTAGTTCGCTGCAAAATTCATGTGCAATAATAAGTTATATTAAAAGTGATTTATTAATTTTTAAAATTGTTTTTTTAGTGTATTTTAATCAAAAAAGGTGTATTTTGTAACTAGTCCAAAATCATTTTGTAAGAAATTAAATTTTTATCTATGATTTTTATTATGTGTTTTGATGATTTGTATATTTATTTTGCTGTTAATTATTCACTTAATGTAAAAATATATTTACTTTTCTTGATATACTTATTTTTGCTGTTATTAAGGGTTTTTTTTTAAAAAAATTATATGTGTCAAAAGGAAATTGTTTTTCACACAGCTACAACTTTTTAAAATGTGTACTGTGAAATATGTTACAAATTTTACATGAAATTAGTTATTTTAATTTCTTCTACTTGCTGATTCTAAATGTACTGTGAAATATGTTACAACTTTTACATGAAATTAGTTATTTTAATTTCTTCTACTTGCTGATTCTAAATACTGTGCTATACAGGTTTCATTATAAATTGTATGAAATAATATAACAAAAAGAATAGTTTTAGTTGGGTAAAAAACATTTATAGATTTGTTATCCATTTTATTTTAAATAAAAATATTTTTATCATCAAATGTAATTATTAAAAATAATTCAGTGACAATTTTCTAATAATTCTGGAAAAACTTTTTTCCCCCTATAAATAATTTAAAATTTAACTGAATAACTATTTAGTATAGCACAGTTTTCATTAAAATGGTTTTTAAAATGTATACAAATTCTTATGCCGTTTTATAAATTTAAACACAAATCTGTGAGAGTTTTTTATTCTCTGTTGACATTTATTTTAGATGTAAAGTCTTTTACTTAGAAAAGTTTTAACTTAAAGGTTTTAATATAAAGGAAAAAAGTTTTTGTATGCATTTACATGTAATTAATAATTTTTCAAATTTCCTATGAATTGTGTAATTACTATGAGATTTTTGTTTTCTTAAAAGTGTCATTTTTTGTATTGTAATATTTGTTAGTTAATATTCTTTTTGTTTTGTCGATAAAAAACATCTGTTCATTTTTATGTAGTGTTTTCAAGCAAGTTATGGATTTTTAAAGAAGAGTTACTGTTTCATGCAAGTTTTGGCATTGCATGTTGTTAACCAAAATGTTACCATACCATTTATTTGCAGCAGGGACCAATAACAGTTGAAGCAGTCTTTTTTTAAAATTTCTTTAAGAAAGTTAACCCCTCACCCTAAGTTATTTGGTTTAGTTAATTTTTTAAAATTCTTTTGTTTGACCGATTTGTTCATTGAATATGCTCATATCAATAATTTTATCAGATCAATAAGCTATTATTCATTTTTGTAATACAAATGAGATGGAAGTAAGAATTAACAATGATAGGGGGAGGGGAATACAAATATACTTAAAAGTTTTGGGTTTTTTTAGGAAGGACATTGTTTTCTCAAGATAAATGATACCAAAGATATAGATTAAATATGTACAAGATATTCTTTTTGTCACCTATTATTGTGTATCTTTCTTTGACTTGGTGTAATAAAGTCTCCTTTAAAAGATCAAGTTACATGAAACAATTTTTCTTGTTAAGTTTATTAATAGTTGAAATACATTTTGGAGAAATTAAAATTCTTAAAAATTTCTGAAACTCTAAATGTTTCTTTATGCAAAACAAACCGGTGCCCTCTAACTTAATTTTTGTGAATAAAAATCAAAATTTTATAGTCTCCTTCTATTTGTTTTTATTTTTAGACTATGGGTTTACTAATATAAATTTTCATGATACTGTTCATTATTATTGAAGCTTCAGAGGAAATATTTTTTTTCTGTTGAAACAAATTATTGTTTCTGGCTGACTGCTTTGGTTGATTTAAACCAATAGCCTTAACCTAATCCCCTGCTGCACAAATTCTCCCTCTTTCCCTAAATTTATGAACTACACACTTAGCAACAGGATACATTTAAGTGTACGAAAGTACACTGGGCATTTAACTTATCATTCAGAAAGTAAAATATGCAATAACAATATTTCCACTTGAATGTGTTTTTGGAGAAAAAAAATACTAATAGTTTTTTATATGTGATTTCTGAAAGAACGATTGATGGCAAGCAGAGGTGATGGAACTTTTTAAAGAAGCCAATTGAGTGATCCTACAGCCCACAAGTATGAGTCTTCATACTGCCTTCTTTGTATGATAGTTATATCTACTTATGCAACTTTCCTAACCTTTTTAATGCACATCCTCAGATGTGATGCAGCATAGCAGGTCTGTGGCTTCATATGATTTCTGTTTGCTTATATTTGTTTGGTTAAAATTTTATTTTTGAGGGTTGACAGGTTTTGAGAGAAAAAAATTAAGAATTTAAACATAAGTTAAAAAAAAAAGTAATTTAGTTTATTCATTAAATAAGTAAAATTCTATTTCAGAATATACTTGTATAATGTAAAAAATAATTGTAAGTATACAATAAAATCAGGCTTTTAATATATATTAATTACTGTAAGAAATGTTTTATTCAAGTAATAGCATTTAAATATTCAGGAGTTAAAACTTAATAAGAGCAGTTATATTTATTTAAAGGAATTAATTTTAGAAAATACAGAGTATGAAGGTATTCAATTTTACATTTCTATATTTTATCTTGCAGCAAATATTATTATAAATCTTAGGAAAATGTTTATTTAGAAATGGCATTTTAAATAGAAAAAAAAATTTGTTTAGAAGTTATTTTTTTATTTGGTTGCTTAATTTGATCAACTGGAATGAGGTTTTATTTTGTGAAATGCTATCATACTACATTGCCACAGACCTGGTAGAGCTGCAGCATTCTCTCTGCACTGTATTCAACGTAATAATCTATGCAAGCAACAAATTCATTTCAAATTTTCCAAAGATGATGTCTCTGTCTGCGAATGTCACTCATACCTGTTCAACAGTATACAGAAATTTCTGTACAAAAAAAATTTAAAGGATGTCATCTGTGTACTGAAAAACATTCATAGATAAGAACTTAAACAAAATTGGTGTTGAATGCGAGTTGCAATTTTTAATTGTTTATTCATTAAAGAATATTTTTAATAATGTTTTGTATTCGTACTATTATTTTATTACAAGCAGAACTCTGCTTGTGGTAAAAAAAAGTAAATATAACTTGCTGTGTCAGTTTCATTTTCAATTTACAGAGGAAAAGCATTTTTATTAAAAGTCTATTGTAGAAGAAATGACTGTTATCATCGCTATCTATCCGGTGATTTGAAAATGATATATATCTATATATATGTATATTGTATAAGAAAAATTGTTATATATATATAAGCTTTTTTCAGTATAATTTTCACAACAGTTTCAACTAAAAGATTTTTTTTATAATGCTGAACTTAGTGGATGTTAGAGAAGTGAAAGCTAATGTAAAATCACAGTACTATGTTGGCTACTTGGTAGGAATTTCTGATTAATTGAAAAGCAACTTATGAAATAACTATTTATTTTTAAACCATTGTGGATGTGTACATCAGTGTTAACAAACCTCTTATTCTGAAATTTTTTGAGATATCCATCTGGAAAACACTGTTTCAAGAAATAAAGTTCTCAACATTGTGAAAAAAATTTCAAAAAAAAAAAATACCATTAATGCACTGATTTTATCACGTTAAAATTAATTTGATAGAGCTTGAATTGTTTACAGTTTTGCGAACAATAGAAATGTTAAGGGAACTTATGAATTTTCAGGCAAAATTTATTGTGAAAAAATTTTTCTGCAGAGTATTTAAAATTCTAATAATTACCACCTTAATTTCTGTAGTGTACAGTATATATTTATTTTATTTTCAAAATAATTTATTTGAACAAAATTATTATAAATTTTTATTCTGGTTTTGAGGAAGTCTAGTAACTTCAAAGCAAAATATATCTGTTACCCTAGTCAATGGAATTAGAATGGCTTTAATATCAATTCTATTAACTGAAACTTATAAAAAAAATGTTTGATTGATTAGTTGTAAAGAAAAGTGTAATGTGTTTATTGCTGTTATTGGAACATCAAGAGAAATGTTTATATGTTAGAATGGAATTCACAATTGACATTTTACTGTGATCTTAAAAGAAATCGGGAGTGTTAAGAAAACATTTATATGAAGGGAAATACTGCTTTTAAAGCAACAATACTAAGTGCTGTCTTTAAATCTGCTGAATAATTTACTTATCTATATAAATTACTTTAAAAGTTAAATTTTATAATCTCCAGTTTCAGTTCTTTAAATTTATTTTTCAATATATTATCTAAAACTGCAACAATAAAGTAAATTTATGTTTGCATAGTAAATTTTGTGTCATTTAAAAGTTCAGTTTTTTACCCTCAAAAAATTTTGTTGTGTATATAGAAAGTTAAATTATTATGAAACTTTTTTTGGACAAATAAATATAATTATTCTAAGTTATGTTAAATTTTGCTCATCAAGTGACCAACAGCACTTAGTTGGTTATGATTTGAAAGCAGTCTGGTTTGTTAATGGGAGTTGTTGTGTGACATTGGTGTGTGCAATTTTGAAAGCAGCATTTTTAGGCTCTTCAGCAGCCATATTGTATAGACTATTATTGATCTCTATTACAACATGTACAACTAATTATGCAGTCAAATCCTAAATAAATATATATATATACATATATACATGTGTGTCTCATGAAAAGCTGCTCTTACCATGCAGTACCTTTATATGAATAACAAAAAATGTTGAGCACTGCTTTTTTGCAGAGCCACACCACTTTCAAAGATGTTGCAACTTCAATTCCTTATCAAAGTATTGTTAATGATATGCATAAGACGTGTGTGACATATATAAAAATTTGTGCTGTTTGTAGTGACTATATATATATATTGTTTGTTATTCTGTTGCTCAAAATTCTTTCATTATGAAATGAAATTGGTCACTTGAATTAACTAGTGTTGCAATATTGTATTCTTTTTCTCATCGGGAGTTTAGAGGTGTCTTGTCTTTTCCTGCCGATAAATAAATTTAAAAAAAAGTTTTAACATTTTAGTGATGAAAATACTTTGAAACTAACTTGTTTTTGTTTGAAATATTTTAAAAACCTTTGGATTTCTTATTTAAATTAGAAAAATAAGTTTATGCCTTCTTACTGATGTACAGCTTAAAAAAGAAATCAACTAATTTTTGCAATTATTTGAGCATTGTCTAGTTTTTCAATTTTTGCAATTATTTGAGCATTGTCTAGTTTTTCTTTTCTGATAACATTTTTGCAAAAGAAAAATTTAAATGTGCAATTTCTCTTTCATCACAAGCCCTCTATTGGGTATTTAATCAAAATATTATTTCAAAATGTATGTCATATATGTTATTTTGTTACTGATACAATTACAGTGAATTCAGAATTCTATCGTGTTTTTAGAATGTAGAAATTGTATTTTTTTTATTATTACAACATTAATTTTTAAAAAAATAAAATTTGATGTGTTTCTGTTATTCTTTTGAAAGTTTTGCTTCTTGCTGTTATTTATTGGAAGCCCTTCTTCAACATATTCACATAAATTTGTCTTGTTTAAACCTCAGATTTCTAAACAATTTTTGAAGTAAAATTCAATTTAATGTACATTAATCAATATAAGCGTATTTATAAACTAAACATATATGAACTGAAATTTTTAGCATCTATTTAATAAGAAACTTTACAAAACATTTTCTAAAATTACTTTTTGTTTTTTGTGTGGTTAATTCCAACTGACTTCTAATCTTAATCTTCGAAGATCAATCTAGAATTTTCCCCTCTCCTTCCTATTTTTTTTTCTTTATTGCTACTGATATCGACATTTTTAAGCACATTTTAGAGACCAATAATGAAATAAATAAGGGAATTTATTATGAGATTTATATTTTTGAAAACTTAAAGCAAATACCAAAATATAATAAAAATTTGATGCTACCTGAATGGTCGTAATCTTTCTTTTCTGCCATTAAAAGATTCTTAAGGCTAATAATGTGACAGCTTTTTAAATAAATATACTTTAAAACAGAAGTAGTTTGATCCTTAGGTTTTACAATCCCTTGAAGTCCTTAATCGCAAAATTAAAAAGTTAAATACAAAAGCATTTAACAACAGAAAAAATTTCACCACACAACTGCTGCTCTCCTAGATCTCGCAAAAGCATTCAATAAGAGTTTGGAAGCATGAACTGTTGATTAAACTCCATGACCTTTCAACATTCGTGGCAACTCCTTGGTGTGGATTTCGGACTTTTTCTATCGTGGATTTACAATAGTGAAATTTAACGAGACCTTTTTGGATCCAGTTGTGCTAGGACAGGGCGTTCTACAGGGTTCTGTCCTTAGTCCTACACTTTTCTCTCTATTTTTAGCAGGGATAGAGAAAACGCTCCCCCTGGAGTGAAATTGGGCATGTTTGCAGACCACATTGTCTGGTGCTCTGGTAGTGACTTGATTGAGATGGAGACAACTCTTAATAATGTACTGTCATCACTATCAATCTTTGCTTCAGAGACTAAGCTCTGTTTCAATCCTTCCAAATCCATTGTCACGTTTTTACCATCAACATAAGGCTATACAATCATCAGCCCAAATTAAAGATGGATAATCAAGACCTTGTGTACGAGAAGCATCCTAAATATTTAGGATGGATCCTGAATGGACTAGTAACAAACATATTGATCATATTGTCTCAAAAAGTAGACAACGATTAAAAATTCTCAAATAAATTGCAGGCAAAGACTGTGGAACTGATGCAGTCTCTTTAAGGAATACATATATGGCACTCATAAGGCCAATCCTGGAGTATGGTTTTCCAGTTTTTAGCTGTGCATCAGATACTGATTTGGGCAAACTAGAAAAAATCCAACTCAGCGCTGCTAGAATTATCACAGGTTTGAGGCGAAGCTGCCCTAGAGAAATTGTACTCTTCAAGGCTGATTTGCAACCTCTCAAAACTAGAAGGGCTAACCTCACCAAATATTTCAAATAAACTCTAACTATGGCCAACATAATAAAACTTCACTATATCTTAATAACTGGTGCAATAATCAGAGACTAAAGAAAAATAGCCCTTTCAGTCAAGCAGAACTTCTACAATTAGGTCTTTTTGCCACCGTAACCCCGATTTTTTCTCCGTCTTTAAAAGTGAACTTATTGCAATAGAGCACAGCCTTGAGACAGTTCTTAATGAACAAGACTTCAGAGACCTCTGGATCCTCTCTGATAATCGCAGTTCTCTCCGACATCTTTATAACTGGATCACAGTCGGAGACAAAGCTGGCGTCTCCATACTTCAAAAACTTACACAAATATCAGAGTCTCATGATGTTCATTTCTAGTGGATTCCATGCCATATTAACATCTTTCGAAACGAACAAGCGGATCTCCTGGCTAAAGAAGGTTGTAATGCTTCTTCACCTATCTCTTCAACCTTCACCTACTCTGAACATCAATCTAGGGTTAAATCTGAAATTTTAAAGGAGTGGAGGACCCCACTTAACCATCACTGGTATGAAAGCAAACATCCAGGATCCTCATTCATACTTAAATGTGGCTGAGCCTCTCAGACTGCAATCTCTAGATTGAAAAGTGGCCATATAAAGAGTCTTTCCTTTTGTGGAGGCAGGAAGACTTTTGCACCAAGTGCAAGACTCAGCAAGCCTCTCAGACTGCTTGGGACTTTCGAGAGAGGACCTTTTTTCATCTCCCCTCCTGGTATTGGACTTCTTAAGGGTCAATGGTCTTTTAGGTCTTGTCTGACTCCATCAGACAGACAGGATTAGCCACAACAAAATTTTCATAAATATTTAATAAACACAATTCTATATAGTGCCTGTATATACTTTACAAGAAGCATGAATGTGTTGGAAAGTTAAATATCCAATTCAACCACTAACTCATAAATAATGGAAACTACATCTGGATTTTATGAGGTATATACTTAAGGAGAAAAATCTTTTGCATCGTATCTGAGGTATATTTTCCCCATAAAATAATGACAATTCATTTGGATTAGGACTAAAAGAACAAAAATTCAATTGGGAGTGCTCATTTATAAGCCTTGAAGGATTAATCGTTTAACTCCTTAACACACACACTTATTTAAAAAAACACATTTTAGAATCTTGTTTTGACAAAAAAAAAATTACAAAACCAATCAAAATGTTTTAATTTCGGATTTTGATCCACATTGCAAAAAGAGTATTAATATTGTTATCTTGCACGTACATCAACTTTTGTTTTTTCTTTTTGAGTTGCTGTTTTAAAAAAAAAGTTATCAGTGCAAATATTTTTATTGTTACTTTTCAACAGAAATAATAAGTGTTTATTTATTTTTTTACGTTAAATATTTAGTGGTATTACTTTCAGTGGTACTTGTATTTATCGGTAGAAAGATTTTAAATTTGCAAATTAATTATTGAATTCGAGTTCTTCGCTTCAAAATTACGATATTTTACAGACTGTTGTGTCTTAAGTTTGTGACTCAGCTTCAGTTGCTTTTTTCGAAAAGGATGCCAGACCAATTCCCAATGGTACTTGAATTTTTAGTTGAAATTATAAGAATTTTGCTAATTAAAAGTTGGATTCGAGTTCCTCGCTCCAAAACACATATCTCACACATTGCTTGATTTTTTATTTCTTATGGACGGTCATGTCTGAGATTGCGTCTCAGCTTCCGTTGCTTTTATCAGGAAGGAGGCCAGAAGGATTCCCGATGTTACTTGAATTTTTCAGTAGAAATTTTATTAATTTTGCAAATTAAAGGTTGAATTTGAGTTCCTGGCACTGAAAAACATATAGCTCACAAATTTCTTAAATTGTTTTTCGTTAGCCATAGAATTACAGTAGATTTTAGTTTACCTGATTTTTTTATATTTGTATTACTATGATAGTTTTGCATAAGTGTTGTATTAATCTGCTTCTGAAATCTAATATATTTTTTTCCATTTTTTATATGAAACATGCTTTCCAAATGCTGATGTAAAATATGAGAAGCAATGGCCTTTACCTAAATTTATAAAGTCATGATGACAGATCGAAGTCAGTCTCACAAGTGCAGATGGCATTTGCTTACTCATTTGAAAATTGCAGCAGCATAAAATACAACCCTGCTTAAATTATCTCGATAGTGCACAGTTTGGCCTATTTAGTGAGATTAGAGTTAACTTGATCACACACTTAAAGAGGAATTTATGTTTCACATGAAACACACTAAAATGTATTTTGTTTGTTTAGGAAAATTGAAATTTCACAATTTATTTGTTAAATTTGAACTAATAAAATATGCTTTGTGTAATTGATAAATGTAATTGAATATAGTGCTCGAGTTCAATAAATAAATCAAAAGAAAATGTAACTAAGAATATATTTTTTATTCAGTAAAACAAGTGCTGATAACCTATATTCACAAAATAGAACATTAATTAATGTATTGGTAAGTGCTCTTTGATATACATAATTCTTCTGAACAGTTGCCCTAGCCATTCAAAATCACTGGATTATACTAGAATTGTATACAGGTAAATTCGAAACTAACACAAGTCTTCATAAAATAGATTTTTTGCATTTTAAATTGTGATTTATACAATATTAAAGAAAATTATGGCAGAAGAATGCTCATTTCTATTAAGTAAAGATTTCATCTTAAACAATTGTAGCAGTAATGAATATACCACTATGAATGAAATGAAAACTAAAAAATTGAACTGTTTTCTATAATTATAAGCAGCAATTCTTCGAGATATTTTTATATTCATATATTGATTCCCCTCAAATATACATTAAATTTCCCTTATATTTAATGATAGATTTTTTAGTAAAAATTATTTCAAATTTGAACCCAATTTTTTTTTAGCTGATATATTATTTGTTTAAAAGTTTATAAAACCTAAATTTCTGTATTCCATGGTATATATGCAAGTAATTCCAGTCTTTTGGATAAAAAGGTAACAAGTAATTAACTTGTTATCTTGTAAGTATGTAGGCATTACAAATATTTCGACAAGCATATATTTACAACTATATAAAATCTACATGCACCAATTGTCACTAAATAAATTTGAGAAGGAATGTTAAAAAAATTCAATATTTTTTATCACATACTTTTCTACAAATTATATAATCAATGAAAAAAAAGACCGCATATAATAAATAAGAGAAAAAATGCCACAATACCACCTATAATCTTATAAAGACAACTAAAAATATGCATGATGTGACCTATTTTAACCGAACTCTTGATGAAAATGTAACCATAATGTGTCAAGATAACCTAAGCATATTGTTTAAATTTCAAGAGATTGATTGCAATAAAAAAAACTGACATACATTAAAAATACTAGATCTGATACATCCTGAGATTATATGTATGATTAAGATTTTGAAAACAACCATCATATTAATGATTAACAGTTAATATATAATTCATGACTAATTTTTTAAACAATATATTTAAAGGCTTAATTCTTTTTAATACATAAATTTTTTCTTTTATCAACAATATCATATAATTTTTTTTCATAATTCAAATATGGATTTGGAACTAAAACATTTCAGATGGATGCTGTACAAAATATCTCATATGTGCAAGAAAAATAAAATTAACGGAATGAATAAAGTAATAAAAAATAGTTTTAATATGATAAACACAAATTAAAATAAAAAATACATATATATATATAAATAATTGCAATTAATTTCAGTTTGTATATATATATATATTATTCAATGTTCTCTAAAATAAAAATTTCTCCAAAAGGAAAAAATTGGAGTATTTCATATAAATGCTTATCTTCCTCACACCTAAATAACAATTATTGACTAATTTTTCTTTTAGTATATCATACAAAATATGTATAAAATTTACAAAAATATTTCATGTTATAATATATTTTCTTAGAAAACTAAAATATCAGTGATCCTAGTCACTTTAACAAAGTAAAAACAGACTTTCAGTGTAAAAATCTCCCCATAGAGTGCATGGAACTTTTTTTGGATGAAAATGTTTTGTGAAGCAAATGAACTTTTGAAAAGTTATAGACGAGTGTTTTCTTCATCCATCAATGTGCAAATATTGATGGCTTCCATCCATCTGAAATTGACAAAAAGGAAAATAAATTTAGACTCAAGCACAATTGATATTACAAAAAGAAAGAAAATTACAAGAGGTTATTAGAAAATGTATCATTTAAGAAGGGAATTTTTTGAAAAATTATGATAGATATTCAATAACTTCAAATTAGCAGGTTTATTTCTTTGCCTGTTTATTGTTTGTCCAGAATTGCCAATTATCTGACATATGATATGCTTGACATTTCCTGATACAAACTCTGAACAGGTCAAGAAGCTGAAATAACTAACCAAAGCTGACTTTGCAGGGAAGCCCTAATATTCTCTGTTAAGCTACTAGCTGCAGGTGTTACCTCTGGCCAGCGATTGTGTATTAATGTTTAAATAACACAACGGAGCTTGTAATTTTGAACCATGGTCAAGTGACAAGGACAATATTCACACTGGCATCCCACTCTCCATATTTAACGAGCATCAGCTCCTCTATACCTAGAAGTCTTAAGCGGCATCATATCTATTACAAAAATAATGTAGTTCATGATCACCATTATTGGGGGTAGGGGACTCAAATTAGCTAAAAGAAGAGGTCTATAGTACAGTTAAAAAAGATACTCTTAATAACCTTTGCAATTTTCATCACAATTATACAAAATTGATATCAGGAATTAAACTATGACGTTAACGCAGCGATATTGAACCTGCAACCCACAGAGCCTTTTTAAGTCTCCTGATCATGGTCCATTACTGTGAGAAATTTACTTATTTCAGATTATTGTATTAAGAATTTGTTGGGGAATTCTTTGTCAAGAAATCAAATTTGCTTTTTGATGTCAGTGTTGTACGGGTACCAATTGATATCCTTTTTCTATTTGAAATTATTACAGACAACAGTGGAGTAGCGACAATTTTATGGGTGGAACTAATTTTTTACTATCTTTCATATCTTGCAAGTGAAAAATATCCCCAAAAAATAAATCGTTTCAAGGCTATTGGGAGGTTAACTATTTTGTAGTGAAAAACAAACATGGATCAGTAATTGTTTGATTTGTCACGAAAGTGCTGTATTTAAAAAGTACTAACAAACCGGAATCCTTCAATGACACTTTTCCTCGAAGATCTCTTTCAAGAGGTGATAAGTAGGCTTTCTTGAATAATCTATGCAATAGCAATTAAGTGTTTTGTCAGTGGTAATAATCACAGCGGTAACAAAGATATCCTATGAAGTTCTTATATTATTAGTAATCATATGAAACTGTTTACTGATGTAGAAATTGTGAATGAGTGAGTTAATATTAACGTCGCACTGTTCAGCTACACGAGGGCTTTTGGCGACGGACCACGTAATTTTGAACCATGGTCAAGTGACGTGGACGACACCTGAGCTAGCACCCCCCTCTCCTAACTACCACACCACACCAACGGGAGGACGTTTCAGCTCTCGACAGATTTAACGTGCATCGCTGCCCTACACGGCGGGTCTTTAGTGGTACTGGGATCGAACTCATGACATGCCTGCCATGGTTGGATACCTTAACCACTGGGCTACCGCAGCCCCCAGAAATTGTGAAAGAGTGTTCATTAAATACTTCTAATTTAGTGTTAGTGACAAAAAAAAATGTAAAAAATAATAAAATGCAAAAAACAGTTATAATATTTTGATCAATTTTCCACATTTTAAATCTCCAATGATATCTTGGTCTTAAAGCATCCCCCCCTCCCCCAATTATCCTCATGTCGCGGCCCACGTGAAATAACTAACTTATGTATGCGGCCCAGCAGGAAAAAGGTTGAGTATCCCTGTGCTAATGGGTTTATCAATATCTAAAAGAAATACTTTCTTTCAAAGAAATACAACTTTTTTGTTTATATATTGTTTTGCAAAAACAATGATTCAAATCACTAAAACTCTCAATATAATTTGATTATGGTATTTAATAGCTGAAACATTTCAAAAAAATTTTGACAAACCAAATTTACTGGCTTATTTTATGCAAACAATTCACTACATTTTTCATGTTCTCTAAAACCGCAGGAAAAGTGGATCAATAATTGCTTTAAGATTTCTTTTACACAGCAATTTCCACACACACACAAACACAATTATGATTTTTAATACTTCTAGAACTAACTATTAGAAGAAAAGTGCATGAAATTTTAAACTTTATGACAAGGAAAATCCAAATATTTAGATATGTTACGATTCATTTTCTTTTTTTGTAGACGTATTTAATAATTTACATTTTTTATAAAAACTTTTTTTCTTAACTACATTTTTAGAAACAAGTAAAAAATTATCAATCATTTAGTACATAAGGCTTAGAAAAAAGTGTAGTAAACATTTTAGTGGTACTGTATAAAAATTTGAAATTAGTCAAATTTTCAAGCTGAAAATAAAGAAAGAAAAAAAAGTTACATGGAAAACGAGCATGTTTCAATGTTGAGTAAACAAGTTAATTAACACTATAATTTATTCCCTTTAATTCACTGATAATGCTATCAATTTTGTCTAGCTGCAATGAGAATTATATAAGGTGCAAAAGTTTATTCCATCTTTTTTCCATGATGCTAGATAGTTGTAAATAACTATTATTGAATTCATCAAGCACATTATTTGTAATTCTGATTTGCATTCATTTGTTTAACATCCAAAACATACATCAAAAACATAAATCTCTAAATAAACTGCAAAATAATATTCCAACATCAAATCATAAAACATAATAATATTAAAGAAAAAAAATTATTATGATTGTATCAAAGACCATTCTATAGAAGTTTCATCAGATACCCTTCTTACCTCCTCTTTTGTTTATACATTTACTATTATAAGCAGAATGATTTTAAAGATTTTGTTTAAGTTAAGCTAAACGTGCTCTCACAAATACACACTTTTTCATACTATTTTAATTGACATACATCTTGCCAACACATAAACTGTAGTCATAAATCTATTATATTAACTCCCCTCCAAATGGTGGATAATACTTCCAATTGGTAACACTCTAGATATTATCTATCATATCTTTTATTTTTCCATGTTATCAACTAGCAATAACATGTGTAACATTCCGAACAATAAAATTTTTCCAAGGTATTCCTTTCATTCGAGAAATCATATAATTCTATTTAAGATTATATTTTAAAAACATATTTACACAGTTGCATCATCACAATATATAAGTTTGGAAAGAAAAAATATAAAATGATGTTATTTAAATACAGACTAAAAACTGAGATGGAAAAAATGTGTTGATTAAAATTATGCCTTTAATTTTTTTACTATTCCTTTTACAAACTAAACAGTAAGTGAAAAAAAAGGTTATTTTCTAGGAATTCCTAATTTGCATTTACCTTTCAAATGTATGTTTATTTTCCACAGTGAAGAAGTATTCATGATTTTTGAACACCAATTTGAAAATGCAATCACCATGAACGAGATCTTCATTGGTAGTTTGTAATATTTTGTACCCAGCAAGAGGAAGACTAGCAAGAGGACTTTCATCCTAGAAAAGAATAGATATTTAAAAAATGTCAATTAAAAATAACAATAGTAAATTACATCTTATGTAATTGTTTTAAATAAAATTAAATTAAAAACGATTAGCCAAAACAAACGATTGCAGGACGAAAATGAGAACTTACCAAATAGGATCGATAAAAGAACAGACACAAATTTGCAAGCACTACCCACACTTTTTGCCAACCACTGCTGTTTTTAAATTTTCGTAAAAGGTATCCACTAAGACAGTGCTAGAAGGGGAAAATTTTAACTTTAAAAAATAAAGAGATTTTTCATAATATCTATTACATTAATCAGTTTTCAGATATGTATAAAACATATTCAATCTTTTTTTAACTTTGATATAAACAGCCCATTATGCAGTGATACTGAGTTTTCTAAAAATAAATACTATTTTTAAAAAATTTTCTGTTTTTTTATAATGCTGCAATATTTCCTGTAGCTTTATTAAAATAGTTATTCAAAGCAACTGGAATCAATATAATTTCTTTGAATAAATTAATCGATCTCAGATCTCGAATCTAGATCTCAGCAAAGGTGATATATAAAAAAAAGATATATATATATATATATAAAGGAGAAAAGCGACTCATTCACTGACTGACTGACTAATCACGATATCTCCGGAACTATTAAACCTACAAATTTGGTATGCAGGTTCCCTTCATGGAGTAGACATCAACTAAGAACGGATTTGCAAAGATTGAACCCCAAGGGGTGTTACGGGGGTTTAAGGGGCGTTATAGATAATTATTTCCATTATTAAACTATTAGATGTACAGTCTTGAAACTTGGTACACAGATTTCTTTCATAAAGAAGAGATTCCCTACATAATGATTTTTACGAAAATCGAACTCCAAGGGGCATTATGCATAATTATTTCCATTTTTAAACTAATAGAAGTACAGTTTTGAAATTTGGTTTGCAGGATTTGTGGAGACCCCCCCCCCTGGGTCTCACCCTGGACACCAAGATTAATTTGAGGCAAAGAATCACCAAGAGCCATTTTGTATAATAATAATTATTATTTATTATTTCAAGCCTCAAAAAAACTCTAATAACATATAATATTTCTATGTTACGTCAAATAAAGGGATTTACCTTTTATATTAAATTAAATTACGAATTATGCAACTAATTAATAATTACGCTCAAGATCAAGTAAGGTCTACCGAAATAGGAGATTCGAGAAATACACGTACTCAAATTATTAACTTTAACTAATTTGACTAAACTAACGCTTATTTTAAGCGTACATAAATTATATTTATCGCTGGTTATATAAGCTTTCTCGTTTTTCAGTAGAATAGCAGCACTACGTCTTCACTATCTTAATATCCTGGAATCCTCTAAGATTGAGGTTACTGTTGCTGGCTCAATAGCCTTCCTCATCATAACTGCTAGCTTACAACGCTCGATTTAAATACCTTATCTACTTTGCATATCCCGTTCATCTTCTTGGAGTTGATTGGAAATATACGTGAATTTATATTCTCCAAAAAGACGCCTAAGAAGATTAGTGGAAAGATTCCGTACAGATTCGTCACAGATTCCTTTTATAGAGTAGAGATCCGCTACAAAATGGGTTTTGTCAAAATCGACTCCCAAGTGGCATTGTAGAGAATTAAAGGGCGTTTTAGGCAATTAACTCCTTTTTTAAACTATTAGAAGTAAAATCTTGAAATTGAGTAAGCAGATTCCAGTCATTTAGTAGAGATCTGCTATAAGATGGATTTTGTGAAAATCGTTTCTAAGTGGCGTTATAGATAATTATTTCCATTTTTAAACTATTAGACATATAGTCTTTAAATTTGATAAGCGGATTCCTTTCATGGTGTAGAGATCCGCTACAAAATGGGTTTTGTGAAAATCAACTCCCAAGTGGCGTTGTGGAGAATTAAGAAGCGTTACAGGCAATTATCTCCTTTTTTAAACTATTAGACGTAAAATCTTGAAATTGAGTAAGCAGATTCCATTCATTAAGTAGAGATCTGCTATAAGATGGATTTTGTGCAAATCGCTTCCTAAGTGGCATTGCGGGGGCTTAAGGGGCATTATTGATAAATATTTCCATTTTTAAACTATTAGATGTACAGTCTTAAAATTTGGTAAGCAGATTCCTTTCATGGTGTAGAGATCCGCTACAAAATAGTTTTAGGGAAAAATGATCCCCAAGGGTCACTGAGGGGATTAAGATAAATGTATATAATAGATAAATATTTCCGCTTTTCAACTAATAGACCCACCTGCTTGAAAATTAGAAGGTATGTTCCGTTTATGGAATAGAATTCTTATACCAAAGAGTTTTGCGAAAACGGACCCCCAAAGGAGTGGGGTTGTGAGGGATTAAGGCATATTATAGAAAAATTCCTTTTTTTGAATTTAACCCATTTACCTGAAATTTGTTGAGCACGCTTCTTTATTTGAAAAGAGTTCCACTAAGAATGGATTTTACGGAAATCAACTCCAGGGGGAAGCGGAGAGAGTTATTGGGGCGTATTGATAGACCAAATTCCCGTTTTCGAATTGCTAAGACTAAAAAATAAAACTTGGTTTGCATGCTTCTTTTTTGTTGAATTGGAATCCGCTAAGAATGCTCTCAACCAGGTATTGATGACAAAAATTCCGATTTTGCTCTGTTAGATTTAGACTTGAAATTTAGCACGCATGCTTATTTTATGGAGTAGTGATCCACTGAAAGTCGCTTTGGTGGAAATCCACTTGATTATTAGGTTAAGTGAGTGCAAAAAATCTTTGTACTTCTATTTTAGATATAAATAGAAATTAGATATAACTCATGTCCTTTATATATCAAGAAGCGAGAGTTACAGCTATAAATATATTTTTCAATGCAATTGAATTCTTAATGCTAGATATCATTAATTCATATATATGTAAACAGTATACATTTATACAGCATCGTGAAATACCCAGTTAAGCGGGTGGGTAACAGCTAGTATATATATATACACTGCTGGACAATTGCTAAGGACGGATAACACTATCATCCATAGCAACCACAAAATGAAAGGAAGCAAAATGTGGAAAATTAGAATAAGTGCAGGATATTAGTAAGAAGAAGTATGAGTATGCAAATTTTTTTTCCACGTCTGTTCATCACGTGATAACGTTCATAAGATCTTTAAAGGTTTTGACGCGTGTGGACAGTTGTTGTTTCAAATCAAAGCTTTACAGGAAAGATTTAATAGACGAACTTAAAATTTTTGGCATGTCTTCCCGACATCACATAGATGATTTTATGCGTGGCCGAATTATTGGAAAGATCGAAGAAGGGCGAAAATTAACAGATGTTGCCAGGGAGTTCGAAATCGCTCACAGTGTTGTTTCACGGCTGTGGAAGTCATTTAAAACTACTGGAATGTGTAGTAGACGGCACGGGGGAGGTCGTGTTAGAAGTGCGACGCCTGCAGAAGACAGATATATCGTCCTATCAGCAAAAAGGAACAGGCGCACCACAGCTCAGCAGGTGGCAAATCAGTTTCTTGCTGCCTCAGGAAAGCAGATCTCCCGAAAAACTGTTGCCAGACGTTTGAGGGGAGCAGGACTATACGCACGCAGACCTGTTGTGTGTGTCCCATTGACCAGACAGCACAGTACTGCCCGTTTGAAATGGTGTCGTGAGCATCACAATTGGACTGAACAGGACTGGGCATGAGTACTATTCTCAGATGAGAGTAGGTTCAGTCTGTCATCAGATTGTAGACGCCAACTGATCTGGCGCGAGAGTGGTACTGCTTATCGTCCAGAAAATATCCAGGAAAAGGACCGATATCCGACATGCAGTATCATGGTGTGGGCCGGCATCAGGATTAATGGCCGCACACGCCTACATGGACTATGATGGGCCAACGATACATTGATGAAGTTCTACTTCCTCATGTTCGTCTTTTCCGTGGTGCTGTCGGTGATAAATTTGTTTTTATGGACGACAACGCAACAGGTCATCGAACACTCGCTGTTCAGGATTGTCTAGACAGCGAGGGTATTCAACGTCTCGTATGGCCAGCGCGTTCTCCAGATCTAAACTCCATTGAAAATGTGTGGGATGCTTTGGGGAGGCAAGTTGCTGGTCGAAACTATCCTCCGACAAACAAGAACACCCTCATCCGTGCACTCACAGAGGAATGGGATAAATTGCCTCAACAAAGTATGGTACGACGTGTGGAATGTTGCATGACACTCCACGGTGGACATATCCCGTACTGATACCTTTCTTTAAGGTGCCTGCTGACTTTTAGATGCATTGTTCCATTTCTCCGTACGCAGATCAAAGGAACATTTTTTTTTCTTTCAGATGTTTCACAGCTTTTGTACTTTCCAGAACAATAAATATTCTTTATTCTAATGTCTGAACAGTGTGGCAACTATATTTTATCCTACTAGGCCTCATGTCTCGCTTAATGTTATGCTACATAGCAATTTGTGATCCGTCCTTAGCAATTGTCCAGCAGTGTATAAGGATTTGGTCTTTCAAATTAAAGTGCATAAATAAAATTCTGTTTTACACTCTCTCCTTCAGCACAATAAGCCTTCTATCCATTTTAAGTAGAACTTGTATTAAATAAATTTTTTGAAACTAAAGTTCTTCTTAATCTGGATAATAATAGCACTAATTTTAACAGGTTTCTGTGTTGCAAGAAGTGAAGGCAAATGGAATGGAGAGAGAGTAAGTAACATCAGATGTTTCAGTGAATTTATAAAATTATACTTTTGGCTATTTACAAAGATATGACATGTAGTTTCCTTCAAAAAAAAAAGTTTTTCTTAAACTTAACTGCTTTTATGATTTTTCACATATTTCTTTTTATACCGACTTTTAAAACTTGTATGACTTTAAAGAAACCACAGGATTGACACATTTTGAATTTATACTTGCAACAAAATTTGTATGCAGGGAAAAACTCTTGGTATATAAAATTTTTTAAATGACCCCAAAAATATTCAATTTTTTGGCAACTACATCTGAAAAGGAAAGATATTTACTTTTCTGTTAAACTTTTAAGAATATATGATTGTACTTAAACAAGAATATGAAATAATTCATTTTCAAAAAATTCTCTTTATAATGTATACAGCAAAACAGACTTGCATTTGTGATGTCGTTATTGTTTCTTATCTTATTTGATTGACAGAAACATCTAGATCAAATCTATGAACTTGTCTTTTAAATAATGAAGAACTGCAACAGGACTTGAGATAGCTGGCTCTTATGGCAACCAATACAGACCAAGATGTGGGTAGAAACAGCTTGGGTCATATTGCAATTCAGACAAGGAGGGTAAACTTTAAGACCAGCCACATACTGTTATGCTCAAGTGTTTCCACAGTGAAGCCTAACAAGAATCGTTTCATCTCGCCTATTGCTTGTCCCAATCAAAGCTGCAACAGGGCAGTTGTTGCATATGTAACTGATATGAATTTAATGTCTCCCCTCACAATTTATAAAAAAAATTAATTCATGCATTACCTGTTATACAGCACCTTACAACATCATGGATATAAAAGGAAATCCTTTCAAAGATTTATTGTAGTTTCATGCAAACTAACAATACTTTTATGTTTTAGATAAGTAGTTAAAAAAATTTTTTTCTATGATCCACTGACCAACTATGATCTAATTTGCTCTCAAAAGATAAAACTTTTCCCAGCAACCATGTACTGAATGCTAAGCTTTTCTGTAATAATTTTATTGTTTCATATAATTTATTTCCATATTGAGTAGAAAATTTATTAAAAACTGAACATTAATTAAACTGAATTTATTAAACTGAAAATTTTACCAAACTGATTAGAAAAAGGTTATAACCTTTCTTACTAATTATCAAGGGAGATTTTCTCATCTTGATGTTTCTATGTAATGTTTTGTTAGGTTTGTTCCAAACTATTGATACAAATCAATAGTTTACAATACAATTGTCATACATTTAATGTGAAAATGCTAAAGACAAAATGTCGGTTAACAAGAAATAATACAACAGTTCTATTAGGTGCTTATTTGCTAGCAATCAATTAATAGCATGATTTCAAATTATTAAGTTTAAAATTTTTTTTATAATCTACTGGAACTTTTATTTTGCATGTCTATTTGAAGCAGTCAGTAGAGCAAGTGGTAGTAATTTTACAAAAATGTCACGTTTTTACAAAAAATACAGTAGTTTGGTTTAGAGGTAAAAAAAAGTAAAAACTTAAAGTAAAAATACAAAAAACTGAAATATAAATTATGAGAATCATTTTAAAATAATTAAGTAAATTTAAATAAAAAATGTTTAACATTTATTATTTGTTTGAATAAAATTAATTTGGATTCTCTAAAACCATGCAAAGCATATTTCACTGATTCTGAAACAGCTTGACAGGTGCAGCCATCTAGTGGCATAAAAAATAATTAATTATTGTTATCCTCACAGTTTCAACAAATTACTATGTCTTTTTTTCTCTTATAACGAAATGAAAATCCCTTAACATGAAAAAATTTCTCTTCTGGGAATGAACAACATTCGAAAAACCCCAGCAATGCAGGAGATTTAAAAAGGGAGTGAAATGAAAGAGAAGTGGTTTCACATTCCGTTGAAAGGAAGCTAACTTGGCTTTGAAATACCCTTGGAATAACCTATGACACAAGCCAATTTTGTTTATCTAAGCTATTTTTCTCCTTCATACCTACAAATGCCAGACAAAAACATTTCATCTCTTGTCAGTTGGCATTAAAATTCAGTGACGAGTACATTGCAGTGAGAGTAAAAATCAGCGAGTTTGGTTCAGATATTTTTTTTTTCTATTTTACAAGTACAATGACATAGATCCCAAGGAGAAAGGAAATTGCTATTTTCCTTAAAATTAAAATGGATTTCCTTAGGCTTTTGATCAAAAACAAAAGAACTTGAAAATTATGTATTAAATTTCCTCGAGTACTTGTGAAAGTTTTTGTTTCAATAATTTTTATTTTACCCATGCATATATATAAATAAAATGTACTCTAATAAACTTAATGTTGTTAAACATACAGGGCTCTTTTTATATCCTTTAATACAAAACTCTTTTAACACAAAAAAATATTTCAGTCCCCTCAGTTTCATGCTAAATGATTTTCACTGTACCGATTTCTTTGGAGTTGCTAGTAAGTCTTAGGTTGAATCACACATAGTTGAATCTTTGATATAGATTGTGTAAACTTTTTCACAATCTAAACACCCTAGTTTATTTTAATCAGATTATTAATAGAGAACAAAATTGTTTTTGAACATCAAAAGCAAGCAACCTCATTTGTTGATTAATAATTACAACATAACATAATTGACTTATATTGCCAAAATCCTTCAAGATCATGAACATGTTAAATTAATTAAATTCAAGATCATGAACCAATCTATTTTCACAATGATGGTACTGATAAAGTACAGTACAGTATAGAAGACAATTTTGTTATTTTATAATTATTCAAAATTAAATGGATATGTTAAAACAGGTTTTTGCAGTAAAAGATAACAAAAAAAAAAAAAAAAACAAACATCAATATACTATAGCTAAAATATGGAGAACATTATTTCAAGAGAAAAATTACTGGAAATGCCATAATTACCTTCATTGAGAGAAGCAAATCATTGCAACTGATACTAATATTTCTGTGCCAACAAATATGAATAGAGGTATTCACGTGGTGAGAGCCAGTCTTTTCTTGGGCTTGAATATCATCATTTTCATCACCTGATTCATATCTGTCTTCATTCAGTGAATGACTAGAAGATCTATAAGAAGAACCACTTTTGGCGCACTGACGAAGATCCCAGAACCACTTGGTGTACTCTTTGGAAGAGTGTGCACCAACAACAAGATGCTTTGAAGAAGTATAGAGACTAAAACAGTGATTCACGCCATGCATGGATTGGGCCTCTTCTACTTTTAGTCCAGGGATAGAAAGTTTGCCTTGGACTTTGAATCGCAACTGACCATCATGAACACGTACTGTATACACGACAGCATCAGAAAACTGAAACGTAATTTACTTGAGATTATATACATCCAAGGAATGAATACATTTTTCTTGCATGCATACTAAAAAATGTTTTTGAAATAAATGGTGGAATATAAAATTAGTCAAATGCTATTGTATTGCTTCTGAAATAGAATAAATTACCTACTAACTCAATCAGAAAAATTAAATTTTGATACAAGAAATAACTTTAAAAATAAATAAAAACTGTTTTTCTATCATAAATACTATTCAATTAATGATACCTACTATTTTCTTTCATTTAACAATTAAAATATTCAGAATTAAAAAATTGACATCTTATTCAGCATACTTTAATTTTCATACTGTTCAAGTAAATAAAATATTTTTTTTATTTAGATGGCATATTTCATTTATTTTTGCTAAAGATTCATACTATGTAAGAGATCCAATTAAAATTAAATTATTCAAAAAGAAAATTTAATAAAATAATAATTGTTTGACTTCTTTATTCATAAAACAAAGCTATGTATAAAAAAGTATCTAAAAAGATTAATTAAAAGTATATAAACATATATTACAGCATAAAATAAAATGTGAAAATTTTGGGGCTTCATCTTATATGTGCACAGCAGCACATAAGCATATATAAACATGCTGAATATATGAAATCCATTTATTCAGCAATACTTACTGACACAGGCTGGATTTTGGAGGGATTAGCTTAGATATCATAAAAGTTTTAACTTAATATTTAACTGCTTGAGGACATAACTCAAATTAATTTGTTGTACATTATGTATGCAAAATCCTATAATTCAAGATAATTCAGACTGACCTAATGGAATCTATCTCGTCAAAACCATTTATGTTTGGGCAAAGATATATAATTATTGTGCATAACCGAGAAAACAAAAATAATTCATGGGTTTTTCTATTACATGAAAGAATATTTTAGATTACGTTATTAGTACACACTAGTGTTTCTTTACGTAAGTTGAGTTGATTGACATTGTTTATATATTCTTTAAGGATATTTTATGCTCTGTTATAGTATACATTCAAAAAGTCAAGTCAAAAGTTAACATGAAAATTCCGATGGGCAAGATTTAGCGGATAGTGAGAGGTGACTGCCATCATATGAATCAGGACCAGATAAGACATCTTCAATGGTGCAAGCTAAATGTTGATATGTCCCCTCTACCGATGGTTTCCTTAGTTGCAAATCCAAGTATAAATTTTCAAAAAGATAGTACCTATACTATTTCAGTTTATTTTTGAATAACAAAATTATAAATATGATGGTATTTAAGACAAACAGGTATGCTCATCAGTCCTTATCATCTTCTAAAACAGACATTATTTCAACTTAAATAAGAGTGGACTTTGTCTTGATTATATTTCAAAGTATTATGAAAAAAAAAAAAAAACAACAATGAAGCAATACTGGAGAAGTATGTGCTCCGGATAGCACCATTTTTTTCACTTCGCATTCTGAAAAATAGCTAACTTTTCAAACAATGATGCAGTAAACCACACAGATACTAAGTTGAATAATAACATGAAAAGTTTGTTGGCAAATTTTATTCTTTATGCACTCCAAAAAAATATATAACAATCGACGAAAGTTAGTATATAAAGGATGCTTGGATTGGATATAATATATTTTTAATTTATTAAATTTATAAAGGAAAAGAAACTGTTATGGATGACATACGACAACAAAAAACAATGAATGGTTTCTGCACAAGTAGTGATGTTACTTTCCAGAACACAGTCGATTTGGTGGATTTGAGGTAGCATGCCTGCCTCGCAAGCCTAAGTTTGTAGGTTTGATACCGGCTGGAATCGATAGATTTTCTGCATGTGAGAATTGTAGGCATACATGTCGTATGATTACGTGGAACGTAAAAAAATCCCTTGAGTATCAATTTGGCTCCGGTGCTCTCAGCAAAATTAAATCACAGCAATATTTACCATCCAACGAGTTTTAATTGAATAAAATTCAAGCATCAAAATTTGGCAGCAAGAGCCACGACTAGATGTTGCGATGAATGAAATGGCTTCTACTTTTGGGGACTTGCGTGCCTGCAAATTGTTTAGTTGCCAAAATGCAGCCCGTTTGAAACAAATAAACATTCCAAAACACTTCTCAGCCTTGAATATTTTTTGACAGTGGAGAATTTTTATAGCTCTCCTAATTTGACTAACTTGCTACTTGGACTTTGAAGAACAGAAAAAGGCATCTACATATTTGAAGAGAAAAAATTCCAAAAAGAAAATTATTGGATGTTAAAGAGGTATGAAGTGGGAATGACAAAAAAAAATGTACTTATTATTGATAATCCATTGTTTATATGTTCACATGAAAAAATACAATAAAAGGATTTAGTAAGCCCCACAATGCTACCATGGGTGTGGTAGAGAGAGCAAATCCTTTTTATTTTTGCAATAGATGTAAAAAAATATAGTGCGAAATTTCCTATCACTTGGTTGATTTGAAATTCATTTCTGTTATACTAGAGCCAAAACGATGAGAAGACTAATAACTAGGATTCGTCTGTTCCACGTTGAGCCCATTCCTAAATAAATAGAAAGGCCAGGCAAAGCTCTGGCATCAACAAGACTTTCAAAGCAACATTTTCCAGATCAATTTTTGCAACCACTAAAATACAAAACCCGCAAAAAAATGCATCGTGTGAGCTCTCAAATTGACGGCAAAGGGAAAGAGTTTTGAAAACAATCAAGGTACTATTGCAAGGACTGTAATGTTCCTTTATATATACTCTGCTTGTTTTTCTATGTATCACACCATCATCTACGCATAAATTCTTTACACCAATAAATAAAACATGATTTTATAAGCATAGCAGCTCTACCTGATTTAATGAGTTCACTTGGGATATGGATTTAACATACTTTTAGTCAAATTTAATCCTTATACGAAAAAATACTTTTGTATTATAACTAGCCATATTGGTTTCTTTTCAAATCAACAATTAAAAAAATTGGAAATTTTTAGTAGATATTGAAAAATAATTTGGTCCTGAAGCACTTAATAAAAAGAATGCAGGTGCAAATTAAAAACATAAGCATAATGAGATAGGTACTTCTTGGTTCCATATTTACAACATTTGCCCATGAATAAAAAAAAAAGCATAAATAGTTTATAGCCAAATATTTCCTTTCTGCATTTGATCTATTGATATTTTTTTAATGAGCATACCAATAAGTGAATATTTTCCAAAAGCAATAAATTACTTACCAAGAAAAACATATGTTGATGACTTCCATTTCTAGTAACTTTAAACAAACACCCTTCACGAATAAATTCCTAAAAATGCAAGTGTTTTATTTAAAAATTTTTAAATACATAATTTTAAAAAGAACAAAACAAAAATTATTAAGCAGAATCAACTATAAATCATATCAACTTTGTAATTCTGAGATTTCCTTCACTTACTCTATTTTTGTCAACTAAATTAGGAAAACCAACAAGACTTCGCTGCAGTTCCATCAGCTTAGCAAAATTTACCTGTTATTTGCAAATATATGTTATTCAATCAAAAGAATCTATCTTATTATCACATTTCTATTTAAAATAAACAAACAAAATTAAAATCTACTTTAAATCCTAGTTGCAAACAGGGATGTCTTAAGGCACTCGCCCTCCTCGTTTCATTCTCGACTCTGTCTTAATGAACTTCAAAGGTCAAGTATTAATCCAGTACACATTTCAAACTACATGTCAACTGAAAAAATGGGATGACCATTGTCCAACTCTAGGCCTAATACCATAAACAATCATTCAACTCATTTAGTTGAAATGCGGCCATTGGTAGAGCTGGTTTGCGTCAAGGTTATAAATAAATGGTACGAATAAATGAGCATGACTCACTATCTCACAAGATGGTGAGTTATGCTCAATTTGTTTCAAATTACTGTTCGAACAAGTATTTGACAATGCATGCTATTGACTGTCTACTTTTAAAGATTTCGGGTACGGTCTACTTTTGCATAAGGGGCCGTAGCCTCAAAAAGTCTTAAGATCTCCCTGGTTGCAAAACCATGAAATAACTTTTTTTCTGAAATACAAAAATTATTATTCTTACCACAGGCAAGATTTTACTTTCAAAAGCTTCACATGGAATTCTTAATTCATTTAACATATCTGAAAACAAAAGTTTAATTTACAAAAAGAAGTCAAGTACTAGTAAAACAAATTAGAGTATGTAAATCCTTAATAGATTCATGCCATAGTTATACTCCAGAATGCATAAAGCATAATCAGTAGATTCTTGCAGTGATTTTATGCATTTTTACAAACTAACCAAATATTTATATATTATTTAATTTCTACGGACATCAATTAGGACAGTGATTAACAAAACATTTTTACAAATGAGGATGAAATCGGATGTTTTATCACGTTTGTGAAAAATATGAATTTTTATTATAATTGGTTCTATTATGCCCAATTACAAAATTGCAATATTTAAAAAAATTCAAACTCCATTCATATTAAAGAATAAAATTCTTAACAAATTAATACGGAAGGAAATTTTAGTAGTTATTATTCATGATTTTCATAACTTGCAAGAGCTTTATGTTTACCATTGTAAGATTTATTCTGCAGAAGTATTGATGAAAAAAATTTAATATATCTATTATTTTTACATTAATGCTCATTGTCTTCTGATTTTTCTTACCATGTTAAAAAACAGGATTCACAAAATAAGAGCACTTTTAGTAACTGAAAATGCTTTTATATTAATTTAACTCCCCAATTTTATTATCCTTTAGAAAATAGCATATTGTGTACTACTCATTTGTATAAGGGTTACTACCTTTTTTTTCTGGTGTAAAACATTTTCCATACTTACTTAGACTCCTAAAATATAAAGCAAATGTTTTAAAATGTATGCATCCAAATCAAAAGTAACTTATTTTTGGAATGCTTCTAAATATTTTAGAACAAACAGATGCATGTACCCCAATTTTACAAAGTTATGTCAAAATCTGAACAATTCTCTGCCTTAAAATATGTTCGGTTTTGAATGGGTTCATTTCAAAATTAGATGAAGATAGCATTTACACAAAACTTAGAGAATTCTTTACTGATGCTACTTACCAACACAATTATCGAAATCTGGATGCTGACTATTGTAACAACTCAGCAAATCTACAATAAAAGAAATGTGTTTCACAACAACATCGATTTCAATTTTCAAAAAAGCACTGCTATAAAATACTTTAAGATGTGTGTACTAAACTACTAATTAAAATATCAATTTCATAAAGCTATTTTTAAAGAGCTTATTCAAGACTTTTACCTTTTAAAAATGAATTATAATAAATCAAGCGAAATGCTGGCCTCAAAAGGAATGATGTAAGTGGTAAATAGCACACTTTCTGAGCCTCAAAATGATAATACATATTAGCAAATCTTTGATTACTTCCAAGATCCTCATAGATAAGTTCAAGAACGTCTTGCACTTTATCTAAGTATGTGGAGTGAATCTATAAAAGTTATAATTTTAGCCATAAATATTTAAGAAATCTAAAAACAATATTATCCCTTTAAATAACATAAATGTATAAAATTATAATTGAAGAAGAACTAATAAAGCCATTAAAAATTAATTTTAAAGAGATTAAAGGTGACATTTTGCCAAAATGAAAAAACTGGATAAACTGTAGAAATCTCTTGGATTATGGATGCATTATGTTTTTTTTAAAAAAATGTCTTAGTGAGATTTACATTTTATATATTTACATTTGTAAATACATAAAGCATAAATATTTCTCTCCTAGCCAGAATAAAGTTGAATTTTCACAATTAAGACAACACATTCAGTTTAATAGCTACCTCAGAAACAGCATTAAAATATAAAGTAAAATATCCTTTTAAATTTGTTACCTTATGCAATTCTTTCACTGATCAAAAATTTTAACAGTAATGTTCGCCCATCCAATTCTAATAAAATTAAAATAAAATGCATTAAAAATATATATTCTATAAGTCAAATTAACATATATCCCTTTAATTTAATGAGTTTATATTAAATATTAAATCAAATACTGCATAAAATTACTAAGAGTAGATATCAGGGAATGATCTGCCTAAGTTATATTATAAATAAAAAATTTATGAATTTAACTATATGTATCAATTATTCACATAATTAATAGTTATACATCATTCAATAAAAATGTAAGCACTGTATTTGTTGAGGAAATATGTTATGTACATAATAATCAAAATAATGAAAACAATTTCTTTAATAAAAAGATGCAGTGACATTAATTTTTTTAAAAGTTATGATTTCACTTGTATTACTGGATGGGTATCCAAAGAATAGAGATACTTACATCAATCATTCCTTTGTGCAAAAGAAGGACATCACCAACACCTTTGATACCAGGAGTACCACGATTTCCAGGTCTTCCTTCCCTATAATAAAATAGATGTTTTCTTTAATCTACAAATAAGAAAGATAATACCGTCCAAGAACTTTCAAACAGCACCTATTATATCATGTCAATATAAATTTATCAGCTACGTGATACTTAAAATATCAGGGGAAAATAATTGATTTTTGTGTTACATTTATAGAATTATTATAGGTTAAAGGTTCAACCTTGTTTTGCTTGTAAATCTTCCAAGTTCCAGTAGTATGTGTGTGGATGCTTCATATACATATGTAATTCTCAAATGAAATATATATTTGTAGGTTACTAAAAGCAAATGAATAATTTTAATATTATATAAATATGTAAATTGCAAATTTTGAACTGATAAAACTGAAACACTTTTTTCTCCTCAAGAACTTGCTATGGAAAGAATTTTTTCCCTTTTAACTAAAGAACATTTCTAGAAAGTAAGAGTACCTTTTAATCACAAATTTCTATAATACTTATTTATTTCATTATTATAGAAATGTTTTAATAATATTTTATCAGAAATCTTTCAGCTCATATTTTGAATACCTAAAATACAATTTTTTTCTTCTGAACTTCCTCAAAGTATATATGGAACCTGATAGGGAAATGCTGGATTCAGTAATTAGGCAAAGAGATTGCTAAATTTAGAAGAAGAGATATTCATGCTGAATGAATTTTATAATTCTGAAACTAGATTAAGGTTCCCATCAAGCAGCTATTTTGAAAAATCATAAACATAATATTAATTTTATGAAGTTCCTCCTCATAATTGCATTGTACTAGTACATTGTAGACCAGTACATCAGTTTGAATGGAACAAGCAACATTCAAAAAAGCAAAAAATAATAATGAAGGTTTCTCTGGAATTACAGTTTCCCCCGATTACTGAAAATATTGTTTACAAATTCTTATTTGTGAGTTTTTAGATCTTTAATACATAAAATGTTTTCAAATAGCAAAAGAGAAATGTAATATCAGAGAAACTTTCATTAGTTTTTGCTCTTTTGGATACACTTTTAGTTCAAACTGATGCACTAATCTAGAGAAACAAAAATTTTTACAGATTTAACATTACAAATTCAAAATGTCTGATAGAGGGGGAAAGCTTTAACATACATTTGAGTTGGCTACTTATTTCGAAGTTTCTACACTAAACTGCACAAAAACTTTGCCCAGTTCAATTATTCCTTTACTCTCATCAACAATTACAGCTGAAATCAGGTTTCAAGTTAGCTAAGGTCATTTCATATGATTAGAAATATTTTTTTTTAAACTACAATATAATCTCCATTACTTTTATCATTTTATTAATTCATCTGAAAAAAGAACAGTGAACTGCTTAAGGTTCAATATATCATTAAATTGCAGAGCTTTTTTTAAGCAAGAAACATGTTTGTATGGAGATTAATCCAATAAAATAAGCGACAGTTTTCTGTAACACATTGCCTATAGTTAAACAAGTTTTGCTTTGAAATAAAATTCTTTATTAAAATTTGATCTATTATTTCAATTTATGTGTAAATAATAATTTTAAAAAATAGAAAAATAGCTAAATCAAATATTGTTGAGAGCAATTATGAAAATACAATTTTTCTTTAAATTTGGCTTACCTCTTAAAAGAGAAAGCATGTATGTAACTTTCCTAAATTTGGCCTGATTGAAAAAAAATTGACCAGATCGTCATTGGCCAGGTATTTGATAAATACTTTCCAAAACTGATTTCTTTAAGACCCCCTCATAAAAAATAGATAAAAAGTAAGCCTTCCTTATGCATATGTATAAAAAAACTTTAAACTATGGAACATCAAGCATTCAATAAATTTTCTTACCTAATGTTTTTGTTCCATTCAAAATTTTTGTACAATATTTAATTTATAGAAGTTAAACAATTTCCATATCATAATATATTGGTCATTCTTCAAATGTTTTTTTATATATACATAATAGAGAAAGGTGCAACTTTTACTTAATTTCATCTCCACTAAGAAAAAGTATGCTAACCAAAAAGCAAGCCTCTGTTCTAAGTCTCGCAATAGAGAACAATGCTTCTCATACAGAGGGTCTATAATTGATAACATCTGTTCAGCAGCATCTGATTGCACATCTGATTGCTTACAAATCTCTTCCCTAAAAACCTAAGTCAAAGAGATAGTTTAAAAACATATACTAGCAATTAAAACAGTTGAAATGCATTTGAAAAATAATAAAGAAACCTACTGCTCTAATTCTTAAGAAATATACATGCATAATAATTCGAATTTTTTAGAAAATCCTCAAAACATTACCAATTTATAAAATATATCTTAGGAGAGAGTTTGTAAAGTAAAACAAACTTATAATGAAATGTCTTAAAAGACTACAAAAAAGATTGAATGGAAAGAAATATACATTGCCAACATAAATATATAATTTACTTAGGACTTGAGAAGTAGTTTCTTAGTAAACAAACAGATTTCAAAAATCATCTAATCAAATGGCATTGATAAGTAAATAATTTTGAAATATTTTGCATAAACTTGGAGATAGCTTGAAATTGGTAATCATAATGGTTGTTAAAACTTCAATGCTCTTTTTAATTGATTAAGTATCAACAGAAAAACAATTACTATACTAAAACTTAGGTTCAAAAATACAAAAATAATTATTAAAACTTTTAAAGTTGGCTATAAAGAAAAATCTTAATAATGATAATGATTTTTTTAAAATGAATGTAAATGTTTTTTTCACATAAAATTAATTGAAAGAAAATAAATACAAAACTAATACCATCAAAAAATAATTTTTTTTATGTCAAAACTTTATAAAACATTCATGAAAACATTTATTTAATTTTTTTGTGATTAAATTTATTAAGATTAATTTCTAATATTTGAATACGCCAAATTGCACTTGGTTTAAAATTATGTACAATGTGAATATTCATTTAAAAAAAGCTAGTTAGTAATCTAACAGTAAAAGAAATATTAAATATAACTAGTGTAAAATCCGGCATATAACGCACACTTTTAACACAAAAAAGATCCAAGTTAATAGGTGCGCGTTATACACCGGGTATAAAAATGAGAGCTTTAAAAAATAAGATGAGCATACAAAAATTAAGACTTCTACATAGATTGGAATACTGTTTATTTAAAATAAATGACACTTTAATGAACTTAAAAAATTGTGGTTCTATAAGTATATTATTTTTTCATAATTTTGGTATAATATCTCGAATAAATGACTTAAAAACATAATAGCATTGCACATGTACATTCACGTTCCTTTGTAAAAAAGAGGGTGCGCGTTATATGGCAAATATACCTAAATATCAAAACATGCAGCTTGAAAGTATGGATGTGCATTATATGCTGGATTTTACAGTAGATAAAAAAATATTTTCTCTAAAATTAAAAAAGAATATGAACAATGCAATATAAAGAAGTTAGTCAGTATTTAAATATTTGATGCATGCAATAGAAATATATTTTCTTATACAAAAGTATGCTACGGCTAATCGACATTACAAAACACTAATTAGCAGCTTTTAATATCTTTCTATGTTTACCTTGAGAGGTCATGTTTGCTTTATTGCCCCCATTATTTCTTTCAAATAGTAATTGTTAGAAACAGACAAGTTTTGGTCCAGTGGTACCAAATTAAAAGGATGATTATTATAATTAACATTTATACATTTTATACTGCAAATTAGGAATATTACTCTGAAGTCCAACTTGAATGGTAGTTTATTATATAGAAATATAAATATTTTAGCTAATTTAGAATCAATTTAAATTAAAAGCTGGCTAGTCAATCAAAATTAAACTTATATGTACCAATTTAAACAAAAAGAAGGAAAGTCTTAGCAGAAGTATAAAATGTAAATTCCTAATAGTTCTTACCAGAAAATATCAAGAAAGCTATATCAATTTGTATTGCTGGTAGATTAAGGGATGTAACGATTGATTTTAAAAAAAGCACTAAAAAAAAAAGAATTGAGAGGAAAAATTCCATAAAAGTACTAGGTAAATAATATAATTTTCAAAGCGAAAATTTATTTATGAAATTATAAACATATTAAATCTCTTGAATATATTTAAGAAAATCTTAATTTTTTAAAATTAATTTAACACAAAGCATTTTTGAAATTATATTTCATTATTCATGCAAAAACTAATATAGGAAAAAATTTTTTGAAATAATGTAACTGTCACTCATACAAAACAAATGGATATTATATGGAATAAGAAAATTACATTCTCATTACATTAATTGCATTACCAGACCAAAGCACAGAATGAAAATTCTAAATGATCCTACACTCTTCCCATCCATTTTTAAATTAAGCAAATGATGTATAAGTTATGCAGTTTCTATTACAAAAAGATGGAATGAATCTCCTATAATTTCAATTATTAAAATTAAAATATAAACGTAGAATTCAAAAATTAATATGAAAAAGAAAAAATTGTTGAAATTAAGTTAAAAAGTTGAAATTAAATTTTAAAAATGTGGTTTTGAATCTCACTTTGAGTAACTTAGTTTAACTCAATATTAGAAACAAGTAACAAAGCCACATGCCAGCTGAAGAGAAATGTGAATCCATCAACAACCAGTGAAGACAGACCAAGTTTAAACATATATCTCTGTTTAATTTTTGAAGATGCTGACAGTAAGAACTGAGCTCATTACCCTTTATTTATAAGACCAGAGGAAATCATAAGAATCCTTATTTTATATTCTGAAATTTAATCTCTTAAAATTACTACATCACTCTACTTTCTGTTCCCTTTTTATAATTTAGTACATATATATGTTAAATTAGTAAACGTTAACTTTGACAAAGATTAAAAATTAATCATTATTTGTATATAGTATTTTAAAACTAGAACAGCCAGACTTTGGATTTGCCTAAAACTGCCATTGGAGGTTATTTTGACCCTTATATGAAATTCAAGCCCAAAGTAAATAATTTTTTTAGTGACAGTTTGTGTTGAAATTATAATATGTAAGTTTTTAGATTTATCAATTTTTATAATTAATTTCTGTAGTTTTTATCGTTTGTTTTCTCCCATCTTTATAGTTTTTTAAAAAAAAATGGCACTATGCAATACAATTTATGACACAAAGGTGAGAGCAAAAGTAGCAAACGTAGAGATAATAAAAAAAAAATTAAATATACAAATAATAAAAATTTGTATGTCATATGCTACAGTCAGACATTAGTGGAAAAACAACAATATCCACATTCTTGACAGTGTTAGCCGCACATTTACCACAAATTAGTTTCTGGAAATTCTCACAGAAGTTTTATTTTTTCCTTTGAAACTTGGGAAGTTATATTTGTTCCATTTGATTTGAAAAGAGGAAAGTAAAGCTGTTGCGTAAAGCACCGATTTGTAGTTCTTCCACAATAGTAAAAAGATTCTCAACTTGCAATTCAGGTGTCGGAGAATTGCTTGAAAATTATACAAGAATTTAGTTTAGAAATGTTAAAGATGCTGTAAAAAACATGATCAGGTTATTACACTTTCCCAAGTTGTAAATCAATTTCCCTCAGCCAAATATGGTTATTTAAAAAATATTTGGATTTTACATTAGCTGCAAGCCCAGACTTGATTTCATATTTGTCCGCTTTGTTTGTTTACCATGTATTGGATGAATCTACTTCTCGATTTACATGGAAAAAACTGTTCATCAATGGTTATTTCTTGTTCAGAATCATAGCGTAAGTAACAAATTTTCAATCAACTTGTTCCAGGTTTCAGAAACTAGAGCAAATTTCCTCCTCCCCACATGCTCTGATCAGCTACTTCATGCATCAAATGCGACCTTCACAGAAAAGGTAGTTTGTCATTCTCTTTCAACATAAAATGTCCCAATTTTTGTACCCCAAACCTTCTGCACAAAGTTTTGAATGACTAGGGCTCCACAGGCATATAATACAGTGAAAAAAGTAACATACCAGTTGCTGTAACTTAAAAAGTGATGCCGGATTTGTCCAAGCAGTTGAAATTACATGAATTGATGGCATGTATTTATCATTAACAAAAATATTTGGTACGTTATTGCCTCTTCCTTGCGTACATTCATGTACTGATTTGGATATAAAAGGGAAAATCATATTGCTAAGATGTTTCATTGCATCATTGTTTTTTCTTTCTAAATACAACACATTGCATAAAGAACAAAAGCAAATCTAGATTCTGTGAGCTGCATCCACCAGATGCTTTGTGGCATTGGAAAATAATTCAGTCAACAGCTTACAAATTAAAGCAAAGTAAATTTATTCAAAACTACTGCCAAGACAACACTCAAGACTGCTACACACACTATTTATATCTAGAACACAGTGATGCCACACAACAACATCACAGTAATACAAACATAGCATCATGTGCACACACACACATTGCCATTCATTTACAAAGAACATTTTTCTTCACAACACATTATATGAGTTCATGTTATCAACATGAATATATTTATCTTTGTTGCCTCGACCAATGATATATGAATCTTATTGCTCCATGAGGGCAAAACACTCCTATGCACTCAATCCTCTACTTCACTTTAGTTGTGATCTATAGTTTTGAGAATGCTACTGCGGGAAATCTGCGTCATTTTTTAACTGCAGCTCTAGAAGGATTATTTTCCTTTAAAAAATTCTGTAACATGGCTATATCGCTAGGATGCGTACACAATTCAGAAAAGAATTACAGTGTTTAGAGTGCAACTGAGGTGATTGTTTCAACAAAAAGGCTAGTCTTCCTCATCCTTAAGCATGATCAAATCTAAGCCAAATTGGAGTTTATTTATATTTTTTACTAGTCATCCCAACAAGAGTTGCATATTTACTTACACACACAAAAACAAAAATGAGATATTTGGAAATCAAAAACAGACTTTTACTTGAAAAATTGTCATTTTTCTTATGAGGGTCAAAATGCCCTCTCCCCATAGGCTGTTTTAGGTACATCTATATTTATCTATTTCAATGATTAAAATAGATATATGAAAAATTGTCACAATATGTATGGAGGTATATTAGAAAAAGTCAAAAAATATAAACAGCTCGCTTGTACGTTGAGATACAACAAGTGAAATTCAAAAAAGGATCTAAATGACCCCAACAGCACTTCTCGAGTTAATATTAATTATTAAAACATATAAATAAAGACAATATACATGAAATTGCATTTCTTATGTCAATGTTAAGAAAGTGCATTAGTTGTTTACAGCAACTGCATGTCATTGTTGCATTCACATGCAACTTACTTCAATTTCCCACACAATACATAATCTTCAATCATACCAATGGATTATAAACACCAAAGGCTAACAAAGAAAAAATTTTGGGTTTTAAATATACATATTCAATTTGAGCTATTTACATTGTGTCAAATACATGTTGATGTCAACAAAAGTCAACAACCGTAATTTAACTTTTCTTTAGGAGTATCCTGACATTTTTTCATATCCACAACACTTGTACCACAACACATACATATATGAAAACATTAAATCATTCTTGTAAATATTTATCACAATTAGGGCATGACTAGTATTATTATTAAAAGTAAAAAAAAAATTATTATGACATAATCACTCTTTATTGATAACTTCTTAATCAAGATTATGGAATTTTATTACTTTATTTATACAGAGGTAGGATTTCAAATATGCTGTATGGAGCACATATTTAAAAATTTTCATTTGAAAATCTGTAATTGTAAAAGCATTAAAAAAACTGCAAAGAAAAAGAGGGCAGCTTATTTAATTATTATTGTTTGAATAATTATGTAGCAAAGCAATCACAACGAGTTAATTTGAATTTTTGGAAATATCATTATTTAATGTAAATTATAATTATAGAATTTAATACTAAGTCTTATTTTTAAAACTGATTGTAAATTTGAAGATAATTTTTTTATTTTATACTTTTATTGCAAAACATTTAAACAGTGTTTACCCAATTATACATAGCAACTTATTCTGATGAGTGAGGTTAATTTTGTTGGAATTATTGCTATGATTAAAATAATAGTAATTTACATCTCTACATTGAGTCATCCAGTTAGAATTTCATCATTTGATGGCAGTACTTTTACTTTTATGAATGAAAACTGATATAAAGCAATCGTAAAGTAGTAAAACATAAACAAAAAGACATTGTTATAGTACATTTCATGTTTATTGTTTTTAACATAATTAAATTATTTATTTTATCAACATACTCAAAATATATTATTCATGTGTAATTTTTTTTATGTCAGTAATTTTATATTAAAATGCTTAAAGAAAAATACCTAAGATTATAGTATGCAAAAGTTTTATTTCATTTTGAATAACATTACTTTGTAATAATAAGATAAAAGGTATTAATAAATTGCCAAATTAAAACAAATGAAGAAATTCAATTCCATATTCCTTAAATCAAATTTTTTGTTAAGTTTTTGATAACTTTTATAAATTTTTGCTTCAATTAATTTATAATCATAACATTTATCAATAATTACAGTTTCCAAGCTAGCAGTTGATGATTGTAAATCTACAATCAGATTGTTATTTGAACAATTTCTAACTGAAGATAACTGCTAAAATTTTAGATTTTTAGGTAATAGAGAATCGAACAGTTAAAAAAATTTTTGTAATGCAATTAACTTTCTTCACAACTATATTTAATAACTTTGTTTTCAGTAAATTTTAACAGCTGTATAAATTCTACTTATAATACTTTTTTATTATTTATTTTTCCTTTTGTGTTTTTGATTTGCAAAATAATTCTCTATTTTGAAATAAAGATTTTTATATGAGATTAATAGAATAATAGGTTGAGAATGTAACATCATTAAATGTTTGAAATACTTATTCAAATTACAGAATACATCTTTTACATTCTTAGAAATTCTAGTACTTATGTATTAACCCCATGCTAGCATTTTACTGTCAAAAGATTAACGGCATGCTGGAGATTCCTAAAGATTTAACAAGTCAACTTATTTAATATTATCCTATTGACAACTGCTGAACATCTTACAGCAAAAAGAAAAATTTCTTAATATACACCAATGACATAGGAGACACAGAATTCTTTTAAAAAAATTAAGTAGAATTTCTAAAATTGAGACTATTTTGATAAGGAAACTACTATAGGAATGAAGTGAACAGGGGGAATGGGGAGAAAACACCATGAATAAAGGTAAAATTCTTTTTAAGTTAGTTAAAAAATGGAAAAATTGAGTAAATTAATTTAATACCATAACAATTCAATTCTGCTTAAGACATAAACAAAATTTTGATGAGAATTACAGAAACTATCAATTTTTTTTTTTTTTTTACTTAATTGTCCTTTTGAAATTTTAAACTGAATTTTCTTCAATTTAACTACTTATAAATAAAGAAAAAAATAAAAATAAAACAAACACATTACAAAATGTAGAAGAATGCAAATTAATACTTAATACATGCCTTATATATTCACAGCTAAACAGAGTCTAAGTACAGAAAGGAATACCCAGAAATTCATCTTTAATTTTAAAAGTTCAATCGAAAGAATTTAATAAAATATTTTCAGGAACTAGAAAGCATTACAGTTAAAAATTAAGTCCTTTTCAAAACAATTCAATATTTTCACTGAAATTTTCACCAATTTTAAAGACATTAATCTTTTTAGTTCAACTATCACAGCCGTCTTAAATTTTATAACTCCAGAAGATATTTAATAGTTGGGAAGAGAAGAGATCAATCTTTGGATAAAAATGTAGTAAGGACAAATGTAAATGTCAAACAGATTTTTTATTGATTTAATCTAGAGTTTAAATTCTATAATCAAATTAATATAATTTATGAGCTACAACTGGAAATAGAAAGTACATCACTGTAAAAATCAGTGGTGTAACATATACCCCCAGATCATGGGAGGGGGCAGGATTCTAGGGGGCCCAAAACCTGACTTCACAGAGGTGTAGTAATATTCTCCATTATGCTAGAGGCAGTAATTTACATTCAAAAAATTTTTTAAAGTTTATAAATAATAAAAATATACACTACAAAACTTTCATATTCATTCAAATTGTTTTAAATAAACATAAACAACAAAACAGAACCTTATAAATATATATACTTACAACATCAACAATTTCTAGATCTTTTCTGTATGTTCTTTCTGTCATTAACAGTTCTTTTGCTAAGCAATATGTTTTGTCTGAAAGAGATTTCTTAAAAAAAAAGAAGTTTTAATTAGAAACATTTTATTAACTTATGAATAAACATTACATATTAATTCATATGGTAATAGAAATTGTTTTTGTAGCTCGTAAAAAGTAATAATTTTCAGACTTGTTACTAATTATATCAGTAGTACAGATTTTACCAACATTTAAATTAACTTTTATCAATTTTATTGATTCAATTTCACAATTTATGCATCGAACCTCTATATTGCGAACTTTTTCCTGGAACCTTGAACAATTCACGATTTTCTTTGTAAAATAACCTCTCTTTAGCGAAGTGCATTTTTTAAAAAATGAACTTTTTCTTTTGAGATTCAATTTTTTTCCTCCCTATTTTTAAATATTTCTGAACATTTCAAGTTATTCTCTCTTTAACACATTTTATGGTGGTCATAAATCTTGAACTGGTTTTATTAGATCCTAACTCACCAAGAGCAATAGAGATCCAAGAAGTGTAACCTTTAACCCCACTAGAAACATTTTCGATATCTCCTTTCAAACTCAGTGGAGTTGTCCCATGTCACAGTGTTCTAGTTATAAAATAATGCATGTTTAATATTACTCTTGTATGCTTTAAATTAGAAAATATCCTTAAAATTCATTAATTTTAATATAAAATTATTTTCTTAATATTGAAAATACAGTGTAATCTTTAACATTCTTTTTTTTTCCCTTGCAGTTTTTCTCTTTTTTTTTTGATGGGATTTTTTTATATATATAAAATAAACATATATTAATTTTAAAAAAGGTGCGAATAATTACTTTTTTAGTATATAGTGTTTATGAATTTAAAATTTGTTTTACGTTGTTTCTAAAGTATATTAAAAGATGAACCTCTGTATAACAAATTTTCCATATAACGAACTTTTTTTCCAGGATTTAGCGACTTTGTTATATAGAGGTCCTACTGTAACTATGATGTTGATTTTTTTTTACATAATCTTGTGAAAAAATGAAGACATGAAACAAAAAGATTGTTTTTATTGCAATTAAATAAGTATAAAGCTCCTATACCAACAAAGAAATGATAAAAGAATTCAAAAGCATAGAATTCATTAATGGCAAGCAATCATACATTGAATGTTATAATTAGTAATTTGGTGACTCCCCTTCCTAGGAGTGATGCATACTTGTATATATCAATAATTTGAATCTCATTTTGCAATACATTCAACCATTGCTGCTTGAGTTTTGTACCATTTTAGGGGATATGAATCTGGTGACCTATATTTATCAAAATGTGTGCTGCCCTCATTGGCAAAGGAAGACACCAACCAAAAAGTATGGGATCTGGCTCCAAGATTATATGCTATGAAAGCTAATGCAATTAACTTCAGGATGCTATCAACACTATAGTGAATCGTTCAAATTATATGCAACATGACTAAAGATGACCAGCTGTCATATGAAATAGTAATTCACACCAGGGGGAATGGCCATATAACTCTGAAAAATAATGGCTGATTGGGACTTCCAAGCAGACCTGCCTGACTGATTCATGTTTAATCTGTCAAAGCTAAAAGTCTTCAAGTTGGTGTGGTGTGGAAGTTTAAAGAACAGAGTGCCAGCTCAGATTGTCAGGTGCTGCCCTTATCACTTGACTGTGGTTCAAAATTACAAGCTCTGTCACAAATAGCTTTCCTAGTACTTCAAAGTGTGACATAAATTCAGAGCCTTCATTCCACTTATGAATTTCTCAAGCAACCATATTGTATAGCTAGCATTTTTGTACAGTTAAATCTATAAAGAATAAGTGGCAGCCCATTGTTTGGTATGATCAGTCAGTTTCACATATCCTGATTACATTAACAAGTTTGAAGTCATCCAATTGGCTATAACATCTTTGACAATGTGATGTAATGGTATAATTGGTTGTGTCTACAAAAAACTGCTAAATGTCTACATAAAAAAGAATATCTTTAACTGTTATCTACTTTACATAAAATTAGTTGCACTGTAGAAGTATGCACTATGACTGAAGTTAACATTTATCTTAAAAATTTAATCATTTGCCTACTTGGTATAAAGAAATCTGCACGTGAATTTTTAGATTAAATTATTTTTTAAAGAGATATTTCATTTTTTTCTTCAAATGAGTGTATTTAAAAGAATGGAATGTATAATCACTTACCTTTTTATTTGCAAGTTTGACAGCATAGGGACTGCTAACATAAAAAGTTGAAGCTCCATAAGTTTGTTGTACATCAGTGATAATACAATTCTCTTCAACAGAGTTTTGTTCAGAATCCTTTAAATGATTCTCATTCAAATAAATCTGGTCAACATTCTTTTGATGATCTTCAAAACTTGTATCCGTAGAAAGACGGCTTATAGAATTAGTGCTCGCAGTTCTATTTGTAATGTATTCAACAGAAGCTTCAGTTTTAAACTGCGAAAGATTATCTTGGTTATAAATCTCATTTTCTGATTCGCTATTGAAAGACGCAACAGTATTTAGTTTTGGGGAATGATTCATGGAGACCTTCTCTTCAGGAATACAGCTATTGCCATTTCTTAAAATTATTTTTGACTCCAGCTTATTGTTATTATTTTCAACTTTATCAATACTTTTCTGGTCTGGAATGTTTTCTTTGTTACCATCAACTACAATTGAGAGGAAAAAAGATGTAATACAATTAAAACCACAATAAAAGTTTTATCAAATTTTATATAACTTCAAAAATGCTTAAAATCATAACACAAAGATTCCTAATTTGAATGGAATTTGATATTTATAAAATGTAGTATTATTATGTAGTAATTAAATGTGGTAAGTATTTATAAAGGTGTTTAACATCATTTAAGATGATTTAAAAAATAACATTTAATGCAAACTTACCATGGCTCCGCATTTGAAGCATTAAAGAAAAGCAAAATATTTAGTATAAAAGATAGGAATATAGGTAAGAAGAGCATCCAAAAACCATATTATTATCAAATAATTAGAAAAAGGCAGATTGTTGTAAAATCGTACTTAGTTTTAAATAGCTACTTCTTGAGTTATAAGTCTATGTTAAATATATGAGGGGAAAAAACAGCTTTCAGATGAATATCAATTTTAAAATTATACTTGAAAGAAGTAATAAAAATAATATTCATGCAAATATCAATCATTTAAGTAAATTATTTTGTGGTTTTTTTATTCTTTGCTATTTCACTTTCTTATTATGCAAAAGAATTTCCAGCAAAAGATTTAGAATAAGTACAGTCCAATAAAAAAAAAATTGACTATGATGTACTGAAAAATGTGAATTTTTTTTTTTTTAGATTTTTTAAACCTATTATTTTTTAGAAGAAAGATTATAAATATATTTCAATTTATTGATTTATCTTTATATAATTGTGAGCAATAAAAAATAGCGCACACACATACAATTATTCTTCCCTTCAAATAAACCTTATGCATAAAAAAATTAGAGTATTTAAACTCTTGATACAAATAATGATTGCAGTCAATAAGCCATAAAATATAGAACTAAAAATACAGATTAAGACAAGTGTTCCATTCCTAAAATAATTAAGATAACAGCACCATACACAAAATAATGCCACTAAAAATAATAAAAAGTTATTATCAACATTATAAAGACTGAATAAAAAATATCACAAGATTGTACAGTGTAAATGTATAATTATTCCAAAAATTTACTTCAAAATGCTTATTTTATTATAAACATCTTTTAAAAGAATTAACATGTATCATATTATATACAAATATAAGTATTACATAGTCTAATAAATAAATCTAATAAGAATCAAACGAAAGAAAAGTAGTTTTGAATCAATAAAGAAAGAAGAGAGGCAAATATGTAAGTCATAGATTTTAATTCATGGCAATATATCACAAATGTAATTTTATGCACTGATAACATAACTTGAAGTTCAAAGCTTCAAGAGTTTATAAACTTCTAACAATACATAATTTATTAAATTCAACAAGATTCAACAATCTACTAAGTCTAAAATATGATCTCAAATGGCAATGTGAACACATGTTACCACAATGTAGTGGTGCTTGCATACATATTTGTAAAACTCAAATCCTCTAAGTAACTACCAAAAAAAAACATATGTAATTCAGGATTCAAAATAACTGATATAAATCAAGAATCAAATTAATTAAAAATAACTTTGATTTCATACAAAGTTACAGAGAAGTGTTACAAAAATATTTCAAATTAAAACAATAAATTATAGTATAATTTAAACAATCGTTTATTCTTTACATTAGAATTTTAGCCAGAATGTATTAATATTTTACAGGCATAACACCAAAATAATGATTCTGACTTTTATTTTTCAAACTACATTACAGCAAAAATCAATGCTCTTGAATAAATGCATTAAAAAATGTACATGTTTTCTTACAGTTCTGAATTTTTTTTCTCATTTTTTTATTGACATTTTTAGTGTATTTATAGGGCAAACAGTGGCAGCCTTGCTTAAGTAAAGCAATTCTGAGATAAAATTGATAATAGGTTATTTGTTATAAAAATGAAACAGTGCAATTTTTGCAAAGTTTTTAAGAAGCAAATACAGAGATAAAGTTAATAATAGATTTGAATAAAAATAAGACAATGTAATTTACCCAATGGAATTTTTAAAATTTTTTAGCAAAATTACTTTTGTAATGATGAACTTAAAATATATTTCAGTAGAAAAATATAATAGGAAAAGTAAGTATACAAACATAAAAGCTAACTATGGCAGTACAATTTCTTTGTATATATTTACAAGATATATTGAATTCAAAAATGTTTAAAATCTGCATTTCATAAAATACTCAAACATATACCAAGAAAAAAAAAAGGAAATATAAAATGTTAAAAACTAATGCGCAATTGTGATTAAAAAATTAAGTAAATATTAATCTATAGAATTTTACATTATAATCTAAAAATAATAAATAAAAAAAACTGACTAGCCATTCATAAATCTCAAAATGGATATCTTGAATGCAAATCTCAGAAAAATGGTAGCTGGATTAAAAAGATATTTTAAATTTAATGAATTGAGAAAATTTTTAAACTAAAAAGAACTTTTGGGAGATTTTTGTTACTTTTATTTCAATATAGGCTTTACAATTAAATGTTAAACACAGCTTTTAACTAATATTTAAACTGATAAAAATGAAGGCATAGACTAAAAACAAATCTTCCATTAATCTACCAAAAATACACTGATTTACAAAAATAAATTTAGCAAAATACGGGATGAATCTTCAAATATCTTTAACACAGAATTAAATTAAATCACTAATAATTCCTTCTTAAACAACAATAATAATCACTTCAAATTCAATTCAACTCTATCCATTTTTATACATAAAAACATTTTACTTTGAAATTGCTTAATAGGAATAAAAAAAAATATTTTTGCACTATGCACTTTTTCCTCTCACACAAAGAAAAAGATAGAAATTAAGTAATCTAACAGAAATACTTCTTTATTTCAATTAAAACTCATGATTTACAATAAAAGAAAAAAAAGGCGAAATTTAAAAAAATTTAAAATCTATAAAATATTAAAATACTTTTCTTTGATTGAGCATTTTTTTTTAAAAAAAAATGTTTAGTTATGATCAGTTATACTTGAAGGATTTAAATAAATTTTGTTTGATAAGATGTGTAAAAGAACATCAACAAAATCTATTTTTTTCTTCCTTTTTAAACAGAACACAGGAGAAGTAAGTTTTAGTTTACAGCAGAAGAATAAAGACAAAGAGCAATAACAGCACAGAGAAGGACAGTCATATATTAAAGAAGGTTCTAACAATGATAGAGTTTTTAATATTCACAACAATAAATTATTTAATTTTCTATAGAAATAACTATTTATTGCTCATTAATTCAATAAGGCATTCACCACTAAATCTGTGTGGTTAAGGCAAAAACTATTTATTTAACTGCAGAACTTTATTTTCTAACCTAAATATTTTGGGTGGAAGGAAAATGTATACATTTGAATCTCTAAAACCATTATTGTGAGACAAAATCATCAATTGATCTATTATGAACCAGTTACATTATAAGGCAAAAGGTTTCTCAAGATTAAGGCTCAATTACACATATAACTTACTACACACATAAATGTAATTTTAAGCTGAAATTTCCACTGAGCAAATAACTTTTTTTTTAAAAAAGAAATATTTTATTGATGAATAAATTAATAAGGTAAGAAAAATAGAAAAGAAACTTAATATAGAAGCTGTAAAAAATAAATAAATATTTCAGCAAAAAAAAAAAAAAAAAAAATACTGTTTGATAAATGTTTACATTTTAAATCATTTTTGTTATCAAACAGCATGTGTTCAAAATTTTTAAAAATTAATTTTTCTTTAAAAATGTACACTTTAAAACCTGGACTTTATTTAAGATAAATCAAACATAAATAGCATATAAGGAGAAGAAAATATACTTTAAGCTATAATAGAGAAAGTTAACAAAAAAGATTAAATAAGCAAGTAAAAAAGCCCATAGTCTTCTAGAAAAGAATATAAAATTATTCAAAAGATTCTAACATGAAAGGTAAGTTATTTGTTTGGGATATTTCAACCTTAAAAAATATTACCCTAAAACTAATTTCACACTCACAACAGTATTTTTTATTTGCTTTTAAAGCCAAGCTCAGGTATTTGATTCAAAATTGTTTGATCGAAAGAGAACTGGATAATCATTATTCAACATACTTACCCTAAAGTTGAGCTTATACTTTCATATTTTTAAATGCACTACTATATTCAAACAGAAAAAAATATAGAGAGAAATTTTTCACTAATTTATACAAGACATGGAGTAAAAGTATATTTTACGTGATTTTCCCTTGATAAATTTTTCTTAAATATCGTTTTACTTCACTAATTAAGTTAAAATTGCTTGAATATATTTGATATTTTTCAATTCATAAAAGATTTTTTTTGTGTGACACAAGCATAATTTGCATATTTAATAATACATGTATTCTAAAAACCATGAATAAAATACGTTCCATGTATAGCAAAATTTTCACAAAGCGATATGATAGTTGGATTACTTCATTTGGTCCATTATCAATGCATAAAGCATGCATGGAAAAATTCTTTTAGTTTAATTTCATTGTTTTTTTTTAAAAATTAACAATTTTTTAAATATTTATAAGAATTGCTTATTTTCTAAATTTTACATGTTTTGGTTTATCAATAATAACAAAAATTATTTTGAAAAAGTTATTGTTACAACAATTTGAAGTACTCAAAGGGGTTGCCCATTACCTCATGATTCTAAAACCCTTTTCAGTAAGTAATCCAAAATCATGTAGATAAAGATTTTTCCTCATCACTTACTAATTTTTCCAAACTATTATTCCAACGAAATAAGACAACAATCATATTCATCAAAAACAAAAACTGAAGTTTCAAGAATTCTAGCCCTACATTTACATAATATTTCTAAATAAAATTCACAATTAAGAATAAAATTAATACTTTTAAAATTTAAGTATTCAGCAATTTTGATAAAATTTAATAACCTGGGCTTCAATTCATACAGAGAATTTGTACTAAATTGAATAATTAATTATGTAAATACTAAAAAAATACTTGTATGAATTAACATTCATAGTATTTTTAACGGATAATTTTAAGTATAAAAGGTGAATTCATATATTTTGTGAGCAATTGTATCCAAATTTTTTGCAAAACTACTTTGAAGAAAATAAATAGCCAACTGCTTCAACAAAGATCAACTTTTTTGAGCATACATTTGTACCAGATGCAACTGCAGCATGGTCCCTAAAGAGCCTTGTTATCGGTAACAGATTACCTCTTTACCAAACCTTAATCCAAACTCAGTCATCATGGATAATCCTCAGAGGATTGATCCAAAAATTAAATTCTATATCTACTCAACTCATAAACTGATATTATGATTTATCTCTGAGATTGGATTGTAATTTAGAAGAACTTTCCGCAGTTGAATTTCTTTCCCTTAAAGCTGAATCTGGTGGACGACCAATGTGAGAAAATTTATAAGTATTATAATTATAATGACTTGAAGGATCAACATAATCAGAATCCCTCATCATATCAAGATAAACCATATGATAGAAATTTTGATATGCTGGTGAGTTTAAAATATCATCAAAAGAACTACTAGAGGGTTTTTCAGAAGGCCTTTCTAAATCTGCTTTAGGTACAAAATCGGGAGGAATTGACACAGCTAGTGCAGTTGATGGACCCTCTAAGGCATCTACATTTTGTACCATGCTGGGTGTGTTTTTAATATTGAGATTATCAGCAATAACTTTCATAGCACTCTCTTTACGATCGATATCTAGATAATTGCTACAGCTTGGTTTGGGGGAAGTATTGCTTACATGCAATAAATCATTTAATAAATCTACATCTAAAGGTAGAGGTTGAGATTTTGATCTTTTCCTAAAATCCCCCCCATTTGCTACAGAAGCAATTTCTTCATCTGATTTAAGTTTCTGACGAAGCATTTCTAGCTTAAGCTTTCCAGGAGATTTTAATTCAACTGAATCATCCCTATAAGAGAAACTACCTACAGCTGGAAGTTGATTAACGTAAACAAAATCTACAGTTCGAGGATAAGCTTTGCATAAGGTTTCTGGTCGATCAATAGACAAGTGACGGTTGGCTCTTGCATATAAGACAGGACTTGTCTGGTCGACACTGACATGATTTGAAAAAACCCTCACTCGATGACGGCAGGACTTCCGTCTATAATCCTCTTCTTCAAAATCATTGGACTTACCACAAGCATCACTGGTTGTTGCTAGTTCCTCATCTTGCTGTTTTTGATCTGTAGTGTTATGATTGTTAGTAGGCGTGCAGTCAGAGTTAGTTTTAGCAGATTCTTTTTCAAGCACATGGTAAGAGTCATGAGAGATATTATCATCAGTATCTTGGGAATAATACTCATTACCATAATCACCATCAGGACCTGATACTGGAGTATCAGGCATCCTTGTACAATTGTCACTAACAGAGTTGTGCAACTCTGGAGCAACATGTGGAGTAGTGGGTTCGGAAGTAGAAAGCACCTTTTGTGGTGGAATGGCCTCTTTAGATATATCTGATATGGATCCACAAGAAAGGCTGGTAACTGGTAATAAAGGCTGTGGAGATATTGGTGAGCCTATGCTTCTTGAAGGAGAAGAAGATGTCCGTAAACTAGTAGACCTATAGAATTAAAATAATTCAGAAAAAAAAGTATAACACTAGATTCTTAATTATACAAATATTATAGGTTGTATCTCAAAAATACAATGCATACACTTTTAAAAATCATGTTTTCAACTGCTCCTCCCCCTTAAAAAAATATGCATTCAAAACTGGAAATGTCCAAATTTTAAGAAGTAAATGAAATGATCAGGGTGAGAAGTAAAATAAATTCATTATCAACTCCACTATCAATAAATTTAAAAAATCTTTTCAGATTCTGAAAAATATTTATTATGACAATTATATGAACTACTGAATAACATTTTGGATTGATTTTACTAAAATAGTCTGCACCAGAGAGAAAGAATAAAATTCAAAAACACAAATGAACAAATAAATCCTTATTTCAAAAACCAATAATAATAATAAATTAAAAATTTCCTCTCATTCATTTTTATAACAGAAGAAAAAAATCTATTTATGTAGGGAAAAAAGGCAACTTACAAGGAAAATACTATTATTTTCATTAAAGTTAAAAAGTTATCCTAAATGCTGAAAGAATATTAAAAATGTTAATTGTAATAATATTTTCCTATTTAAAATTGTAAAACTAACCAACAAAAGTATGAAAAAAAAGTGTGATATTTCTTGGGTTGAAATCTGGGAAAAAAATGAAACTGACAGGGGTTAACAACAAAAAATATAAAAAAATTTAACAAAATTATTTTTTTAGTGCCTTACTTATTCCTAGGAACATTTGATATTCAAAAATCATGATATCTGAAAATATAATTTGCATTGCTAATAGTTTTTAAATAAATAAAAAAAAATTACAAAATCAGAATATTTTTTTACTCCAATGGCATCTAATATATTAAGAGAACATCTTTCAAATTTAAATAGATGCACTATAAGCTTACCCTATCAGATTTAGTAAGATTAATAAGATCAATGTCCTACTCTATAAAACATATTTTATTTTAAGTCAAAATTCCTTAATTCATACTTCAAAAAATGCTTTTCATTTTCAAAATAGACTTAACACATTCAGAATTAACAAATAATAATAATAATTAAACACATAATTAATTTTAAAATGGAATATTCAAAAAATAAAAACATATATATTATATAAAATATTTCAGCCTTTAAAAAAATTACAAATGAGAAAATCTTAAAGTTCCATACACTAAACACATGTTTTAATATAATAACTGAATAATCTACTTTAAATAAAAACAAAACAAAAAAACTTTCACATTTTTCCAAAAAATAACAAAATTTTACTAGCAACAATTTTTGACTACATTATTATAAGAAAAACTTTTGATTCCTAATCTTTCATTGTATCACAAAAATCTGATAAATATAAAAAATAATCTTTCCTACTTTTACCTTAATGATTCTTCTTTAATCTATCTTTTAACAACTCATCCATTTAGAAATGCTGTTGAAATTAAAGTAGTAGTTCAACAATGTATTTTGTAATAATTTAAGAAAGGGAATACAAACAAATGCTTTTCATATCTTTACTTACCTTTGAAAGGGTTGCTTCTTAAAACAGTTTTCTCGGACAAATTCTGAAACTTGCTTTTGAGTTCTACCACTATACCTGAAAGTTTAGTGAAGGAACATGATTACTGAAATATATATAAATCCTTTGCATTAACTGCACTTTGTGTACACCAAAGAGTTAAAAATCAATAGTAAAAAAATATATAAATAGATAAGTGCATTGCCGAGGTTTTAATTTGTGTTCAAATGTTTCATGTGAAAAGTTTTCTCATGTGATTACGACTGCATGATTGGAATAAACAGGCTTTGAATGCGGAATGCTAGTTGGAGCTAGATGCATGAGGCATTCTATTTCTGAAAATGTTAAGGCATTCAATATGTCCATGAGTGCAGGCAATTTTGAGCATCACCACCCATCATTGACAATGCAGTGGCCAAATACATCTATACTTAATAATCAAGATCAACAACATTAATATAGATTGCTTGTCAGACAACCAACCCTTTACAAAGTAACAGCAGCAATCAATGTGAGGCATATGAAAGATGAGAGATGAAGAAAGTGCAGTGAAATTTGGTGTTGATGGGATATGGCAATACAAGACTGACTAAAGTGCATTTACTTACAACACAACATCATCTACAGTGTTTCTGTTTGATCATATGAATTATTACTATTGGTAAGAGCTGATACCAGGATTCTAACATGGGGTTCATAGACCCAAATTGCAAAGTGGTGGTGGTTCCATAATGCTGTGAGCTGATTTTACATAAAACACACAGATCCTTTGGTCAAACTGAACTAATCATTGACTGGAAATGGTTATATTCAATTACTTAGAGATCATTTCGGCCATTCATGGATTAGATGCACATGATATATTCAATTTTAAAATTTTAAGTTCTTTGAACAACTAAGTACTCTCCATTTGAATTTATTAAAGCGTCCTAAGGCAATCCATATTTAATATGTTTGCAATAAAACAATGATATCTGTATTTAAATTTGATTGTTTTTTAATGCTGTATTTCGAAGTGGCACAATGGTTATTGGTGATGGATCTTGTACTTTTGAGCCAAACTCAAGTGACCAAATCCATGTTCCCACTCTACTTTGCAAATTCATTAATAAGTCAGGTACAGCTTCAGGTACTGAGCCCTGGTAGACTTAACATGCAGAAACTGCTGTACATGGTGGGTCTTTTAGGGGCACCAAAACTCAAACCAGTTAAATGACTCGACAAAGCCAACCATGAATTATTGACCATGATCATTTAGTTATCAGAGGTATATGCTAAATCGCTGCTATTGCGCTATAAGCTGTACCTTTACTCATAATGTCTTGTAAATCTTCCTTTTTTACTATATTTAGATTTTCTATAATTGAATTTAAATTTTAATACTATTTAATAAAAAACTTTCATATTCACGAATAAGAAAGCTATCTTCGTATTCTGTAGTTCCACAGTTACCTACTAAGTCAGTAGTTGCTAAGTATCATTAAAATTAAATATTGATTTTCCTATTTTCATCATACCTAAAAACCTTTTTAAGAATATTATCAACAGTCGTATCAGTTGCAGTGTGAGCATTACGGTGTAGGCAAAATAGCTCTCGCAGCAAAAGCGTGCCTGTTTGAAATTTCTTTTAGATTGTTGGCTACATGGCAATGTGTTTGGTGACTAATTAAAAAAAAAATACTAAACAAGTTAATATTATACTTTAAGATTTATTCATATAATAACGTCAATATAATTATAAGACATTGTACAAAGTATTTTGTATTCATACAGGTTATGCAATAAAATAATAACAAAGATGTATTCATAAAATTTTTTAACAAAAGAAATTCAAATATTTAATACCGGAATGAAGAGCCTCTGCTAAATATTTTAGGTTTCTGCCTCATTCCTTGCTTAGCATCTGTGCAACGAAAGAAAGTGTGATTTTCAATGCATTTTTTCCAAAAGTTCTTGCATTCATTACGACCTTCAAAGAAAAACTCTACTGTGTCCTTATAATAACCCTTAATAAACAAAACAAAATATTAATATGCATTAAAAATGAAGTATATAAGTGATGTTAATTCAATGACAAAACAATTATTTCCACACACAAATTTATTTATTTATTATGTTAATGATATAAAGTTAAGAAAAGTAAGTTACAATTTCAAGTTTAATTTTTTATTTGTTCACTACATTCATCATTCATAATTACAAACCATTAAAATTATGCCATTCTTGAAATCTAACACATAACAGAAAATTTTTACAGAAATAAACATATCTATATACATAAAATACACAAATATAACATCTATTTATGAAAAAACCAAACCAATTTAAAAATTTCACATATTTTCCTCGTCTTTTCTAACCATTTTTAAATATTTTCCTTTAAAATTTTTTCTTCATCATTCAACTTTTTAAATTCCAACTAAAACACTTCTTAGACCATGATAAATAGTAATTTTATTGTGATGATGTTGCTCTTAAATCTTTCTATGCAATTTAATATTTTATAGAAGACAATACATTATGATTTTCGAATACAGAAATTATGTTGAGAAACTTTTACCTTCTCTAGAGAACCTTTTTTAGAAGGTCTTGGAAAATGCGCACCAATTTCGGCAGATTCCTTTCATCCCCAAACACCCAAATTACCATGTAGATGTGCGAAAGCTAGAGTGAAGTAGCTCCCCCCCCATTGACAAATGCCAGCCATGCTCCCTACCAGTCCTCCTCCCTTCTTAAAGCCAAGTTTTCTTTTATTTAGAATTCTAAACAAATAAATTGTTTTAGGTCTGATATATTTTAATAAGGCCCCAGACAAAGCAAGCTTAATTCAAAATAAGCCTTAGGATCTTAGAATAAACACTGCAGAAAAATATATGTTCATTTTTAAGGATTGAAAAGGAAAGTCACATTTTTTAAGAAACATGACAAAAATCTATAAAAAAGAAAAACACAATAGGAAAAATTTTGATATTAGTAAAATCTAAACAGATATGAATGTGATGAGAGTAACAATATCACATTTTCTTTCTTTTTCTAGTATTTTTAAAGAATTAAAATATATCCAAACAATGCTAGATTTTATTTGGATAACTCTGTCATGACTTCATTATTTTAAGATAAAAACTAAATAAGGAAGAAGTGAAATAAAAAAATCGTAATTTCAACACAAAATTCAAATTTATAAATAGTTAAAATAAAATTGAAAATAACTGGCATTAACATATTACAAACAAAGCATAATCATACATAATTTCTGGTACAAAAAGCCTCAATTTTTTTACTCAGAGAAATCGTTAATCAACTCCTAAAAACAAAAATGACCAATGACATTTGCTTTTTTTAACAATATTTGCATTACCCTCCCCCCAAATTTTCATGAATAAGTATTAGAAATTGAATACTTACATAACCTTCTGGATGTAATTTTATGAGGAACTTTTTCCTTTTAAAACTCAGTTTTCTTATTTTAGCCCAAGAAAAAGTATTGATCTTTGTGAAGTTTTGGAACACAAGGACACCTAAATGCGCAACAGCCAAGTTCAAAGGCACTCCTTCATGATCCTAAAAAAAAAGATAAAAGATATACAACTTAAAATTACTTCAATAACATTTAAAGCAAATTATCTTAAATAAAAAACTCATATTTTAATAGTTTGTGTAGGTATTTTCCCATGTCTTAAAAAGCTTATAAAATGTTGATTTTAACAGCATGTAATAAGACTGAATTGTATAATGAACTTTTAAATGGAAATAGCTCCCAGTATTAATAAATATAGTACATTTATTATAATGATAATACAATATGCACAAATACAAAAAAAAAATATTGCAAAAGCACAAACTTATAGGTCTGTGAATTTTTACCATCTAAGCGACCATTAATTTGAAAGCAGTTTCCAAACTAAAAATACATTGCTTGGATCCTATTTTATTGCACATCTTCATTTAAAGCCAAACTTGACAAATTGCTGTCGTCATACTGGAGAGAGAAATATAAAAAAAAAAAATGAGCTATTGATACAATTTTGCATTATTTTTTCTTCCCTACCAAAGGTGTGGACTAGATTACGATTTGACAAATGCACAAATACAAAAAAAAATAATATTGCAAAAGCAGTCAGACCTCCATTTTATGAACCTCTATTTTGTGAACTTTTCCTGGAACCAAGAACATTTTACTATTTTCTTCGTAAAATAACCACCAAATAGCAAAGTGCATTTTCTATTCAACAATTTTTTCTCTCTCCCTATTTGGTAAATATTTTTAGATATTTAAAATTATTCTCTCTTTTAATACATTTTATGGTGCTCAATGACCTCGAACTGGTTTTACCAGGTGCCTAACACACAACAATAAAACTGAGGTAATCTTTCAAATAAAATTAACAGATTTTCTTAGTAATTACGAGTAAATTTAAGGATGCAAGAGGTAGTGTATGCTTAAAATTAGAAAACATCATTAAAAAATCCTGGATTTTAATATAAAATTATTTTTAACATTAAAAATACAGTGTGGAAGGATGGATGTTGTTCCTTTTTGATGAATAAGATATATAAAATAAATATATTAATTTACAAATAAGTATGAACAATTACTTCTTTAATAATAGAGTTTATGTGTGAGTTTGAAATTTTTTTACGTGGTCCCTAAAGTGTATTAACAAATGAATCTCCATTTAATGAATATTTTCCACATAACGAATTTTTTTCGGCATTTAGCGATTGCATTAAATAGAGGTCTGACTGTATATTTTTTATGACATAAGCACATTACAACCAATCCCATTTATGACTACAATAAATAAATAAAAATAGTAAAATACAATGAGAAGATAGTAATGCAAGCAATCGTGTACCTATTATGTGTTTTTCCCATTAATATACATACAATTGAATTTTTATGTTTTAAGTACATTTATTATAATCTATTTGAATATGTGAAAAAAATAAATTCAGTTTCAGAGCAAATAAAATTGTACCACATAATTTAAACCATTTTATTATAAATTTAAGCACATGTGTCCTTGTTAAACTATTGAAATACATAATTTTAATATAACAGTTCTATTTTAATAAAAAAATAGTTAATTCTAAATACCAAAATGTATAAAATAAATTTGCACCTTTTATTAACATCCGTTATTCAGCTAGTGCAGAGAGAAAAAAATCTATGATTAAAATTTCAAAAGAGAAGGGAAAAAAAAATAATTCTATGCACAAGTTTAATATACACTCAGGAACATTGAAAATAGCGACCCAAGAAGGAAGCTAAGTACAATCGCGAAACTTTGCAAATAAGTACAGCGTAATGTGATATGCAAATGATCCAAGTTTTGTGCCAATACATATGCTCATACATGCCGAGGTGGCACTACAATCAAGAAGAGGGTGCTATATAAGTCAGCGCAAATTCGAAGATTCATAAACGTGACGATTACCTGCCGATTGTAGGAAGACTTTGGTAAGCGAAACATGCCAGGTAAACGTGCTAGAAGACATTTCTCACAGTTAAGCGAGTTTGAGAGAGGCCTGATCATCGGGATGAAAACTGCAGGCTGGTTGATGCGCCATGTTGCTGGCTAGGTGGATCGTTCGGAGTGTGCCATTAGAAATTGTTGGGAGCAGTGGACATGAGAAGGTACCCACTCATGGAAAACCAGGTCTGGAGCGACCAGGAAGACCATGAGGAGAGAGGATCGAAGTATAGTGTGGCAAGCACTGGTGGACCCCACAGTGACTCGTTCAACGATACTCCCTTTAACACCATAACATCAGCAACTGCGTCTACAGTGGTGCCAAACCAGATCAATGTGGAATGTCACAGATTGGCAAAAGGTTGTGTTCAGTGATTAATCCCGGTTTGTTTTGGGGACAGATGATAACCGTGTACGGGTGTGGAGGCGCCCTGGTGAGCGGTACAATTCCCCCCACACTGTTCTACATCACACTGCCCGCACAGCTGGTGTAATGGTCTGGGGGCCATAGCCTATGATAGCCGGTCCACTTTAATTGTGATGCGTGGAACCTTAATGGGCCAACGTTACGTTGATGATATTCTTCGACCCCATGTAGGACCTTTCCTAAATGGTCTCCCTGAGGCAATTTTCCAGCAAGATAATGCTTGTCCGCATACAGCAAGAGTTGCTCAAGAGTTCCTACGTCATTTTCAGACTCTTCCATGGCCGGCCCGCTCCCCCGATTTGTCCCCTGTAGAGCACGTGTGGGATCAGCTAAAACGGCAGATTCTATCGTGTTACTCTGTACATGATTTAGAGTTGGCTGTTCAAGATTTGTGGGCCCATCTGCCTCAGGACAACATAAAGTGTCTAATCAACTCAATGCCGGACCGTGTGGCGGCATGTATTGCAGCTGGAGGTGGTCCAACGCGCTATTGAAGTTGCCCAGTATTTGTGTCGGTGTACACCCTGTATTCGTTTAATTGTCTTGTGTTTGAGATCAAGTGAATCTCTCATCTGTGTCATTATGTGTATTAAATTTCATTTCAATCCGATGCTTTCTTCTTGGGTCGCTATTTTCAATTTCCTGAGTGTGTGGTTCAGTTTACCAAGGGGATGTTGAATTATGTGAATTCAAATTTTAATAAAATATACAACATTATATTTTATATGTTAAACGATAATTTTTTAAAAATCTAATTACACATAGCATTCCCCTATGATCATGCTTTCTTGTACAGTTACTACTTTGGTGGCCTCAGCAAATAATTTTTGCCAAGTTCATGGTCTTCAGCAAAAGTTTTAAATGGAAAAGTAGTTTATCAAGTATATTGAGAAAGCTAACAGTTCTCAAGATAAACATGACAGCCTCACAATTGTTGTAAAATTCTTAATTCAACTACATATCAATTATTTCTTGAATACCTGATTACATATAAATACAATATTACATCAATCTATTGATTTAGTATTGTTTAATTTTTGTATGAATTTTACTTTCATTCAATATGAATAAAAAAAAGTTTCTTTTTTGTTACAGATGTTCGTTATTGATAAAAGTAGGCAATTGAAAAAAGTTATAATTTTTTGATAGTTAAAATAATAATCCCTTGATGGCTTATAAATTTGCATTTTTTATTAACATTCAACACTCAACCAGAAAATAAAACCCATGATAAAATTTCAAAATAAGATGTAATTAAATTTTGAATACATATATTAGAAATGAATAAAGCACAGAAAAGAAATCCAGACCTTGGCAGCTGTCATCTTAATGCCATAGAGTTCGCATCTTCGAGCAGTTTCAAGTAAATTTAAATCAGCCTCCGCTGGTGTTTGACCTCTATCAATGAAAAAAAAGTAATTTCAAAATTTTTGAAAGAAAGCAAAAATACAACCCATATCTGAAGTTTAGTGTTTAATTCTAGGTGTCTGCTTAAATAACTCTTTTTATAAATAGTAAAAGAAAATGCTATAAGGTACTTGCATAATCTTTTTATGATTTTCCATAATTTTCTTCTCAAACTCAGCATCTTGAAATGGAATGAATTTGAAGTTGGATAAATAAGAGCCATCAGAACACTTGTCAGGATTAAAGTCACCAAAGTCAGCTGTAAAGATTGAAGTAGAAATAGTAGAAAGAAATTAGATACTACTTCCAATAATATTACAGAGAAACAAATTTAAATACTAATTTCAATGAAATAATATGGCCTTAATATAGTACATGATATGAAAGCAGACATAAGTGTAATATCTAATATCATATACTACTTTAAACTAGAATGCCATTAAATGTTATGACATTAAATATGCCTTTTACAAGAAATTTCAATTTAACGGAAGCAAAGAATTTTCTTGAAGTATTTATGAAAAAAGAAAAAAAAGGAATGATCTTGAAAGGATTATTTAGGGTGACACAAGAAAAAACACAATTACATTTATATTAATAGATCAGTTTGTTAACTTCATAATTACTTCTTTTCTAAACTTTTTTAAAAATGAAGTTCATCAATTACAAAATTTAAAGTGCTAGCATTAAAAATGATGAAAAATATTCAAAAGGATTTTCTGCACACACAGTGAACAGTACTGCTTATTAGTTTAAACTATTAAAAAGCTGATTACTTCAACCACCAAAACCAAGCACAAAACTATTTTTCTGACATAAAAAAAAATAACACATTTAGTAATTTTTTTCCCTTCAGTGGGTTAATAAATGAGTACCAAGTTTGCTTGGGAACGTCAGATTGGCCACCAGACTGGAACATGTCCCTCCGCGCCCAAGGTCACATAAACTGATCTGGGGACAGTAGGCCATGGTCCTCATGGGCTGTTGTGCCACTGAATTTAGTTTACTTTAGTAATTTTTTAATAGAGAATAGCATTTTAATAACCAGTAAATAAGATTTAAATAGCATGCACTTTTAATCATACATTATTATAATATTTAGGATTATTTTCTGTCTTAACAGTTTTAGAAATGTCAGTCATTTCATCAATCTTATTTAAAACTTATTATTTCTAATCTCATAAAAGAATAAATTAATTATTAAAATGCTTATTATAAACATTCATAAATAATTACATTAAATAAATAAAATTAACTCTTTTACCGAAAACAAAACAAAGCATCTTTAAATAATCACACAATTTGAAATTTTCAATTATTGTTAAATAAGAGCAATTTTTTTTAAAGATATCAAACATCTCAGTATAATTATAGTATACTACAACAAAAAAGGCTTCAGAAATTTTTAAAAAAGTACCTTGAACAATATAGGAGATCATAACTGCTGCAGTATTGTCATTGCACTGTAAATGTCCATTAGCAATGTCTTTTTTTACTTGCAGTCCAAAAAGATATCTATCAAAACACACTGTCACTTATACAAATTATGAAAAGGGCAATCCAAGTACAACTTTAATTTGCTTCAATTTAAAATATTTTAAATCCCCTTTTTAAAAAGATGCTAATTAAGTTTCATAATAATTTCTATATTCCCATAAAAGAATAAACATTTTCATCCCTACCTTGAATAGTATTCTCACAAATTTTCAAACATGAAATCAAAGGAATTAGTTCAAATGAGAGATGAGTAACTTATTTTGACTATAACAAGTTACAATATAATATCTTAGATACTGCGCTACAAGCATTAAAAACATATTAAAATTAAATGACACACAAATAAAAATTGTATGTTTGAATGAATGTAATTACAATTAGTTTGTTTTAATGACTATAACCATGCAAGGGACATCATTGTCAAAGTACCAAGTACAATCTTGAATCATAGTTAAGAGACTAAATTAATACATGAGCCTGTATTAATTTCTACAAAACACAAAGTAAGGGTTTGAATGCCCTGTTCAACTACACATAACATATAGCTAGATCTCTTTATCCTATTTGACAATTTTTGGCAGAGTTGAACCATCAAATTAACTTTGGCATAGCCACTAGCAAAATTTACAATCTAAATGATTGGATTTCCTACAAAATTTTGCAGTTGACAAACAGATCAAAATAAAATGCATATTTTGTAATGTTTCTTTTTTATAAAGGGAATTCTGATATTTTATAATTTCTAATGATAAATGCTTATTAATCTTGTCATTTACAATTTTTAAACTTCAGTGATCTTTCCATTTATACAAAAAATTAGTTGCATTGCATACAAAAGAATTCATGAATGAAATGAAAATACATCATTTTATGATGTGACTATTAATTAATATAAAAATTTGTTCACTAATTAAAAGTAAGAAATTAACTAATTTTAATTATTATTGAATCCTTTTTCCTCCTAATTTACATGCAAAATGTACAAATAAAAAATCTTATAAAGAGATTTTTTAACACACATCAATTTGAAGTGAATAGTTCTTATCAAGTATAAGTGCATTTCTATAAATTTAAAAAAAAAATTAGTATTTACTTTGAGGGTTTCAATATCAGTAAATGATTAGAAAATACAATACTACAAAATTTATTCTAACTCATATTATTTGATTAACAGATAATTTCAAAATAAATTTCCCATTTATGAACATAGAAATTAATCAGATTAAAACTTTTAACTATCAATTAAAGCTATCTATTAAATCTATTAAAGTATCATTTACACTGAATCAAAAATGCATTCATTAAGAAACAGATTAAAGCGCAATAACTAATATTTATAGAAAAATGAAACAAAAGTACATCATTGATTCAATTTTAAAATTTATCCAAGGTTTAGATTGAATTGGGGGGGGACAACAACAATAAAAAATAATTTTAGAAAATTGTATATAGTAATACTGCATGAGTATGAAATATGACTTTCTACAAAATATGAAAAAAGATTACCTTGTGAATTCATCCTCCAACTGTACTGGGTCTGGAGTGTAAAATTTGACACAAAAGTACATAGTGGGGAAAGAAGTAGCAATTTGAGAACATAGTGGTTTTAAGGCATCTAACCAGCACTGTGATCAAAATGAAGAAAAATAAGATTTTTAAGAAATTTTAAAAAATAGTTAATAAAGAAGGGTGTAACCAATTTCAAAAGTTCATCTATCAATTAGATTTCAAAACCAAAGAGCATTGAAATAAATATTTTATGCAAATAAATATTAATTTCTTAAAAGTCATACACAGTCTTCATGCAAGATCATGCTATCTTAAAATTTTAGTATAGTGTAATATTTGAATTATTCTAATCAAAATAAAAAAAAAATTATATTTGTAAAATAAATAAATTTCATTATAATATACAGAGGTGGACAAAATTGTGGACACTTTTTGAAATTGTTATGTTTTTAAGTTTGCATGCTTATAGAAAATGTTACGTCACACAAAATGCAAGTCTTTTATATCATTTTATAGGCAAATTAATACTGAATTCAATACAAAAAACAAAATTCAAATATTTTCAATATAAAAAAATTATTCTACAATAACTATCAATATACATTAGATACTGATGATTGCAGTGATTTATCAAAACAGTGGGGTAGCCTTTATTTTTTATTACAGCTTCACATTGATGTTTCATTGAGCTGAAAATAGTTTTAAGCTCTTCCTTCATTATTACATGATGCCAGGAAACAATTATATCCTCAATTAGTTCCTTTTTACTTCATGGGTACCTCATTCAGACAAGAATTTTCAAATGGTGCCTTAAGTTTTTGATAGGATTGAGGTCATAACTGTTTCTTGGCCAGGACAATAATGATATTTAGTCAAGAAGCAATGACATCAAATAAAAAGGTTGATTGAACACCTAGAAAGAGATGTGTGACAAGAAAGTGGTCTTTTATAGGTTAAAATTGCAAGATGGTTTAGTGACTACATCTGGAGACAAAGTTTTGTTTAAGACATCAAGAGTCAAATTTAATTTTAAAAAAAGCAGGAAAAGGCAAAAAATGTGCACCATATCTGTTGATGACAGAAGAACAAAAATACTATATGTCCCCAATATATCATCCCAAAGAATATCATCTAAGGTCACCAAAAGTTATCTGAATGATGCTTGTGTTTCTGTCAGTTCAAAAAGAATCAGGAGAGAATTAGCAGATATTAGACTAAAAGGTAGAATTCCACGAAAAATGCTTTATCTAAATTTACAGCAGTGCTATAATGGTCAGAGAAACACATTAATTAGACAAATGATTAGTGGTCACAAGTTATACGGAGGGATGAAGCTAAAATATCGTTATTCGGGTAATGATAGCCAAAAATATGTAAGACATAAAATAGAAGAAATGCTACTTCCTGACTGCATCCAGGTAACTGTGCAGAACCCACATAGTTTTAAGATTTGGTCCTGCATAGCATCGATGTGACACTGAATGTCAGAAAATAAATTTACACCATTCTAGAACCCAAACTTCTACCTTCCATCAGGGATCTATTTACCAACAATGTTTCATTTATTTTCCAGCAAGATTCTATTCCTTGCCACACAGGAAGTAATCATAGGACTGATATCGTTCTAAGATCATTGAGTTGTTGTCCTGCAAGGAAACAGTTATGACCTCAATCATATCGAAATCTTAAGGCACCATTTAGAAACTCTTATCCGAATGAGGTACTCATGAAATAAAATTGAACTAATTGAGGATATAATAGTTTCCTGGCATCATGTAATAACAAAAGAAGAGCTTAAAGCCATTATCAGCACAATGAAACATCGATGTGAAGCTGTAATAAAAACATAAAGGATAGCCCACTAAGCACTGATAACTCACTGCTATCATCAGTATTCAATGTGTATAACGACAGTTATTACAGCATAAGTTTTTTTGCAAAGCAAATATTAAAATTTTTTTTTTCTGCATTGAATTTAGTAGTAAATTCTCTTTAAAATCATACAATACTTAGCATTTTGTGCAATGTAACATTTTCTATAAGCATACAAACTTAAAAAACATAATTTAAAAAAGTGTCCACAATTTTGGCCAAACACTGTATATTCAATGCCCTTTTTAATTTTTTCCAAATATATTTTGTCCCTAATCATAAAATGTATAATGGTTTCTATAACACCAACAAACTATTCTAAATTTCCTCTTCTATCATATAAACAACAACTTTTTTTAAAAGCAGAATACATGTTTTACAGAGAATAGAGGGGTTTTTTTTTTTACCTTAGTTTTCTTGTCATCTTCAAATTCTAGGCCAAAATAATCCACTTCTAACAAATTAATAAATTTGCATACTTTTTCAAATAAAACTTGACCTAGACTCTTAGCCTGAAACATTGAAATAAAATTATAAAATTTTAAATCCAAACAACTATTAATGGTCCCAGTAACTATATAAATACATTGAAGTCAGACTTCATTCCATTAATCAAAATTAACACAGAATAATTTTTACAGTCATTTAAAAAAAAAAGTAATATGTAACTAAATTAATGCAACAAAGAAACATTGTATATTATTCTTATATGTGGAATGATCAAAAATTTTTTTTGGTTTTAATGTTTTACACTGATTACACTCAATTTGTCAACATTAAACTAAAAATAAAATACTAAAAGAAATATAAAATAAAAACCTGTAACTGGAATACATGGCTTGAATCATCTAAGAAATAAACAGTAACATTCATAAATTTTCGACTTCGATGATTGCCAGCAGCATCTTGACCATCAGTCTGGGATGTCATTTTTAAAATTAAGTACTGCAAGTACAATAAAAACATCAAATTAAAATAAACATCCAAAATAAAAAATAAAAATTAATTTTAAAGTTCAAGACATTGTTAACAAATAACTAAAAGAAAGAATATTTTGGGTTCTCATTAAAAGAGATCACACCAACTTTTAGTATCATAAACTTTATTAATTTAAAATGATATATATAAAGTAACACTTCAAATATTATCGAAAAACAATAACTTTTACATAGCATTTGAGAACTTGGCACTTATACCATGAGAAATTATTTTATAATTCAGAGATTATTAATCAACAAAAATTTAAAAAAATTCTAACAAAACAGTGTCTATCACATAGAAAATGACTAATAAATATATTGTTGTCTTATAAGAAAACAACAGTTTTCACAGCTGTATCTGGATTCACATTAAAAGTGCAGTTTATGGTGATATCTGAACAAAAACCAAAACTAGGATTCTTAGAACATAAAATAAATATTTCTTCATAATTCCCTTTTAAAAACAATAATACTAAAAAATACTCATATTATAGCTTATTTTGGAGAAAAAGAATCTTAAAACTATAGCAATTATTGATATTCATGAAAAAAATAGAATCGACATTGAGGCAGTTACTACATATTATTGTAATTTTTTATCCAATCACGGAATACTGAAAGTGAAGTCTTACATTTGAAGATCACAATTTAATTAAGTAGGTCATGCCGATAATAAATTTGACATTGAGGAAACATTAGAATACTGAAAATAAAAATAAATTATAACTCAAAAGTAAGACGTGATATAATATTAAGAAAACGCTTATCAAGAAACCAAATGCACAATAAAACAAACGTTTTCCGGTTTGATTAGTACATTTTTTGCTTAAATACGAAGAATAAAAAGATCATACCAATTTCACGTAAAAAGGAACACAAGCATCAAAAGAGTAATTGTATTGAATTGAAGTATGCTTAATTGGTTAACAATAGCATACTCTTTACTAGGTAAAAAAATAAAAAATAAAACCAGAAGGGCTTTTAGGTACGAGTAGACGGAAAACAGCGACGGATATACAAATAAAAGGAAAAGTAGAAGTGTTTTCGATTCAACTAATATAAGGCCCAGTCAATATATTTAAATTAATAATAATATTTGCAACATTGAGTTCTAAATTTTCGACAAACACTTGAATTCCATACTTTCCTATAAGTTTAGCCATCCAAAGAATTTAAGTATTTCAAAGAGGAACTATTTTAATAATTTTAGAGTTTTTAGCTTCTTTTTTTTTACAAACATTAAATAATGCACTTTGACTTCAACTGGTAGTAATTTCTTTTTAATATGCATTGTAAGCGTTAAAGAAAGGCCTTAATGTCATTTTAATCTCGCTCTAGCATCACTCATCAGCATTCTCAAATGTAAACATGTTTTTCATTGATGTATGAAATGATAATGTTTCTAGAGTTGCCTGATTTGGCGCTTTAGTACATTTCTATGCTTTAGAGTTATTCATAGAGCATATGCTTCATACAAAAAAATTACATGAATTTCTTCTGTTTTGCTCCTCTTTTATCTAATATCTAAGCATTTTCTTAGAAGAAACATTTGTTATTTGAGCTCAGTAAAAAAGTAAGTAAAGTTGGAAATAAAGGTATTAAATACGTAGTTGAACCAACATGTAAAGTATAATGGTGTAAATTATAAAGTAATAAATAACATTGTGCTTAAACTGAATATTTGTGAATACTTTGAAAATGAACGAATTTTTATTGACATATCCAGAGATTTGAATCTTTTTGCAGAGTATATAGTAAAAGATGATTAGTACTAAAAATACGCGGAATACTATCTACACTATTAAAATTCGTAGGTAAACAAACGTATCTATGTATATATCCCAATTTTCTCAAGAACCACAAGACGCAGAAACTAGCAGAGAGTATCAAAATTTAGGGAATGATCCAAGGAATCCGTTTTGACCATTTATATTCCTCTATTCCAATTAGTTAAAAAGATATTAATTAAAAACCCAAAAATCTTCCGATATTTTAAAGATTATTTTACCGTACTATCTGAAGGAAAGTGTGGCATGGTTGATTAAGGCGCTCCTTTTTTTTTTTTAAAGCGGCAGTTCCCAGGTTCGAACCTGAAGAGGAATAACGAAACAACAAAGAAAATATTCTTTAAAAAATTACTTACGTAAAGAAATGTTTAAAACTATTTCAAAATAAATTTAGAAATTACCTTTTTTTTAATTTATGGAATGGTTCGCTATTTTTTTTTAAATAAAAAACATTCAGGCAGAATTTCTCTCTCTTTGAATATAACACATTCTTAACAATTCAAACTAATTACACTGTAAATGGTTTTCATTAACTATTTTTATACGTAATCTGTACAAAGATTGATAAACTATCTTAAAAATTACGGTTAAAAAAAATGTGTTTTTCAACTTTTTTCTCTTTTGCGATAAATTAAATAATTCTAATGGACTCGATTCACCTGACGTCACAGTCACATGTCATCGGCAAGCGCGGATATCAACAAATAGCCATGTGCTTCATTCGACTGAGTATTTAGCCGCCATTTTCGGATTTGCACATCTTGTATCGAGCAGCAAAATGAGATACTGCAGCGCATTAAATTGTCGTAATGCAAAAGGAAAGTCTGACTGTAGGTCAAAAAACTTTTTTTCGTTTCCGCTAAAGGATCCATGTTTATTAAAAAAGTGGTTGCAAAACTTGGGCAGAAAAAATTTCAAACCGACTAAGTATTCCTCAGTATGTTCCGAACATTTTGAAGAAGCATGCTTTTTGTACCAGACTTTCACTAACAGAAGGCAATTGAAACCGAATTCAGTGCCCACAAAATTCTGTTTTTTCGAGCCACCATCTAATCAAATTTTGCAGAGAAGGAATAAATCTTCAATGTCACAGAAATTAAAAGATGTTCCAAAAGACATTTCGACTGAAATGTGTGTGTGTGTGTGATTACTTCTTAATTATTTTATTTTCAATATTTTTTGTTTTTATCAAATACGCCGACGATATTTCAAGTTTTAAAAAGAGTGATATATTTTCTGAGCATTTCGAATTCGAAGAATTTTAATTTTGCAAACGTAAAGAAATACACAGATTAGGGTACCACTTCTGTGACCTATTCTGGATGCTCTGTAACTGGTGAGTAAGTATGCAGTTGATCACCATTGTTTTTTTTGTCATTTTAAGATTATTTTCAATAATAACTATGGAGAAGTTCTACTTTGTAAACAACAACAGTGACCTGGAGCCCGACAATACTTCCGGTGTAATGTTCAGTATCTTTGCAAAAATACCTTGTAAACTTTTTTGTTTCATTTAGAGCAAGGTTGACACAATTGCTTACTTATCGCTGTTTTTGGCCACTAATAGAATGTTTAAAATGAGAACATCTATTATCATAACTGTATTGGTTTCTTTGATTTTTTTTGAATATCAAATGAAAAGTAATGACAAGTATTTTGGAATTTTTTTTAAATAATTGTGTTTGTTAACCCTCCAACTGAACAGAACGGATTTTTCCGCCCTACTAGAGAGGCTTCGAAAATGGACTGCACGGATTTTTCTGCCTTCAAGTAACGTTTTCAAAAGCGGATTAGCCGCACTTTTCTGAAATCCTTTCCCCCTTTTAATGTTTAACATCTTGAAAGATAATGAGGGACGGAGGAAGCAACACAGCAGGAGTTTTATGGCTCGCAGGGAACCCCGTGTTTTGACCCCCCAATCGTAAAAAATCGGGGAGAAATTTCTTTACAACCCAAGAAGTGTTTGCTAGCTTGTATTTTAAAAGTTTCCAAAAGTCCCAACGCATAAGTAAAATATGTTACAATTCCATTTTGGTTTCATATTAATTTCAAACTGTAACAAGTTGGGGCGTGTCAGGGCAATCTGCTATTTTATATAGTTAGACAAATTATCTTTTTTTTAAGTATATTCTTTCGCTTCATTTTTCTTATTCAAAGCTTTCAGTTTTTGAAACATGATTATTTTATTATAAGATACCGAAAAAATTAATAAAACATCAAACTCTTTAAAATTTGGAACCTTTTCAATTTTCCAACCACTAAAAATGAATAAATTTAAACTTCATCAAATCATTTGAAACATTTTCTTACACTTTGATAAAAATAATAACGAAAAAAAAAAACTAATTAAGATTTATTAGTTTTTTTTTTTAGATTTCAAAGCCTAAGTGTCCAGGTAAGTTTAAGTACAGTACCTGGTTATATATTGTTAAAATACACCGAATTATATTTGAATTTTAAGTGCTTGAACTTCAGTTTACATCAAAGACAACATGAATGAAGATTTTCACACATTTTTTTTATAACTGGAATGTTTGAATAAATGGTAATAAAAAATATACGGAAACATTTACAGTAGACATTTATATGCATATAAATAAACATAAAAATCAATTTTAAATTCGAGCTATTGAAAAACATTCGAATTATATATTGTTCAAAAATATCTATTTATACAAAATACCTCAACATTTATCTTTTTTAAAGGCTAACTGAATAAGTAATTAAAATCTGGATATGTTTTGAAATCTCGACCTTATAAAGCTAGAAATTTTATGTTAGAAATTCCATTTGAAATTTCGAAAAAATGCATCGCGCAGTTAAAAATTATTTACCATAAGTTTTAGCAATTGTTTGAGTATAATAAAAATTTCAAATTTTATTATGTAGCTTCTTTGGTATCTTTTAATATATTTCGGCCATGGTAGCCGAGTGGTATAGGTATCGGAACGTGGCTTGCTTTGTCACGAGTTCGAGCCCAGTACCACTAAAGACCCGCCGTGTAGGGCAGCGATGCACGTTAAATCTGTCGAGAGCTGAAACGTCCTCCCGTTGGTGTGGTGGGGTAGTTAGGAGAGGGGGGTGCCAGCTCAGGTGTCGTCCACGTCACTTGACCATGGTTCAAAATTACGTGGTCCGTCGCCAAAAGCCCTCGTGTAGCTGAACAGTGCGACGTTAATATTCAATCATTCATTTAATATATTTCGAAGATTTCATACAATTCGGTTGAAAACCGCATGCTAAGAGCAAAAAATATACAAAAAATTGATGAATATACAATTACAATAAATTCTTACATAGAGAAGCAAAACTGAGAAGCTAAAGCGTAGGAATAAAAAATTTTGAGTATATCTGAAGTAGTTTTCGAAATATTTATTTTAAAGTTTAGAAAATTTGTGTGCGTTATGTTATACTTGATATCAATTAAATGGTTAAAATAATGTGTTAATATTAGTCATGTAATCGTTTGATGACACTGTAACGTCGTGAGTAGCTATCCATCAATAAACAAATCTTTACAGCTTAATATACAAATAAAAGCAAACTTTATTTGCTAACAATTTGTAAATGAAGTAATATAAATCCAGATTAAATGCCAAGCCGGTGTGGTCAGTTCATATACTCATGCTCAACGCCACCGGCGTTCATCGTCTTTTTCACTCTCTCTCGGGGATTTTTTTCTCCGGTCTTTTTCTCTTTCTCTCTCTCTCCGGGTCTCTTCTCTCTTACTCTCTCTCTCCAGGTTTTTTTTCGGTCTTTTTTTCCCTCGTGTCCTCAAAAACAACCCTTTTTAAACAACAGGGGTGTGTTCACAACACGCCCCCCTCGCTCCTTCTTATTCGCAGGTCAACAAAGTCTCTCTTGACCTCCCTCGTCCTATTGGCGCATAAGACGCCAAAACACACCCGAGCCGTCTGGTCCAAGGCGCCATAGTTCCTTGTCCACAGCTGGACACACTGGCCCATCACGCCACCTGTTTCTAGTATTCCCTTTCATACAACACTAGAAAAAGACATCATGGTTATTTTTAAGATAGGCTTCGCCTATTGTCAATGGGGCGCCGAACTCTTAAGTCTATTATGCCGACCCGTCTGCTAACTCCACTCCCTGAGTTCAGACAATAAACAATGGCCCCATGGCCACGTGCACCGGTCATTCCACAGCTGGTTGATCGTAAAACATTCAGGGACAATCGATGGGTGAGGCACTTGTCCTTGACCAGCTGGTAAAACCATAAAACCTATTGTGACTTGGAAGGTGGGGGTTCACTCCCATCGAAGATGTCACAACTCCTCCCCCTAAAAAGTCCATTTCACGGGACTGCTCTGGTCCTAGTTGGATTCAGTTCTTAGAATTCACACACATAAAGATCGTCCCATCAATGAGATTGATCAGGGCAGCAATCCCGGTATTAAGAACAATCAAAAAATAACATAATATATGAATCAAATTTCCAAAAAAAAATGTACACTTCACACAATTAGATCTTAAAATCCGAATCTGGGATTCTTTTTCTCCAAGTTACATTTCACCTTTAAATTATAATTTTAAACAAAAGGCGTCAAATGCCAATCTCTTAATAACCATCTACACTTAATCGCGCCTGACTACAGAAGTAAACATCTGTTGGCCTACGGTTGACTAAGAGACATCAGAGATTTTCACTAACATCCATTTTCTTCCACAATGTACACAGATACACATACACACATATAAATAAAACAGTAATTTAAATATACATAATAATTAATAGCAAAATCTACAAACTACTTATTCCAATCTACTTAGGCCGTCCACGTTTCCATGGAGCCTCCCAGGTTTGTGTTTGATTTCAAAATTAAACGGCTGTAAACTCAACGCCCATCTTTGTAACCTAGGATTAGTACTCCCCATCTTGTTTAGGTACCTTAAGGGGGTTGTGGTCGGTTTCTATAATAAATTTTTGCCCGTCTAAATAATGCTTTAATCGCTTTAGACCAAAAATTATCGCAGCTAATTCCCTTTCCACCGTGCTGTAGTTTCGCTCCGCCTTAGAAAATTTTTTGCTTAGGAAAACGATGGGGTGTTCTTCCCCTTCTATTCTTTGCGATAAAACAACCCCAGCACTCACCTCACTCGCGTCCGTTTGCAGGATGAAATCCGTGGCAAAATCTGGGGCAAACAATATGGGTTGGGTGACGAGCTTGGCTTTTAGCTCCTCGAACGCTTTCCCACATTTCTCATCCCAAGTGATCTTCTCTTTCTTAATTTTCCCTTTCAGAGCGTCGGTCAAGGGTGAAGCTATTGTGCTGTAATTTGGGATATAATGAGAGTAGTACCCCACTAGACCGAGAAAGGATCGTACGTGTGTTTTAGTGGTGGGCCGCGGGAAATCTGCTATAGCTTTTATCTTCAAATCACTCGGAGACCTACTCCCTGAACCAATTCGATGCCCTAGAAATAAGACTTCCTCTTGAGCAAACTTGCATTTAGAGGGTTTCACTTTAAGCCCCGCCTTTCTCAATCTTCCTAAAACTATGTCGATATGCTTTACATGATCTTTCCACCCTTGGGAAAAAATGGCTATATCGTCTATGTACGGCAATGCAAACTGCTCCAACCCCTCTAAAACTTGGGCCATCAATTTGCAAAAATAACAGGGCGCACATACTAACCCGAACATCATTTTCTTGGGGATATAGGTGCCAAATGGAGTAACGAAAGCTGTATATCTCTGAGCCCTCGGCGTGAGCGGAATCTGAAAGTAACCTTTCGACAAATCCATCACCGTTACATAGGGAGCCGCACTCACTTTTTCTACTATCTCTTCCATATTTGGCAAAGGGAAAAATTCAGCTCGAGTTATCTCGTTCAATCGACGATAATCAACACAAGGACGAGGGTCTTTATTTGGGCTTTCTACTAAAATAAGGGGCGAAGTGTAATCGGACTGTCCTATCTCTATTACACCCAGTTCCAACAAACGTTTAATTTCTTCTCGCAATATGTTAATTTGTCTCGGAGACATCCGATAAGGTTTTGTTTTAATGGGCTTGTCCGAGATCAATTCAATATCCATTCGCATCAAGTGAGTCGTCCCAGGGTCTGGGGAAAACACGTCCTTATTTTTAGTAATGACTTGTTTTAATTCGTCGATCTGAGAGGGGGATAGTTTAAGTTGCAGTTGACTTTCCCTCAATATTTCGTGATAGTCAAACTTCGTGCATTGTTTATCTGGAATTCCGCATCTCCCTCTATGTCATCCGAGACCTCTTCTACAACCAGGCTTACCAGCTCGGGTCTCCGATGATACGGTTTTAGTAAGTTTACGTGATAGATAGTACTACGGTCCCTTCTTCCGGGTAGATCTATCACAGAATTTGTATCCGAAATTCTACTAAGTACCTTTCCCGGCCCTATCCAATTTACCTCAAGTTTATTTTGTTTAGAGGTAACTAACACCATTACCAGATCCCCTTCCACAAATTTCCGTTCCACGACATCGCGATCGTACCACGTTTTCCTTTTAAGTTGGCATTCTTTCATCCTAGTGATCGCAATATCTTGGCAACGTTTGAGTCTATTATTTAACTGCAATATATATTCCACTACCGATTGACTCGTGTTTCCCTCCTCCATCCATTCCTCGTAAACTAACGTTTGGGGTGTTCTCAAATTCTTTCCCATGACCAACTCGGTGGGACTGAAACCTGTACTCTCGTGCGCAACCGTTCTGAGAGAGAATAATGCCAAAGGAAGAACCCCCTCCCAATCTTCTCCCGATTCCACGCACAAAGCCTTAATTACGCGCTTGATGGTTCTATGCACTCGCTCCACTGCATTGCTTTGGGGGTGGCTGACTGATGACCTCGTCACTTTGATGCCGAACTTATTGAAAAAGATGGTGGTCAATTCACTAGTGAAAGAAGTCCCCAGGTCGAATTGTATTTCGCGTGGGAATCCTATCCTAGAAAAGATACTCAAGAGGGCGTCTATTACGTTCGGGGAAGTAATACTCTCCACCGGTATAGCTTCCGGGTACTTAGAGGCTACACAAATTGACGTAATCAGATATTTGTTTTGCTTTGTTGAGACAGGGAGAGGTCCCACAGCATCTATATTGATTTTAGAGAATACCTCCGAAATAATTGGCACTAATTTCAGGGGTGCTTTCGCCTTATCTCTCGGTTTCCCTACTCGTTGACACGAATCGCAAGTTTTGACGAACTCCTCCACGTCTCTGTACACGTTCGGCCAAAAAAAATGCCTTAGAATTCTATCTTTGGTTTTCGTCACCCCCAGATGCCCCCCTATTTCGTCATGGCTAAGTTTGTTAATGTCGAGTCTAAACTTTATGGGTACGCATAGCTGTCTGACCTCCTCCCCTCGCTTAGTTTTCGCGACTCTAACTAATTTCCCCTGATGACCCTAAATTCTTTGTCTATTCCTGTTTGGGCCTTATCCCATAATGGTTTTAGATCGGGGCATTTTCTTTGTTCCTCTTTAAATTCAACACCATTCACTTTCGCCAAACTCTTTTCCCCCTTCTCCTTCAAAAGCGGGAATGATAAAGCTATCGTCTTCCCCTCCCTCGGACGGGGGGAAAATCCGTAAGTTCAAACTCCGCTTCGTTCGCCTCTTTTTTCTTTCTCGGGGAAAATCTTTTTGTTTACTTCTAGTCACCACTGCGTTAACCAAGTGCACCCCCTGTTCGTCTGACTCCAGCAGTTCAGCTGTTCGATTTCCCAATAAATATAGATCATTGTCACTACTATCCTGTTTTATTGCAGCCTTGGTATAAAACTCTCCTTTCTTCGTTTTGATTTTAATTTTAGCCAGAGACAAACAGTGGCAAATCTCATCTAACGGGCTTTTCAACCAAACGTATTCACCTAGGATGTCATCTTTATTAATCCAGCTCAGCGAACAGACGTCTATGGATGACCCCGAATCTCTTAGACATACGCGATCAATGCCATTTATTTCCATGTTCATTTTGAATTTTTAAATGGGTCGTAATTCCCGGTATTTAAAGTTAAATTAGCTACCGTTTCGAAATTATTTTTCCTTAATCTAGGGCACACTGGCTTTATGTGCCCTGTCTCATTGCAGTAGTAGCATATTATGGGCTTCCTCTTCTCAAATTGATTATCCCCCGCCATGGGGCACTCCCTCCTAATTTGAGAACTCCCTGGCTTACCTCATGCTTATAAGGATCCCTGTTCAAGGGCCCGATATTTTTACCCTTACCACTAAAATGCGCAGATTTATTTTTATTTTCGAGAGGCTGTTTATCAAAGGTTCTACGCTCCCAGGTTTTCGTCGGACCTGTTTTTATGCACTCTTCTAATCGCCTCAAAATGGTCCAATTTCTCAGCTAAACTTTTAGCCTCCTTGAAACCATCCCACGAATCTAGAAAATGGTCTACTAATTCACTTGGTGCTCTTTTTTTATTTGTTCTGTCACTAGTAGCTCTTTTAATGCGGCGAAATCACCCACTTTCATTCCCGCTAGCCAGTTGTCCAGGTAGGACCTTAGTTCGAATACTAAATCCGCCCACATGGCCCCAGGTCTGCGTTGATGCGACTCAAATCTATCTCTAAGGGCTATCGGCGTGAGTTGGAACCGGGCCAAGAGTAGATTTTTTATGTGGGGGTAATCGTCGCTTTTCTCTAAAGGTTCTTTCGCTACTATCTCCGCAATTTCTATGGGAAGTAAAGGAATGAGTTGGGAGACCCATCTATCCTCAGCCACTTTTTCTTTTATCGCCTGCCTTTCAAATATTTCAAAAAATAAATTAATGTCTGCATTTTTTGCATCAAATTTAGGCACCAAGTCTTTTAAATTAACACGTCTATTTACCCTTGCCCTTCTAAATCGGCAGACGATACACTAACCGTCTCAGTGGCGTTAGACAATCTTAACCGCTCCAACTCATATTCTCTAGTCTCCTGCCTTTCCTTCAATTCCCTAGCCTCCTGCCTTTCCTTCAATTCCCTAGCCTCCTGCCTTTCCGCCAAGATACCCTCCAACAAACTTTTAACCGATTCTTCGTTATAGTCTTCACTCTGACAAATTCTCTTCTTAAATTCTATCTTGGGTAAAGTAATATCAATTTCTACCCTTAATTCCTTCGCAACCTCTAACAATACGTCTTTTCTTTCTCTTAAGAGAAACGCCATAATGCACTAATACACACAAAATCAAATCTCAATTGTCTCTAAAACAAATCAAATATCCAACATAAATCAACACTACACTATACACTATACTCAGTTGTACTCCACAAACTTATACAACTACCAAACGTAACTAACCGTACACTAAACCTAGACTTTAATTATACTTCACAAAATAATAAAAATACTCAGAGTAACGTGACAATACACTACGCAAAAACTGTGCTAACGAAGCAAACATACTACTGTATACTACGACCTAACTCAATAAACAAACATACATACAAACATAGCAAATCAATACACTGCAAACAAACTTAATAATTTCTGTAGTCTCTCAGTCTATACTTTTAACTTTATCAAGCATTATTTTCCTTAAAAAATTTTACATTAACTAAAAATAATGTATTGCTGCCCCGATACGATATTCAAAGAAAAGATGACCTTAACATTACAGGTGAAAACATTGGAAACCTCTTCCTTATCCTTCTCCGGGAAAAAACGGAAGACAGGCACTTCGCGGGCACTCTTCACAAGCAGGAATGGGAGACACTTGCATCCAGCACTTCTCACAGCTGGGAAATCCAGGAATTAGGGGTCATTAAACTCGCTTCATCACAATCGCACTCGGCTGGCATTTTTTTTCTTCAATTAAAATAAAGGATTCGGGCATCTGTTTACTTAAATGCCGGATCAACACCGCTGCCACTAATTTCATATATTTATATTAGCTGTAACGTCGTGAGTAGCTATCCATCAATAAACAAATCTTTACAGCTTAATATACAAATAAAAGCAAACTTTATTTGCTAACAATTTGTAAATGAAGTAATATAAATCCAGATTAAATGCCAAGCCGGTGTGGTCAGTTCATATACTCATGCTCAACGCCACCGGCGTTCATCGTCTTTTTCACTCTCTCTCGGGGATTTTTTTCTCCGGTCTTTTTCTCTTTCTCTCTCTCTCCGGGTCTCTTCTCTCTTACTCTCTCTCTCCAGGTTTTTTTTCGGTCTTTTTTTCCCTCGTGTCCTCAAAAACAACCCTTTTTAAACAACAGGGGTGTGTTCACAACACGCCCCCTCGCTCCTTCTTATTCGCAGGTCAACAAAGTCTCTCTTGACCTCCCTCGTCCTATTGGTGCATAAGACGCCAAAACACACCCGAGCCGTCTGGTCCAAGGCGCCATAGTTCCTTGTCCACAGCTGGACACACTGGCCCATCACGCCACCTGTTTCTAGTATTCCCTTTCATACAACACTAGAAAAAGACAACATGGTTATTTTTAAGATAGGCTTCGCCTATTGTCAATGGGGCGCCGAACTCTTAAGTCTATTATGCCGACCCGTCTGCTAACTCCACTCCCTGAGTTCAGACAATAAACAATGGCCCCATGGCCACGTGCACCGGTCATTCCAATGCTGGTTGATCGTAAAACATTCAGGGACAATCGATGGGTGAGGCACTTGTCCTTGACCAGCTGGTAAAACCATAAAACCTATTGTGACTTGGAAGATGGGGGTTCACTCCCATCGAAGATGTCACAACACATTCATATACTAATAAAAATTACCATGGTCATTGATGCGAATGTCAAGAATTTTATGTAATTTTAAATTCAGACATTAAGATATTGATGTAGAAAATATAAAACGACCATCTAAAATACATGAAAAATGCAGTCTGCTATAAAATGATCTTGACAAATGAAATCCGGCATTTTCACTTATTATGGCAGAGTCGGCTTAGTCAGGGGCGATCTGGAAAAACAGAGAGAGAACCGCGGTTTTGATGGATGCCGCTCTAGCTTTTAAAGCTCCCAGGAAAAATTATATATATATATAAATTACAAATGCAAAAATAAATTTTGTAATTTTCCATACATTTTTATAACAACGAATTGTGGAATTGGCTTCCAATACATTGTTGTGTTTGACAATATCTAAGGTAATCAACCCTACTTTAGATAGATTTGTACTACTTTTTCGTAACCGTATTCCTTTTAAAATTAATTCGTGCAGCCGAAATACACCTTTTGTACCCTTAAAAATTTATGTTAACTATAACGGTTAATTTTAATTTATGCAACTTGTGAAATGTTCATAATTAACCATTTCCGTCTAAACAGTTTACATGGAAAAAAAAAGTTTGAACTCCTTCATTCATTAGGGATTTATATAAGATTCTAACATTAAATTTTATTTTTCACCGAATAGGATTGAGTGAAAGTGTATAGTGCTTCCACACCACAGGTCTGGGGTTCTATTAACGGGCTGCGCAAGGTCGACTCTACCTTTCATCCCCGCTACATTGGGTCGATAAATGAGTACCAAGCTTGCTTCGGGTCTTAAACACTGAAGGTCTCTCTTCAGACAGACCACCAAATCGGGACATCTGTTCATGCACCTCAGCGTCCAATGGTCACGTGTATTATGATGGGCACAGTAGTTCCTGGCCCTCTTGGATTGTTGTGCTTCTGAGTTTGGGTCTTAAGTTTGAGGATTACCTCACTTTGGGGATACCCCTTAGATAAACATGTATTTCCACTCATTTGCAATTAAACATTTTTCTTTCAATTACGTTTATTTCAGAAGGAAGTTTGATTTTTCAAATGTATTTGCATAATAACATGTATATTTGTGTATTATATTAAAAATTTGATCAGTCCAAAATTACATGTTTTTAGCTCCTCTAAAAGTTTTTAGGATTTTACGACTGATCTTACAATCCATATACGTTTTATAGTAGTATATTTAAAAATGATAAGGACATTTTTACGACTGTGTGAGCTTTTTTATGCCTCGTTTATAAATATAAAAATTGCATTCAGCTACAGTTTTTAAAATGTACAGAAATAAGTGGAGCAAGAGGATACTTACATATTATGAATATTTTTGACTGCAGTAAGATATATTTATATTTCAGTTTCTTTACAATTTGAATAGAAGTTGTAAGCCATTTTGCGAATAGTTTGATATTGAGTATAAACCCATAGGCTGTTTAATATTGTAAAGTGTTTTACTTTGATACCAGCACACATTAAAATAAGGCTCATTTGCAGTTATATGATCAGCTTCAGCGATATTTAAATTTTCAAAAATAGTCTACACGTACGAAAACATTCTTTCACAACCGCACACCACATCTCATACTATATCTTCCCTACAGCAGGAAATATTTGTGTATACTGAAAAATTTAATACAGGATACATTTCCAAGTGTTAAATTTGTTTTTAAAATTTGGTATGAATACATTGTGGAACTGTCGGTTAACTTCACTGAACAAAATTGTTTTAAGTGTACTGTTTTGAAAGACAAGATTAATTAGGGAGAACTTTTCTCACGATAGAATTTGTAATGACTGAATTGTGTGAAAATGTAGTTATCGATGTGTGACATTTTCCTTGTAATAAAAGAAACAGAAAGATAAGAAATTTAACTTGAGTAGAAAATGGTTACAAGTACTGTCATGCGCATTTGAAGAAGTATATCCCCCATTAAAATTAAAAATTATTGACTGAATGTGTGTTATGTCCATCACAAATGCCGATGTAGAAAAAGAATTTTTATTTAATACAAGAAGTTCGAAAAAGAGAACACTAGGAAGGAAAATTTAAATTTTTTCCGAAAAATATTCAGTTAACATAAAAATATCTTTTATATGATTTTAATTAAAATAAATTAAAAGTATTGAAATTTTTTATGCTATTTTAAATTAAAAGTATAAATGAATAGAGAAAGATCGGTTTTATTTCATAAATATAATCATTGTATGTAATATTTATTGTGTTATTGTTTAAAAATAAGATAGGGCCTTTGCTCTTTTTACCTCATTACTTTTTTAAAAACAGGAAAGTGAGCGCGTTTTTCTTAATCTCATATTCAAAAATGAATACAGGATGCTTTTTTTCTGGTTCAAATCGCAATACCAAAAATATATATATATATATTTTTTAATTTTTAAAAAATGACAGAAAAATAAATTTTCTTTGAAGAAAATATAATTATTTTTCATTTTCTAACATACTATTTATTTCATTTTTTCCTCTTTTTTACCTTTCATTTCGTTTTTAATTTTACTGTGACTGAACATATAGGAGAAAGAAACACCGTATCTTTTTCAAAGAGGATTGATCAAGAGAGGATATCTACGCTTTCAAAGAAGATTGCCCAAGGCAACTTAACAGCTAGCTGTAAACGATTGATCTCTTGGTTCTTACTTTTCAAAGCGACCGAACTGGGTCGTTAAATTTTCCCCGTTCGACCTCCCAAGTTCTAAAAGGGGGAAAGGAAAAAAGTCTGTTGCATATTTGAAGGGAATCGCAAAATAAGAGTTAAACACTTTCGGAATGACTTTTCAGGAGGAAGGTGTCCAGTTAGAGGGTTAAATTTTATATTATTTAGAGTATAATTAGATACACTGCATGTACTTATTTTTACATATAAAACTTCATTATAGATATAGTATTACATTTTTTCCCTATTTAACTAGAGAAAAATAGTGATGGGAGGTCGCCAGTCCCCAAAGTTACAATTGCAGTTTTTACATTTGCCCTGTTTACAGGAAACGGAATTTTGTGGAAGGAAAATGTGTTGTCCTGCCCCACCTCTGTAAACGAACTTTTAAGGGTGCATAGTTCTCACGCCTGCAAGGTCATTAGACCCATAAATAATTGGGGAGCGTCGGAGGATTTTCCCGCGCTTAAAAATGTCACTGACCGTGTGCGGTAACCTTGCGCTGACTCCGGACCAATCAAAAGAAATTAAGCGGACGAGGTAAAGAATCCGCTCTAGGATATCCGAGCAAACAGGACGCCAAATAAAAACGGGATGCAACCCGATTTTCACTCACTCACACTTGGGACTCAGAGCTACAATTTTAATTTAGCTCCAGGCCTTGAACTGGACTCCGCGGGACTTCGAGCGGCGACCATGATTCACTCCTTTCCACCATCCCTCTTTCAAAGCTAAGTAGAATTTTGTTATGCGTCAATTTGTACATTAACTCAAATTTAATCTGATTGTTACAATAAATTAAGAACGGCCTTTTAATTTGGAGTACTGTTTTATTGTCTTTAGAGGATTTAGTGTTTAATTTTTAACTTAAGCTATGATGCGATGTGTCAGTCAAACCTGGGTATTATAAAATGGGTATAATGGAATTAATTAATCAATTAAGTTAAATTAGCGTCGCATAATATTGGTGCCGATGACCATTTCTTTTTTTACATCATTTGATGTTGTAAATCTTTCTTGATGGGTCACCGAAACAAACTTATTGTGTGCTACTGTGTTTTATCTATTGCTCGAATTTGTTACTTGTGAATTTTTTTTCTTGTAGCTTTTTTTGAGAAGGAGATGGGTGCAAGGTGCAGCATGATGTCACAGGTACTGGTGCTCTTTATATTTTTTTTCTTTAACATTGATGTGAATAATTTTTTTCTATGCATGTATTTACGCGAGAGCCGATTAGTTAAAAGTTTTATTTAAATTTAGGAGTTCATGAATTTCTTTTACCCTGCACGAGCGGTGGAATTTTGTTTTAGTTAGAATTTAATGGTTTCCGTTTCGATTTAATCTCGCTAGAAATTTTGTCTTAATTTTTTTAAACATGCCACGTACTCGACAAACAGACCCCCTTCTGACGCAAACGGCGTCCGAGAAATTTAATCTAATTGATTTGATCCCAATGTACGACGGAGGTGAATCGTTAGGAATACGTAGGTTCCTAGAAAAAATAAATGATGTTGCGAATTTAGGCAAGTGGTCAAACGACGAGAAAGTTACTATTCTGAAATTAAAATTAGCGGGAATAGCTGAAGAATTTTTTTTATCCGATCCAACCCACAGTCAATTAACAGAATACAACGATACCACAAGAATTCTTATTAAAAGATTCGAGAAGGCCGTCCCCCTATCAACGCGTCTACAGTTATTTTCATCATGCATTCAGGGTTCTTCTGAGAGCGTGCAAGAATTCGCAGCACGCATCAACAAACTGGGAACACAGATATTCCAGTCAGGAAATTCGGCTCAAAGCACCGCGGTGAGGAACGCGAACGACCAACTATTACAATCGCGTTTCATAAGCGGTTTAAGAAATGATATTCGTCGATTCGTCCTCGCACGTGATCCTTTAAATTAAGATGAATCAATCAGCGCGGCGTTGATCGAAGAACAGAATATGAAATTGAATCAGATCGCTACCGACGAGAGATCTGGTTTGTCGCCCTCACAAACGGAAAATTCGGTCCTTTCAGCATTGACGAATAGATTGGAGGAAATCAACTTAAGAGTCGGGCGTTTGCAGGAAGCCAGTTCAGTTACGACTCGTAAAACAGGTGGGGAATTTTTTAACAGAAGGGAGACTGTTTTCAAATGTTTTTATTGTGGCGTTCAAGGACATAGACAAGCGGAGTGTAGAAGAAAGAAGAGGGATGATCGTACAGCCAATTACCAGCCCCCGGAGAAGCGCCGCTAGCGAATTTTCTGTTTCCCGTCACCCCGGGACCCATTCGTTTGATGGAAGGAAGGTTCATTTCCAAGAATCGGTTTTTCGCGATAATTACGCAGCCCACAGGCATCCGGCGAGAGGGACACACACGACTTCTGGGAATAGGGTTTTTCAACGCAATACTAGAAACGACAATTTAAACTTCCGCGGAGAAAGCCGAATTTAGATGTTTTGCAATTGGTAAAGGAGCGGTTTTCTCCTTTTAAATCTCGAGATAATATATTTGATCTACCAATAATAAAAGCTAGTGTGAAAGATCACAAATTCAGAATTTTAATTGACACGGGCGCGTCCGTTTCTTTAATGTCACATTCTTTTTTCACTCAAATAAAAAATGAAAACTTTAAGGAGTTTAATGTTTCGATTCAAATTAAAGCAGTTAGTAGAGACACGGTAGAAATCGTCGGTTGCTATGAAATACAATTGTCATTAGGGGAATTTCAATTTCAGCTTATTTTTTTATAACTAAGCAAGAGATTAACGATAATTATTGCGCTATTTTGGGATACGGTTTTTTGAAATTATGGAATGCAGTTTTAGATATGGGTAAAAACCGTTTATTAATTAATAATTTTTCAATTCCGCTTATTCATTATTCGCTCCCTCAGCGTGTCGTCCAGAGTAACTTTATCCATGGATTTTTAAAACACAAAACGTGTGTGGGTCCCCATTCAGTAACAAATGTTCGTATCCATATTGCAACATTACCTAATTCAATGTCAGTGGCTACTATTCAGAGTTCAGCAAAGTTATATAAAAACAAAAAACATTCATTTAACTACTTCGCAAATTAATATTAATCCACAAACAAATGACACCATTCTAGAAATTAGAAACGATTCAGATAACATAATCACCCTTAACAAAAACATGAAAATAATTACTGTTAATAATTATGAAGATTTTTCTACCGATTTTCCCGTTTCTCAAGATATTTTACCCCCACTCACGGAGAAGGATTTTAACCTTTCAGGTTTGGACAGCAAGATAAAAAACAGATTATTTCAACTTTGTAACATCCCCCCCCCCGTAGTTTAAACTCTTCTCATATGAACAGTAGAAAGACTATCGCGCCCTCTAGCGGCTAGAACAATCTTCAGTAATGGCCAAGCTTCGGAACTGTAAGGACGTACGAGCATGCGCTCCCCCCCGATCCCTTTCAATTCTATTGTAACTGTTAGTTCTCTAGTTATGTATGTAAATGTTTGTTTTGTCTAATAAACGTGTTTAATTAACTAGTGGACTTAATTAAGAACCCCTTCCCCGCGTGTCCCTTTATTACATTGGGTCACACCCCTTATAATTTGACGCCCAACGTGTTTCTATAGTTAAAGAGGCTTGGCTGTTGCTCGCTATTAATTTTCAGGTTAACCGCTATTGTTCCGTTCTCACCTGTAGAATGAGCAAGGTTAACAAAATCGTTGGATTTATCTTCACCTGAAGAACAAGTAAAGTTTTTACTTTGAATTTTCTTTTAAGTATTATACCTTATAATACTAAATTAACCATTGCATGCCGAAATGCAAATTGGATTTAATATCCTAAAGAATTGTGTAAGTTTTAATTTCTTAAAAATTGACTTCATTGTTCTGACATAGAGAACATTCTTTACTGATTTAAATTTAGAACGTCCTGTTCGAATTAAATTAAGAAATCTTTTTTTTCTTATTTCAAGAAATGTAATTGTGTAATTTGCTAAACAGCATAATATACAGTTAAATTATATTCAATGTGTATTTAAAATATACTTCCTGTATTGTTTAAACTAATAAGTATAACGTTGTTTACTTAAAATCTTAAGTGAGAACACAAAACCAAATATATATGTATTTATGTGTATTATTTTCTTTGAATGATTACAATTCTTGTTCGAAAGCATTTAAGCTGGAAAATTTTTTGTATTGTTATATGCTATTTTCAAAAAAAAAAAAAAAAAAAAAAAATATTCATTTATGTGTATAATTTTAAGTGTAAAATGTGCATTATATGTTGAAAGATTTGTCTCAGTTAAATAATATATTTAGTGGTTTAAAAGAAAAAAGAATATATATATCTCCGTTTTCTCTTCTTGCTAGTATTAATTTTTAAGCTATGATTCATTTATGAAACTGATGAGATATTTTATGCTGCGTAAGCAAGAATAAATTTAAACAAGGAGAAATAGACAGTTCAAGGTTATTTATAACTCTGAGTTCTAATAACTTTTCTTTTTGAATACTAATAGGAAATTTTGTTTCGGCTAAGTAGAACTTTTATTTATGAGAACGTATATGATTCTTTTTACTTGTGGTATGATGTATTTCAAATGTGTTTTCAGATCATTTTGATGATTTTTTTTAACTAAAAGTTTGATAGTAATTTTACTTTGATTGTGTATTGAGCTTGAAAACAACGAAAATAGTTTTATTTTTTTTTTCATTTTTGTGATTCATGAAATTTTTTTTTTCAAATTGCATATTGTAAGAAATTGAGATATTACTTTTATGTGGTATATATAATACTGTATTATTATTTCATTAATAACATTTTGTAAATTAAATTTAAAGTTCAAAGAATATAAATTTGTAATTAATTTGAAGTGACATTTCACGATGGCCTATTTAGCAAAAGGTCGCAGGCAGGACCTCCTTGAAGTAGCGGAAACGCTAGACATATCAATACAAGACAATTTTAAAATTCTTGACATAAAAGATACAATTTTAAATAGTGAGGGATATGATGCAGAATTTACGTGTGAATGCTTAAATCGCATTATTAGTGATAGAAAAGAGCTCGAATTGCGGGGTGAAAGAGAAAAAGAAAACCAAAGACAATTTGAATTGCAAAAACTCCAATGTAATTCTACAACTTCAGACTCCAATATGCCAAAGTTAGAACACCATAAGCTATTACCGATTTTTGAACCAAAGACAACTGATGTAACAATTTTTCTAGACCTCTTCGAAAGACAATTAACATTTTTAAAAGTACCAATTCAACAGTGGGTGGTATACCTTGTTGGTCTTTTACCAACTGAAGTTTCAAATTTAATCACTAAAGAATCTTTTGCCGATGCTCAAGACTACTATAAAGTCAAACAAATTCTTCTAAAACGCTTTAAATTAAGTGCAGAAAAATTTCGGTAGATGTTTTCTCGACACACTAAAGATCCTGTGAAAACCTGGCGTGACTTCTACTTTGACTTGCTAACATATTTTGATGGGTGGCTGAAAGAATCAAAAGTTACGACGCTTGAAGAATTGAAAGATTTGATTGTGGCAGACCAAATAAAAAAGAAAACCCCTCAAGATTACAAAGATCACTTTTTGGACCAGTGGTGTAATTGGAACAATCCTCTACAACTAGTGGATAAGCTAGATTCGTATGAAGAAGTAAAAAACATGAGAAATAAAAATAAAAACTTTAGCAGGAAACAAAAAGAAATGAATTCCAGTCCCTGGAGAAGTAACTACACACAAAATCCTAAGTTGTCGTATGAACATTCTCTGTCTGGTTTCCCAGTCAAAGTAGGCGGGAAACCGGGATTCCCAGTAACAGTAGGCGGAATCCCATTTCCAAAGACAGAATACCTGAAAAGAAAATCGTTGATACAAAAGAAGACAGAACTCCTATATCTTGCTATGGATGTGGTGCTCCTGGAATCATTCGATCAAGATGCCACACTTGCAACCCAGTTCGACAAAAAGAGGATGCCTTGTCATCAAGTCTGAATCAATCAAACTTTTATAGTTTTTCTAGTGAAAGTAATCCCATTAGTATAATCCAAATTTCCATTTGTAATACAGAAGCAGCAGTTTGTGCTGATACTGGTGCTACACATTCAGTGGCGGGTGAAAAATTATACCATTTACTTAAACAAAAAGGATTGAACTTTGAAGAGAAAACCATGCAGATGACTCTTGCTGACGGTCGTACTCAAACCACAGAAATACTGACAACTTCTGTAGACATTAGTATTCAAGGAAAAGTCATTCCCACTGAACTATTAATTTTGAAAAATGCTAGAGGTAACAGAACCCTTCTAGGCATAGACTTTTTAACAGCTGCAGGGATCATCTTAGATCTCCAAAGAAAACAGTGGTACTTCACTGAAACGTCTCACAAAAAATATAATTTTGTGAAAGCGCCTCCTAATATCAATGCTCTGCTCACTGTTGACCCTGAACCACATATTTGTCAACTTCGGAAAAATGAAGGTACTCACCTTTCACTTCCACAACGGGAAGAACTAAATTCACTATTGGAAAAGTATGAAGAATGCTTTCAACCAGGGGGAGAGCCTACACCATTTATTGAACATCGTATAAATACAAGAAACCATCTTCCAGTTGCAGTGCCACCTTATAGGATGAATCCTTCCAAGAAGGAAATATTAAAAAACAAGAAATCGATAGACTTCTCTCAGAAGGCATAATTGAAGAATGTGAATCCCCGTATGCTTCCCCAGTGGTACTTATACCAAAACCAAATGGAACATTTCGCCTCTGTATTGATTACAGGAAATTGAATGAAATTACAGTCGCAGATACCTATCCTCTTCCTATAATGAATGACTTGTTACATCAAGCAAAACTCACTCCTTTCATGTCTACACTTGATCTGCGAGCAGGATACCATCAAGTTAAAGTGCATGTTGAAGATCAAGACAAGACAGCATTTGTATGTCCTTTTGGCACTTACCGTTTCTTACGAATGCCATATGGTTTGCGCAACGCACCTGCTACGTTTCAAAGACTGATGAACCGTTTTTGTAATGGTCTGGAAGACATTCTAGCACTACCTTATCTAGATGATATAATTGTTTTGTCAGAAACTTCTGAAAAACACATGTTTGATCTTAAAACTATTTTTGAAAGACTCTTACATTTCAAACTTAAAGCAAATAGAGAAAAATGCCATTTTGCCTCTTCTCGAGTTAAATATCTTGGATTTTGGATTACACAAAAAAGAATAGAAGTTGATCCAGAAAAAGTTGCGTCTATACTGGATATTCCACCCCCTAAAAACGTCAAAGAACTACAATCTTTTCTGCAAACTTGTTCGTGGTTTCGAAGATATATTCAAGATTTTGCGAAGATTTCACGTCCACTAAGTTACCTTACAAAGAAGAAAGTCAAGTGGCGGTGGGGATTTGACCAACAAAATGCATTTCAAACCCTTAAAAACAGTCTTTAACACCTGTTAAAGACATAAACACTTCTCCGGTAGCTCCACTTCGGAAAAGAGGCCGACCACGAAAAGTTACATCCACATCACAAAATAAACATGTTCCAAGCCCGTCGACTGCTACAACAGCAGTTTCCAACAGAACCATCCATCCCTCAACAAGAGCTACTACTACAACAGCTAATTATGTCTCCTCGCCGGGACGTCGTCGGATCCATAGGGGGAGATTGTAACCCCCCGTAGTTTAAACTCTTCTCATATGAACAGTAGAAAGACTATCGCGCCCTCTAGCGGCTAGAACAATCTTCAGTAATAGCCAAGCTTCGGAACTGTAAGGACGTACGAGCATGCGCTCCCCCCGATCCCTTTCAATTCTATTGTAACTGTTAGTTCTCTAGTTATGTATGTAAATGTTTGTTTTGTCTAATAAACGTGTTTAATTAACTAGTGGACTTAATTAAGAACCCCTTCCCCGCGTGTCCCTTTATTACATTGGGTCACACCCCTTATAACTTTTAATTTCGCACAAAAGTGCTTTCGCTCGCTCTACGCTAGAATTATCCGCAGCCGCTACGGAGCATCACAGAATCAGTTTACAACATGATTATCCCATTAAATGTCCAATTTATAAGATTCCATTTAATTTAAGAAACGAATTTCGACGTCAGATAGCAGATTTAGAAAAGGCGGGAATTATTTCAAAATCTAATTCTCAGTATAATACTCCGGCCTTGTTTGTCAAACAGAAAGAAAATTGTCGCCTTGTTTTAGATTTTCGGAAACTCAACGAAATAACTTTGACTCAAGACTTCGTTATTCCAACATTGGACGACATTTTACATGAAATTTCGGGTTCAAACTATTTTTCGGCGTTAGACATGAAGTCAGCATTTAATCAAATTCCACTACACTTTGCGGACAGGCATAAGACGGCATTCTCTACTCCCGACGGTGATAAATATCAATTTAACAGATTATGTTTCGGTTTAAAAAACTCGCCTAAAGCTTTTCAATCAATTGCACAGGAGGTCCTGGGAGATTTATTACACACCGGAGCTTTGGTTTATATAGACGACATTATTTTATTCACTAAAACTATAGATGCACATTTTGAACTACTGGGTAAGGTTTTTGAACGCTTTGAAAGAATCCACTTAAAATTTAATCCGAGTAAATGTCAGTTTTTAACAAAGAGTTGTAAATTTTTAGGGTTTGTGGTAACGCCGGAAGGCATTCTTATAGATAAAGATAAGTCCGTATCAATTAATGAGTTTCCAGTTCCAAAGGATCAAAAACAAATTAAATCTTTTTTAGGGTGCTGTAATTTTTATAGGAGATATATCAAGAATTTCGCGAAACGTGCACTTCCCTTAACGAATCTATTGAGAAAAGACACTCCATTTGAGTGGACATCTGAAACGCAGGAGGCATTTGATGATATTAAGAAAGCCATATTGAATCCACCGGTCTTGGCTCTACCTGATCAAAACGTGGAATTACAAATAACAACGGACGCTTCTTCTCGCGGCATAGGGGCAGTTTTAGAACAAAAATATCCTAACTCTGAAGTCAAACCTTTATATTTTTTTCCTAAGAAATTAAATCCATCACAATCTAAATATAACGCAACGGTTTTAGAATTTTTCGCGATATATACAGCATTAAATTTTTTTAGACCTTTCTTGTTAGACAGAAAATCTAAGGTTTTTACCGATCATAAGCCTCTCGCAGGATTTCTTTCTAATAAAAATCCCTCTTCCAAAATTTTGCGTTGGAAATTGGCTCTGGAAGAATTTAATTATGACATACACTACATCAGGGGATCCTTAAATTCAGTCGCAGATCATCTTTCTCGTTATATTAACAACATCACAATAGCTTTTCCGGACTCTAAAGATCTTATTAATATGCAACGCGAAGATTCTGTTTTAAGCACTATCATACAAAAAATTGATCAAAATGATGTTAGCCCACAAATCAGCAACTATTTTATTAATGGGGAAGGTTTGTTATGTCATTTGTCCAAACGCCCCTCGAGATCACCCAGGTCTAACACCACTAGAAAGCAAGTTTGCATTCCACATTGTCTAAAAGCTAAAATTCTCGAATCCGTTCATTCAGAATATGGAGGACATCTCAAATTTTTTAAAACATACCATCGACTCAGCGAAAACTTCTTTTGGCATAACATGTACAAAGACACTAAAAATTTTGTTCGTTCTTGTACCATATGCTTATCTCGAAAAAACGCCTTTAAAATCCCGCCTGCACCCCATCAACTTGTTGAACAAAGTACTGAACCGGGAGAAACGTGTCATATGGATATTTTCAGTCCCTTAAAAACCACGCTTAAAGGTAATATATATATATATATATATATATATATATATATATATATATATATATATATATATATATATATATATATATATATATTTTATCTATGTTTTATGATAGATGCATTCACAAAATATATTCACATCGTTCCACTTCCGGATATTAGGTCCAGTACGATTTCAAAAGCTTTCTTTGATAATTACATTGTACACAGGGGTTGCCCACATAAATTAGTCGTAGATAACGCTACATATTTTAAGAGTTCCGAATTTGTTGAATTTTGCAGAGTCATGGGTATTCAAAAAAGGCACATATCAAGTTATTCCGCTCACGTCAACGGTAGGGTAGAGAAACCCAATCAATCGCTAGCCAATATCCTGGCATCAATTTCACAAAACACAAACGATTGGGATGAGCAACTCCCGCACACCATGTTAGCATTAAATTCAGCGATCCATGAAGCCACATACACATCTCCCTTTTTCTTAGAACATGGCAGAGATATTCGATTATCTTACACTTACGAAAAGAGAATTCTGATACACCACAAAATAAGTATGAATATATCGAGAAACTTTTACCGTCTTTGGAGCATACTTTCAATAAAGTTTTAAATAATCTAAAGGATCAGGAGGCATCACATGTTGAATTGAGTACGAGAGCGACAAAACAACATCATTACGATTACAAAATCGGGTCCTTGTGTTTTATAAAGACGCCTAACATTAAATCTAATTTATCCCCAAAACTCAGACCTAAGTTCGAAGGTCCTTACAGAGTAATAGAGCGTTTTTCTAATGTCAATTATAGGGTTCAACATGTAGAACAATTGAGGAAAAGATTTAACACGCATGTCAATCGGATGATTCCATTTATTAAGAGATTTTCATATTTGCATTTGAAAAATTTGGATGATTTACAACCAGACGAGACGGAGGTTAAGGGTATTGTTCCAAGTCCACGGTATAATTTAAGGGCTCGTGCAGGTAATTCGTCTCGTTAATACATTTCCGCGCTAAAATATTTGAGGGAGACTTAATTTTTTTTTACAATTTTACGCTTCGTCAATTCGAGAGCACGCATTGAGTGGTACCTGTCTCATAGTTGCACCTTGTTTTATGTCATGTTTGATGTTTTAGAGAGATCAAACTTTGTACTTAGTTTTTTTTTTTGATGAATTCCAGTTCAATTTTTATGCAGTTTGTTTTATGTCTTGATTTTATGCTTAAATGACATAGTGTTGTTTGTGGTTAATATCAATTTTAACTCTAGATAAAAAAATTTTATGCTGTGTGTTTTGTGCAATATATTAAAAAAATTTTGTGTAATGCAAGTGTTATTCAATGATAATCATGTACGTACGTCAATTTTTAATTTTATTAATTCTAAGCTTTAATTTATGTTTGCGGCAAAAGTCAAATTTTGGGGTCTCTGGACACCTGTCATGAAATTTGAATGTTGTTACGATACATACATATTTGAATTTTTTTTCTCATCTATTACATAATTTGTGTTGTTATTATTATCTAGTAATTTTAATTTTTTTCATACAAATGGCTCTTTTATTGAATAACTTAGTTTATGCTGATTTGATTGTGTATAACTGTGTACTTTCTGGTTAAATTTTGATTTTGCATAGAAGATTAATTTTTTGGGGGTAACGGCATTTTGTTAGAATTAATTTATTGCTAAATTTTGTTGGTGTATTAATTTTAAGTAGTTGTGTATTACTAAATGATGATAACATTGGAATTTATGCTTGTTAAGATATGGATAGAGATGGTTGTTTGAATATTTTCTATAAGAAATTAGGTTGAAACTTTAATAATTTTTTTTCCTCGCGCATGTTGTTTTTTTTTATGTGAGATGATTGCTAACTTTGACTTAAATTTTTCTTGTGTTTCCGTTAGGTGTTTCAATGCTCATCTAATTTCTGCGTTGTTTGTTTTGCTATAGATTTGGAATTTTTTTGTTGTTGTTTATTCAGGGGTTTAGATTAATTGTGGTTGTTAAATGAATTTGCAGTCAATAATTGTGTCTCGGTTGTGTGCTAAACTACTAAGAATTTTGATGTTTTGGTCGGTCGATATTGTATTTTTTTTTCTCGTTGATGCTAGGCTTACATGTGTTGATTTATGTCAGTGCGGGTAGATTATTTAACTGAGTGTTGATGTTGATTTAATTTTTTGTTCTGGATTTTAACAAGTAGTTCTGCTTGTTATTTGGTTATAAGTTTTTTTTTTTGTTGTTGTTGTAATTGGAGGGATTGGTTGGTTTGTTCGCGGTGTGGACATTTCATCTTCAGTTCTTGGGTTGTTATGATAGTGTTGTGTAGATTAGGCATTCTTATCTGTGGAATTGTGCTTAGAATCGTGTTGTGTGGATTAGAATCGTGGAATTGTGCTTAGAATAGTGTTGTGTGGATTAGGCATTCTTATCTGTGGAGTTGTGCTTAGAATAGTGTTGTGTGGATTAGGCATTCTTATCTGTGGAGTCGTGCTTGAAATAGTGTTGCGCGTGTTTATCCTTGGGTTGCGTTTTCAATTTGTCTCTGGTGTACTTGAGCAACGAGAGATGGCAGCTGCTTTGTGTGTTCTATACGTTTGATCGGGGTGAATTATCTGTTTTGGACGTTTTGCTTGAGAAATTTGCTTTGTGTGTTCTATATGCTTGATCGGGGGTGAATTATCTGTTGTTGGACGTTTTGCTTGAGAAATTTGCTTTGTGTGTTCTATATGCTTGATCGGGGGTGAATTATCTGTTGTTGGACGTTTTGTTTGAGAATATGCTTTGTGTATCCTGCATGCTTGATATGGAGTGAATTATCTATTATTTGGACGTTTTTTTTTTCTGCTTGAGAATTGAGGATTGGAAATAGAGTGAGAGAGAGAAATATCGTTTTCAATTTATCTTTTGCGCTTGAGTGATGGGGGAAACGGCGTAAAGTCCATTTCTGGTGACTCCGCCGATTTTTTTCTTGTGGGACCCCCCCAAAGAAACGGCGTGAAGTCTCGAATCAAGGCTGGGCATGGAAACGGCGTGAAGTCCAATTCCGGTGACTCCGCCGAATTTTTTTTTCTCTTGGGACCCCCAAAGAAGTCTCGCATCAAGGGTGGAGCCTTGATTGTTATTCAATCCGCCCCATTGGTGAAGTTCTTTGGTCAGCCCCTCCCCTTTTTTTTGAATGTCACTGGGTAACTTTGAGTTCTTCGGCATGTCCACGTGGTGTGGTGGATTTATGGCCTGTCTCGACGCTGGCACCGCATTGACTAGGGCCAAGTTATGTTCGATTTGACATCTCTCTCATCATTGCGAAATTAGAACGCATGGGGTCCGTGATGCCCAACATTTTTTTTCCGATGTGGAGAAAGTTTTATCTTACGGAATTTTTTTTCTTCGGGGTCAGATGCCCAACATTTTTTCTGATGTGGAGAAAGTTGTATCCTACAGAATTTTTTCTTCGGGGGTCAGATATCCAGCAATTTTACGCGCAGAGGATTGTTTTGAGTTATGAATTTGGGAAAATGACAATTGAGTTGACGTAATTATACAGTAAACTGAGAAAGTTGTTTTGGAAAAATGACACTTTGAGTTGAAGTAATTATACAGTAAACCGAGAAAGTTGTTTTGGAAAAATGACAATTTGAATTGAAGCAATGATACGGTGAATTGAGAAAGTTATTTGAAGGAGATAGATAAAGTTTGCACTGATGAATCTGTTGAATAATTGGGAAAGTTTTTTTTTTCATGGAGATAGATAAGTTTGCGTTCGAAGTACGTTTATTCGATAGTTGTTTTTATGGAGATGAATAATTGAGTTGAAAAGAAAGTCACATGGTTTATTTGATAAAATTGTTTGATGTACAGAAGGATGTTTTGATTTAAGGATTTTGGAGCAAGGGAAATTGAGTTGATATAATTATACGGTATAATTGAGAACGTTGTTTTGACGTAGATAGGGTAATTCGAGTCCATGATTTGGTACGGTTTCGAATAATTAAGTTGATGAACATAGATAAGTTGAATTAATGATTGTGTGGTATATTTAATAATGTTTTGAGATGCAATTAGGAAAGTTCGAGTTGAGGTTTATGTGAGATTTTTGTAAATAAGTTGATGAGCATAGATGGTTTTAGTTATTGGTATTGTGGAAAAGTCGATTAATTATTTGGATGTTGCAGATAAGTCTAGTTAGTGTTATTGAGTATGTGAGATTTTTGTAAATAAGTTGATTAGCATAGATGGTTTTAGTTAATGGTATTGTGGAGCAATCGATTGATTATTTGGAAGTTGCAGATAAGTTTAGTTAGTGTTATTAAGGAATAAGATGTGAACGATCTGAGGAAAGAGGCAATTTTGGATTATCGAGGAATCATTTTAAGGTTACTGAGAATTTTAGAGGTTGGTGTTATAGAATTATAATTGAGTTATTAATTAGAGGATTTTCGATGAATTGAGTTAGCGGTATTGTTGTAAATCGAGGATCTTGTTTTTCTTTTTTTTCGTGTTTGTATATTTGTTGCGCGTATAGTGAAATATTTTGAGTTTTTATATTATCTGGACTTGATACATTGTATTACGAAGATTGGTAAAAAGTTATGTTGATTAGTTAAGCGATATTTTTTTTTATTTTGGAATCTATGTTTAATTTGTGTAACACTTGCAATAATTTTCTTTTAGTTAAATTACTTTACTCTGTATGTGTCGCCTCATATGACTTGGGTCGCATATCAATTTTATGTTTTAATTTTTTTTCTGAAATTTTCAACTGCACTTGTGATTTCTGGAATTCATTTCTCAAATGGAAATTCGAATGTATTGAATGTGGAAGAAATTTTTTTTCTCCTTAAATTTATTTTAAACAGTATTAATCGATATAGTTTTTTTTTACAATCGGATTTGCTATTTTTTTTAGTCTTAATTTCATTCTGTCTCTTGTGCTGGCGTTTGCGGCATGCAGCAAATAGTTTGCGCAAGGAATGGCATGTATTTTTTTTTGTGTTGCATTTGTAAACAGTGGGGATGCACTCATAGTTTGCAATTCTAAATTTAATTACAGTAATTTTTTTTTTCGTAATTTCATTTGTAACCAATGCTCGTAGTGAAGTTTTCTTTTAAAATTCCTTAGGCTACTCAGCATTCTTACAGGTTATAAATTTTTTTTATCATTTATACGATCCGTTAATTTATAGAATTTTAATTTGCAAATCTTAATTAATTACGTTAATTTTTTTTAAAACTTTCATTTGTAACCAATGCTTGTAGTGAATTTTTTTAATTTCTTAGGCTATTAAGCATTCTCCGAGGTTATAAATTTTTTTTCTCCACCTATGCACACCCATCGTTTCAATCTCTAATTTTTTTTTACTTTTACTTAATTATTTTCATTAAATATTGTTATCAGTGCTCTTAGTGAACCATTGGAATTTCTTATGCTTTGAGTATGTGAAGGGTTCTGCTAGTATTTTTTTTTGGTGGTCTGAGACATTCACTTCACATTAGTCGTGTCAAGATTTCGATGTTAAACGATTATGAGGTGTCTGTTTCTGGGTGCCACGCTTGAATTGTATGTAAATGTTTTCACTAGCGTTTATTTCTTATCAATGTATTTTGTTCAATACTCCTAAGTGTTGTTATTGTGAGTTGCGCAGTTGTTAGATACGCAAATTTCGAAATTTTTACGTGTTATTTGTCTTAATTTTTTTTATTATTTAGTGGCACACGATTCTTTGTGATTATTCAATTAATTCTATTTGTCATTCTGTGTTTGATGTTTTTGTAAATTGTTGGGGTGATCCATTCAGTGAAATTTTTTTCTCCTCTTCGTACATTAACGTCATTGTACTTGTTGATGGTTAATTTGGTTTTCCCTCACGGAATTGGGTAGGAACTTCAGAAATTGATTGTATTTTTTTACATTCTTATTTTTATTTTATGAGCGGTGAGAGGAGTTGGAGGTTAGTGCTTGGAGTTTTCGACGGCGGCCACAAAGGGCCAAGTTTAATTTTTTTTTCATAATTGTTGTTTCATTACTAATATGGTTTCCCTGGGAGACAAAGTTTTTATTTTTTTGCAGTTTAGCAGATTTCTTTAGAAATATGGAGGCGATGATTGAGCTGCGGACACCATAGAAGAGTATGGACAGAACCCCTACAGGATTCAAACAGCACCGGAATACGAACTACTTTCACAGTGAGATTACGACGCTCCAGACAATTTTTTTTCTCTACCATCAAGACGTGGACAGCTGTTTGTGAATCGGGAGTCTGTGAATTTTTGGACTTTGATATTGACATTTTCTCCACGAATTTTCTTTTATTGGATGTGCCGACGCTAGGCCAATTTTATATTTATATTTACTTACTGAGATTTTTGTTTTTCATTCATTCTAGTTTTGTTAATCTGAAAGAGGGGAGGAGTGATGGGAGGTCGCCGGTCCCTAGGGATTGCAACTGTAATTTGTATATCTGCCCTGTTGTTGTTTACAACGAAAGGAATTTTGGTGGGTGCGTCTCTTTACCCCACCGCAAAGGGTGACGCGTTTCCCACGCCTGGAAGAAGGCACTGCACCCATAAATACATCATAAGGGGTGTTTTTTGGGAATTTCCCGCGCTTGGGGGATGTCATTGACCGTGAGAGGATATCCTTCCGCTGACTCTAGACCAATCAGATAAGTTGATTGAATTTCTGTAAAGAATCCGCTCCAGAATACAGGAGCAAGCCGCCTTGGAATAAAAGCTAATGCACCCCGAATTGTGGCACTTTTTGACTCTCTCGGGGCTTTTCTCACACACCTACTTGGTCTGACACGTCCCTTCAAAATACCGCAGTTGGGGACTCTCCGGGCACCACCGTCATGACTCCTCTCTCTCGATCTCTATCAGTTAAGTAATGTTCTGTTATGTATCTATTTATAATTTAACGTAATTTCAATCTTATTGTTTTAAAATAAATTAATGATTAATTAGAGAATGTCTTTTATTTAGCGTACAGTTTATTTGTCTTTAAAAGATCTAATGTTTAAACGTAAGCTATAGTGTGACGCCAACAGAAGAATAGAACCGGGTTTTATTTAAAATGGATCGAACGAAATAAATTAATCAATTTAACTTAAGTTAAACCGGCGTCGCATTAATATCAAGAATTATATGGTTTTTGAATCTATCGAGTACAGACAGACACACATTCAATTTTATATATATATATATGCTACTTCACTGCCGAATTTTGTGTCAATCAAAGCAGTATGTCATTTCAATGGAATTTTCATTTTAATTAAGTTTAAAACAATATACGCATTATTCTATTGTATAAAAGTATTTATTTTTTCCAAAAAGTTGTTCCTGTAAGTGTTTTGATGCCGGGCAACGCCAGGTATATCAGCTAGTAGAACTCGATCTCTTTCTTGCCTAGTTTTTCTCTGCTCACTTGTTTCTGAAGCTCGTTCTTCTCTTCTCCTTTTTGCTTGTTTTGTAGATCGACCAATGACATTTCGCTTTGGTGGCATAATTGTGGGGTTAAATAAAACGTATTTTCAAATCTTAAAGGAAACAAAATTTATGTATTTAAAATATTTTAAATTTTAACTTAATTTGTAATATTCAAACAATATAATTGAAAAATTATAAATGAAACGATTCAATATTTTACTTAATTTTAGATTCATAACATAAGGACAAAAAAACCCATGATAATTTGGGAGTATTTTGTTAACAAATTACAAAAAAAAAATCATACCTCAAGTGCAAGCGGTTAAAGATATTAAAAATGTGTGCTTTCTCTTTTCTTTCTTTTTAACCAGACTGGGCCAATGAAAAAAATGGCACGATACAGCTAGCTATAACAAACTTAAATGATAAAAAGCTATCAAAAACAAATTATTAATAACAAATTATCAATATTTTGATGAAATCACCAAAGACAGTTCCAAACAAAGCTGCTTAGGTACTATTACAACTGTCAACCCCGATTTTGTATGTGTCATACACTGTGAATTGGCAACCAAGGGCTAATGTTGGCGGTTGCGATAATACATAAATACCAAAACAAACACAAAATATACATCAGAAAAACTTAATTTTTCCATTTGTATTTCACAGTAACACCAAATAAAATTTTGAAATAACACAAAATAGGTCTTTTGAGAGTCTAATGTTATTGCCCCTACTTGTAGAAATTTCAACAATTATTTAGAGGAAAAATACACTGCCAAGTACAAAAAAAAATATATTATTATTGTACACAAACAGGCATAGAATGATTTTCCCTTATTGAATGCATATTGCAACATTTGTCGATGTCTTGTAATTTTAGGAAAATGGTCGACTAAAAAAAACATAAGTACCAAAAGATAAAAATATTATATATTAATTTAATTTAGAATCATTGGAGAAAGATAAAATAGGCGGAAGATTTAATCAGTACGTTTCTCATTTGGGGAGAGATTTTGAAATCACGCCAAACAAATCCATAGTGTAAAGAATTAAAATTAGTACTTTATTTATAAAAGTTATCCAAAGTATATATCCTGAGCTAAAAAATAAATTGAAAAACAATATACACACAATACTAAAGTTAATATATTAATTTAATTTAGAATCATTGGAGAAAGATAAAATAGGTTGAAGATTTAATCGGTACGCTTCTCATTTGTGGAGAGATTTTGAAATCAGGCCAAACACATCCATAGTGTAAAGAATTAAAATTAGTACTTTATTTATAAAAATTATCCAAAGTATATATCCTGAGATAAAAATAAATTGAAAAACAATATACACACAATACTAAAGTTAATTTCCAACTGGATGAGCAACTACCCCTCGCACTGCGTTTGCTTGGCCAGTACGATGACCTAAGTTCGAGTTTCTGCAATGCAATAATAAGAGTTATTATTTTGATGAATCAAAATATGTATCAGAAAATCTAAATTTTGCCATTTGTATTTCAATAACATCAAAAGAAATTTAAAAAATTGTTTAAAATATAGAAACATACTTATTTTAAATTCAGTCGATTAATTTCGCCAAATATTGCGTTGGAATATGTATGGAACAGTATAAGGAAAATTATAAACAACGCGCGTTAAAGATATCGGAATGTTGCCAAAAGTACAAAACAAAATTTGAGTTGTTAAAAGGATAATATTTAAAGAATGATTTATTCGAAAAATAATCCCAATTATACGTATCAAAGAACAAAAAATAGATAAATATAACAACCAATAAACATAACTATAGTAAAAATGTGTAATACTTCGGAAAAAAAACTATGTGTAAAGTTTAAATTTTCGCATTCAGAGAGAATCGTGACATCATATGACGTCATAACACCAAAAAAATCACTTAAAAATTAAATTAAAAAAAATTTAGAGTGAATTCAGAAATGAAAAGTTTCAAAAACCTTCCCGGGGATATACCTAATAATTTCCCAAATTTTCACGGTGATTGGAAGTATGGTTTTTGAATCTATCGAGTACAGACAGACACACATTCAATTATATATATATATATATAGATAGATAATTGAATTTAAACTGAGCTGTAAATTATAATAACGAAAACTTATATGAATTTGCAATCTAATTTTAAAATTTATTACTTTAATATTTAAAATTCATTTAACTTTAGGTTATAAGTGCAATATATACTTGTCCTGCTGGAGGTACTCTAGCATTTTGTAAACATGTTTTAGCTTTATTGCATGCAATCAATGATTACATAGCAAAAAAACTGTATGAAGGTCTGAATTTCTTCCGTTCCCATTTCTTCATTTGAAACAGGTGGTCCACATCTATTTTTTAAAATAAAACATTTACATTAATATTATATTTTTTAAATGATTTGTAAATTTTGCATATAAGTACTTTTAATGCATTTACTTTTATGTATGAATACTTTGAATCATGTTCGAGTAATAATTTTATAAGTAAACACTGACTGACTTCTGTCAGTGTTTACTTATAAAATTATTACTCGAACATGATACAAAGTATTCATACATCTATTTTAAAAAATAGATGTGAACCACCTGTTTCAAATGAAGAAATGGGAACGGAAGAAATTCAGGTGATAAAAAAACATTAATAGAGCTAAAATTAAATTATTCCATCAATTCAGAAACAGATTATTATCACAAGTATTTTATTATTTTTTTTAATGAGAAAGCAAAATAACAGCACACAATACATTAGATAATCTTCTGTGAACTTTGTATACATACTTGTCTTAATGTAATATGTATGGTTATTTAAAAGTATACTCTATATAGTGCTAGTTTTATGTAAAGTACAGAATTACTTCTGTTACTTTATTTTGAAGATTTATAACATAAGTAAAACTTAAGTTTATTAAGATATTTAACCATTGAAGTATTTTCTAAGTAACTTATTTAAAAACTTGACTTAAACTAAGCAAAAATTTTGAAGTACTTACATTTCAGTAGAAGTAGAGGGCTTGTATCTTTCCAGAATTCTTCGGAAAGATGGACATTTTGTAAACACAAAATTTGTTGACACTGATCCAGGTTTTAAGTGCCTACTATTAGTAAAACTTTGGTATTCGAAACATTCCTCTTCGAAATGATCCGAACATAGTACAGAAGCATAAGAAGGTACGAATTTTTCCCGCCTAATCTTTGCTATCCATATTTTTAATTAATTTGGATTTTTTAAAGGAAATTGGAAGAAAGTTTTGTTTCTGCAATTGTGTGTCTTTCCTTTAGGAGTTATATATATTGCATCCATATGCTGCACAGTATGTCATTTCTGAACGTCAAAAAAGAATAATTAACTAAAATTTAAGAGCAAGATAGTAATGTAAACAAATGACACTGCATGCACGTGCGCAAGAGCTGAACTGGAATCACGTGATCGTGACGTCCCATGAATTTAATCTATTAAAAACCTTAAAACGCATTTATTATGCATGTGGCGCCATCTGCGGAGATTCGGAAAGATCATTTATTTTTAGGGGAAAATTCGGAACTTCTTTTTTTCAGAGGTTTTTAAAAATATTTAAAAATTAATATAATAAAATTTAAATCATTAATAGTTGCATTAAATTGTCAAATCTACAACGATTCATTGGTTTTGTGGTGTGCTTTACCCCTATTTTCTATGTATTGTTGATGGATGACATAGAGTAATATAATTTGAAATAATATAACTTTGTAATACATTTTTTATTTACATCACACATCTTTAAGCAACATTTCTTAAGAGTACACGGTACACTACCCTTTTTCAAAAAAATTTTTTGGAGACAGTTACAGTAAAAATAATTGATGTTTTATATTTAGATTATATTATTAAGCTGATTCTGTAAGTAAAAATTCAGTTTGACCAGCCATTATTTTACAATTTTAAAAAATTAGGAATTTTTGAAGTTTTTTCAAACTCTTATAAAATACTCAATTTTTAAAATTTTTTAGTAATTTTAAGTTATTTATGATTCTTAGATTATTATAAACAATATTTAGTATGGATTTGAAAATCTATTCCCTTGTTGATTTTTCATAATTATTTTTCTAGAAAAACCTGGAAAAAACACGAAAATTTTTAAAATATCAACTTTAGCATTTTTTAGAAAAATAACTAGAGTTCTCAGCCCCAAATCCATACTATCTTTTATAGAACATACATTTGGGAGTATATGCAAAAAAAAAAAATTCAAGGCTCTATCTTGAACAGGAAAAAAGCCTTAGGGATTAGAAAACACTTATACCTTCAAAATTAAAAGCCTGAGAAAAACGCATTTAAAGTTTGTAAAGTCATAAAACAAAAACTTATAATCCCCGTAAAACTAATTTTTAATATGTTATTTTCCAATGTATGTTCTACATTAAAACACTATTTTTATTAAATATGACTGAAAATTATATTTTTAAATCAAAATATAATTTTGCATAATATTGATAGCATTTCTTAAGACGTCAGTTTATTCAGCTTTATCTTAACCTAATATTTCACAAAAGTTTTGAAACACAAAGCACTTATGTACAAAATAATAATGATACTAACTTAAGCTAAAAATAGTCAGGTTTGCTCATAAAATTTAATTTTTTACAGTTTTAAATTGGTGCAGTTTTTAGGAAGTTTTAGCTCTTGTCGTACGACTTTAAAATACTAAAATATAGTACTACAATATGTTTAGTATAATGTAGTTTGGTATACATCAAGGAAATATTCAGTTATATCTGCAGCATTTGAATTCAGAATACTTGCATTCGGAAGTCTAATTGCAGAATCAGCTGAGGACTGATTTTTAGATCCATCATAATCAGTAGTGTTCCATCTCTTCGAAATATTGTTTCTCACAGAAACCCAGAACGCATTTGCCATGGCATTTTCTCTACAGGAAAAAATTAATGATAAAGCTTTTAAGTTATATAAACTATTTTTAAAACAAAAATTGGCCATGAAATTAATCTTTATTAATTAATTATGAGAACTCAAAAAACTCAAAACATAATCAAGCAGAAATGATTTTAGTAATGAAAATTGGAATTAATAGCCATTTCAAACTAAAAGCTCAAAAATATTTTTAATTAATTCAATTTAAGTGTGAAAAAATGCTTTAAAAAGGAAACCGAAACAAAAACCATAGCTCATAGAACTTCAAATATCTTAAAAACTAATTTGCTAACAGATCTGAAATTTCGTGGCAAACATCTCAATATGAGCCAACAAAAAATGCAAAAAAAAAAAAAAAAAAAAAATTCGGTAAAAATGAAATTTTTAGGGTACTGTGTAGCCTTAAATATTAACAATATTTTACACACATATGTTAAATAATAAACAAAACATAATTAACACTTTAATGAAATAGCTGCATATTCACTTTAAAAAATATAAAAACTGACAATCTTTAATTTTTTTTACAAAAAAAGATGTTTTAAATGTTAGAAAACATTAGATAAATAGAAACACATAATTAAGCAGCTTTTTAATGAAACAGCTGCATATTATCTGTAAAAAAATTTGATAAACTGAAAATCTTTACTTTTTATTTTCAAAAAAATAAGGTACTTTTAAATGTTAAAAAAATATTAAATTAATATATTTCCATGCAGCCATTAAAATTATAAATTTAGGCATTAACATAATGCAATGTAAGTGTATACATAATCAACTATTCAAACAGTTTTTTATCTAAACAGTTATTTTGCATACTGTGGAGTAACTTGTGGAACAGGTCCTCGCCCCTCACTCTTGAAACTGCGCTTTAAATATAATATTTCATGCAAATAGTACAATAAACGAACACTTTTATCAACTTCATTTGTCATGTTTTACGTTTATTTTATCAAAGCACATATGAGTGTTAACATTTTTTTATTCTGAAAAATTTTGCCATTACAGGAAGTTTATAGATGTACCCTCCCTCTTAATGCATTTAAAAATATTTTTTCCTTTGTCTTACTGAACATAATGCAATTTTGTAATACATTTCTTCATTTACATACATCTTATAAAAATGTCTTGAATATGAAAGATATTTTATGCGCATAATGTGTTAAATTATATTTGAAAAATATAACAAAAAAGATCATCTTTATATATTTATTTCAACATTTAGAACTACCTTTTTTTTAAAAAAAATTTGACACTTTTATCACTTTTATTTTTCACATTTTACTTTAGTTATACACAGAAATGCTGGTGTCATGAGGAAAAGAGAAAGCCCGATCAACGCCAGGCTAAACGGTGGAAGTAATTTTGAAAATGAGTATTAGAAGTTCTGATTTTGTGAAAGAAAGGGAAAATTTATATAACAGTAGAGATGCAAAAGGGATAGCAAGACAGGTAGGTGATTGGGAAGAGAGAAGTCTGGGTCAAAACCTATAAAAAGGGATTTAATCATAAGATTTATACCACATAATCTCTAGCTTATACCAGATCATTTGTCATTGTATGGCAGTTTTGTACAAGTATATCTGCTGCTGCTACAAGGTAAGTCTTCTTAATTATATTTTGTCTTCTTGTATTTAAATTATTTCAAGGAACTTTTCCTTAATACCTTTATACTTAATTTTGTTAGTTTAAATATTTAATTGTTTTAATTTTCTTTTCAGACTCAAAGTATATTTAAGTAATTATGTTATTAATAGAACTATTTGTTCATTGCTATTCCGATTCGTTTACAAAAATACATTTTTATTCTTAAATTCACAGCAATATCGCTAATGATAATCATACTATTTACTTAGTTCTATAGAAATGTGTTCTTTTTTCTACATTTTAAGTTTAATTTTAGTGTGGGATTTCCCTATCTCTTTAAGCCTATTTTTTGCATGTTTCATTTCATGCTTTTTCTAGGATTAGAAAGAATCCCACTAGTCATTTTCGTAGATAGCGGTGGCTCGGGGGAAAGCCCCACTTAGATCGAAGCTATAGAAAAGATATAAGATTATAGGAGCTTCACTTCCACGGCGTATTGGTGGGGGAGGGGACAGACTACCGCTTTTCATGTCGTTTCGGAGTGGTGGTGAGGGGAATGTCCCTCCTTTGGTCACATGATTTTAAGGGGTGTGTATGTCTGGACGACCTTGAGCACGATTTCCTACTAAAGACGAAAAATGCCGAATGAGCGTTATAAAGCCGAGCTTGATGCATCATTCATGTTCACTTTCCAGCAAAACACGCCAAAAGTAGTTATCATTTCAAAAATGTTTTAATTTTCAGTAAAATTCTATGTGAAAGTTTTCTCATTTTTAATAAACAGAAATTGCATCTAACACAAATACGAGCATAAAGTGAAATGCGACCGATCTCTTTTCTTCGACAATGGACTTTTAATTTAAATACCGTTTGTGCAAAGATTCATATCACTTCGTCAATTTTAAAGACAAATGTATTTGTTTGTTTCGTAGAAATAGCACTGTGGTGCCGAAACAACGTATTGTTGAACGTCATTTCTGTTGGAGAATGGTCCCCAGAAACCAGACGAGGTTGTTGACAAAACATCTTTTATTTTCTCTCTCGGTTGCTCGAAATTTATAAAAGTAGAGAAAGCCCGTGCAATGTCGGGCCATGCAGCTAGTATTAAAAAAAGGTTGTTATACGCCCTACAAGCACCCCCTCCTTACTTAGTTATGGGGGATATCGAGGTGCACTCGCATTTTTCCGCAAGTTAGTTCAGTTCAAGTGCTCTTGGTATTGAAAAATTTTGAGCTCTGGTCGTTATCTAATGATTGAGCTGTTTTAAAGATTAGGAAAATTCACATTAAAATTCAGAATCTGTTGGTACAGTTTAACAATTGTTCATTTCTTTTAAATGTGTTCTTTAAACTTGCACCTCATTATTCACCTTGTTCTCTGATATAAAATTAAAAATATTTTCCCTTTTTCTTTGTAAATCGAACAAACCGGAGAAACTTTTTGTTAAAATACATAAATAATTCATTTGTAGCTTTTTAGATTGTTTCAATTGTATCACTCTGAATTTCTGTATGTATTCATTGTTTTTTCTTTATTGCTCCGATTTACAAAATACGATATGTAATTAAAATTTTTGCATTTCCAAATGCTTTCTTTATCAATTCTGCTTTATTTGCTTATGAAATACGTTAACTCGATTTTCACAGTTCTCTTCTTTGTGGATTGGTTCCCTTATCCACTACGCCTCAGGTGCCCATTTTTTCAATTCCCACGCTTTTAGTTCACACTCTCCCTATATATATTTGTATAACTTGTTCAAAATTTCAATCGTTAATAAAATATTTTTTTTATTTATCCACTCAAATTCAAATACATTTTTTAAAACTTGTAATGGATGACACTTGGTGTTAATACGGTTCTCTTTCAAACATTAATTTCTAATTAAATTTAATCAATTGATTATAGTTAAGGGACAGTAGTGTAACGTATGCCCCGCATTGTGGGAGGAACCAGGAGCTTCAGGGGGCCCAAACCTTGACAGACGCTAAGTACGTATTTGGGCTTGGGGCACAAAACCTGAGTTTCCAGGGGGGCTCAAATATTCTCCATTACGCCACTGTTAAGAGATGTATTTCTCAGCCGATATTATTCCTCTAGATGACAGCCTTTTTAGATAAAACAACTTTTGTTAAATTAGAGATGAAGATTTAACTTAACCTAAATAAAATCATATGCTAGTTAGACGTCAGCGTTCATTTTACACTGGTTTTAGAATAAATTCTTAACTATTATATTCAACTTTTATTTGAAAATATAATTACATATTTAATGTGGTTAAAAAGTTTTTAATGTTAATTTAAAAGGGGTTTTTTGCCACTTATTATGATTCTGTCATATGCATAAACATATTTATATTAATTGTAATTATTTAATAAAAATGACCTAAGTAGGAATTTACTTCATTCTGAATAGTAAATCATCTTTTTCCTATTTGAATGTGTCGCGATCGACTTGTTGTCATAGACATTGTGAAAAAATGTGTGTGTTCCTTTATTGTTTTATTTTAATCAAGTTGTCTATTCAGCGCCTGATCTAAAAATTAACGTTGCGTTCGACATGTTCGCCTTTCTTGCACTACGCTATAATTGATCTCAATCTATTGGGTTATGTTTGGCAGTTTTGTATGATTTGGTTTCGGAGCTTAATGATGTGTAAGAATGAGAAAGAATGAACCGAAGTGTTTTTCTTACAGTAGCATTTCCTCAGAATTTTTCTGGTAGGAATTTTGTGTGTATTATATTTTACTCTAGCTGCATGGCCCGGCGTTGCACAGGCTTTATCTACTTTTATTAATTTTCCCTTCTCTTCACAAAATCAGCACTTCCAATAATCTTTTTCAAAATTATCTTGTTTTCCCCTCCGCTTAGCCCGGCGTTGCACGGGCTTTTACTGAGTGTTTAACTTAAAATTCCCTTTTTCGAAATTTTTTCACTTCTTTTCATTGTTTGACAGGTTTCTTTCCATACCCCCGGCGTTGCATGAACATTGTTGAATGCATAACATATTGTCATGGAAATTGCCCTTCCCCTCTTCCCTTCTTGGTGTTAGTCATTGCAATTCACTTTTTCGAAATTTCTTCCACATATTTCCATTGTCAAACACGTTTCTTTTATCTCTCTATCCCAGCGTTACAGTGGCTTTTTTGAGTGTATAGAACTATTTTCCCTCCAGATATAAGATTTATCTTCAAATTTTGATCAATGACTTATAGTTAACCCAGTTTATTTCACATCTTGAAACACATAAACATAAAGCATGGACTGCACTTTACATAACAAGGACAACAAATAAACACACAACGCGCGGTAGCTGGCTGGCTACATATTTACAGAAAGAAGAGTGAAGAGGGTGGGCTTTTTTTTTCGATTTCGATTAACGTCTCGGGGATATGGATCTGGCAAGATCCTCCTTCCCCTAACAGAAGTGTATTGTTCCTGATGGAAGTGGAGAGTCCTGAATGGAATAAAGTATTTCCTGATGGATCGTCTGAAGTGGCATGGTGATTGGAGGACTAGGTGAGGTAGTAGAGTGACGTCATCGTCATGGGCGGAGACTCCATCTGGTTTCGGCGGGAAAAAGTCCTGAGAGATCGTTGATGAACTGGATCGTTGATGAACTGGATGGAGTGCCTAGGCCTGTCGGCCTCTAACCTCCTATCAGGTAATTTTGAGATGCCTTTGACGAGTTCTACCATTGCCCAGTTTTAGGAATAAATCAGTTTAATAATGAGAAAGTTCCGTAGATTTTAAAAATTTAAGCTACTTGGATGTGAGATTAAAATAACTATTAAAAATTTAACTTTAAAAACAGTGAAAAAATCATTGAAAAAATGCGAGAAAAGTGGGCGGAGTTATCCTAGCCAATCCGAGTGCAGCAAAAACTATCAGAAAAGGCGGGAAAGTGATCTTGGGGAAAAATAAATAAAGTAAATAAATTAATTGAAATCTGGATTGACCAAGATGTCTCTTGGTCTTTTACAGAAAAGTGGGAGAAGTAGGGGGAGATTTCATTAATAGAAGCATTATCTGAGTCGTCTATATTATTGAAAAAAGTTGATAGCAAGTTTTCGTATGGTCTGTCGAATAGTTGGTATATTGCAAGCTATTCTTAGATCTTTATTTCGCATATACCAATGAGCATTGCAAATTTGTCTTATTATTAAATTTTGAGCAGTTTCAAGTAAATTTATATTAGTTTTTGCTGCATGTCCCCATACAGGGGAGGCATAGGTAAGTAATGGTTTCATGATCAGAGTATAGATAAGCAGTTTGTTATGTCTATTCAATTTAGACTTTCTGCAGATAAGGGAGTAAAGTTTACGCGTAGTATTTTTAAATTTATCTCTAATATATGTTATGTGTTGTCGGAAAGTGAGGTTTTTATCAACGATTACACCAAGATACTTGGTGTGTTGAGACCAGGGTATTCTTTGATTTTGTAGAGTAATTTCAGGGGGGAGGTTTCCTTTTTGAAAAGAAAACCGCTTCCGTTTTGGAAGAGTTTAAAGCAATCTTCCACACGGAAAACCAGGTCTCCAGATGAGCTAGGTGTTCATTGATATTTTCGACTAGTGTGTCGAGGTTTCTGTGTCTGCTGAGTATGGCTGTATCATCTGCATACATGCATATTATGGTATTAGAATGTTTAATAATATCATTAACGTAGATATTAAAGAGAGTTGGTGCCAGAATTGACCCTTGGGCCACCCCAGCGTTAATCTTTTTTTAAGTTGCGAGAAGGTACGATTAATTTTTACAGTGAAGGAGCGATCAGAGATATAGGAATTTAACAGGTAAATAAGAGGGGGCGGGATTTTATAGGTGATTAATTTAAAGAGTAGGCCAGTATGCCAGTATCCTGAGAGATAGTTCTGAACTGACAAGTCGATAAGGTGCACTGTTATTGGTTGGTGGAAGTAAGTGAGTAAGCTCTCAATTGGCTGCCCTGAAGTTTGGGTGATTGAACTGAGGTTGATAAAAAGGGGGAATTTTCTGGTGGGTGCAGCATGAAATTAAGTTTTTAGTTATTTAAATTGGAGGGTCAACTCTGGACGCGGCAAAGCGTGATCAGAGGGAAAAGAGCTATTAGCCGCCCTGCTCCACTCCAAAAGGAGTAGAGCGAGATTGGTCAATAGTTAAATCTGTAGAAATAAGAGGTTTCCAAGAATTTTTCTCAAAGAGAAGAATTTAGCAAATGTGTCATTCACCACCGGTGAATGACGGGGACGTAGCGTTAAGGGGGATTGTATGAATCCAGGAGGATTCTCCTGGGTCTTTTAGAATTATCATTTAGTGGGTAATTTTGAATATCTATGAGGTTTAAGTTATTTGTAAATTGTATATCGTTGAAATTTTTTTTAGCTAGACTTTGAATGAAAGTTTTGAAGGGGGAAGTTCGAGTTCTTTATAAATGCGAGAGTTTCTAAGACGCCAGCCAGGATTTGTAATCCTTCTGATGAGTGAATTCTGGGAAACCTCTAGGATTTTAATGTTAGATTTAGCTGCATAGCCCCACACAGGAGATGCATAACTTAGAATGGGCCGCAGAACGGCGGTGTAGAGAAGTACTTTGTTCTCTAGGCTCATGTGAGAATTCCGGTTAATTAAGGGGAATAGTAATCTGAGCGCGAACCGGAATTTGTTTCGCGTGTGTATTACATGTTGTTTCCATGTTAATTTATTGTCAAGAATGACTTCTAAATATTTTGTACTCTGAGACCATTGGAGTGGTGTGGAGTATAGCATGGGTGGTGTGCAGTTTTTTCGCCTCCTAGTAAAGAGCACAGTTACAGTTTTATCTACATTTATTTTTATTTCCCACTTATTAAAGAAATCTTCCAGGAGGGAAAGATGTTTGTTCAGTGCAATTGTGATTGTGTTGTGATTTTTGTAACATGCCGTGATACACGTATCATCGGCGTATAAATTTAACATTGTTTGTGGATGGGTGGGCATGTCATTGATGTATAAATTAAATAATATTGGGCCGAGCAGGGAACCCTGAGGGCATCCAATATTAATGTTGTGTGTGTCTGAAAGGGTGTTATTGACTCTGACTTGATAAATTCTGTTTACTAGATATGAATTAATAAGATGAATAAGAGAGGGAGGGAAATTACAGTTAATGAGTTTGTAGATGAGACCGCTGATCCAGACGCGGTCAAAAGCCTTTTGGATATCCAGAAAGACAGCCCCAGTGGACCTGCATCTCTGAAATCCTGAGGTAATTTTTTCCGTGATCCTTAGCAGCGGATGATTAGTAGATAATTTTTTAGTGAAACCGTACTGATTTGGATTGATAATATTAGTATCAGAAATGAAGGTGTTTATTCTATTTAGAATGATGTGCTCAGTAATTTTACTGAGCGAAGAAAGTAAAGAAACTTTGCGGATTATTACTATTTTTACCAGGCTTTTTAATAGGAAATATGACTGCAATTTGCCAATTGTTTGGAAAATGCCTGAGTAGAAGGATTTTATTTATTAGATACGTAAGAAAAAATAATTAAAGCTTTGAGGGGGAAATTTCGAATCATTTTGTTAGTTATATTGTCTTTACCTGGAGTTTTTCTAACTTTTAATTTATTGACGTAGGCCGCGACCTCGTCTGGGTTAGAAGGGGAAAATAGGGGTTGGAGGCGGATGGGAGAAAAAGCGTTCAAGAGTGGAAGTGACGTCAGAGTCAATCGAATTGCTGAAATCAGCTGGTCTAGTATTTTCTGTGAAGTTGTCTTTTAGTGTGTTTGCAATTAGATTTGCTTTCTGTTCGTCCGTTATGGCGATGCCAGAAGCAGTGTAGAGTGCAGGAATATCAACGCGTTTGTTTTTTAAAAAATTTTGTATATTCCAGAAACTGTTGTCTTGTGCGTTGAGTGATAGAAGTCTATTTTTCCAAGTTTCTTGGGAGTGTTTTTTGAGTTCCTTTTTAATTTTAGCCTGAAGCCTGTTTGATTCTGTTTTATAGGTGGGATTTAGTGTGATTTGATGCATTTTACGTGCTCTGTTTTTCATGGTTATAAGTTTTTTAATATGTGAAGGAGTGAAGGTGTGTCTAGTGTCTGTGATTGGTTGAGAGGATTCGAGGTGGGCGGAGCAGACGGCTTCGGTGAAAGTAGCAATTTTCTCTTCTAGTGCGAAGGGGTTATTAATATTAGCATAGTTTCCAATGATGACATTATTATTTAAGCATTTTCTAAAGAGTCGCCAACAGGTGGTAATTGCTCTAGGATTTTCCTGATGTATCGGAAGGGAAAAATTAAAATTTAGGAGCACAGGATTGTGATCAGAGGAGAGCTCAGTGAGAGAAGAGATATTGTAGGGGAAGTTAAAATCCTTTACTAGAGCGATGTCTAGTGTATTACTAGTATTATATCCGTATCTAGTGGGGGAATCGGGATAAATTATTTCTAAATTCACTTGGTCGCAAAAGTCTTTAAGCTGAGTTCCTCTGGTAGAGTTACGGGAGCAATTCCAATAATTGTGTGTGGCGTTAAAGTCACCAAAAATCACACAGTGGCTGTTGACTTGCATTATGGTTTCTAGGTCAAGAGTAAATAGCAGTTTATCGGAGAGGGGAGGGACATAGATAGAGGTAATACTGAGAGGGTCTAAATTTGGGGGGTTGATAGTGACCGTAGTCGCTTCAACATGGAAGAGTTGTGGAGTAGGGGTGTTGTAGTGCGGAATTGATTTTTTGATCAAAATTAGAGTTCCACCTGAAGCTGGTCCTGCCGTCTGTCGATCGTTTCTGTAGCATTTATAGTTATTAATATTAATGTTGTGACTAGGTCTCAGATGTGTTTCCTGAATTAAGATGATATCGGGGCTGTACTTCTCTACAAATAATTTAAATTCACTAATTTTACTCAATAAGCCGTTTGCATTCCATGAAATTATGTTCAAACCAATCATCGGGTGACTAATCATCATAATGTTTGAAGATTGCGTCGACTACTACTTGTTTCTTGGCATCGTTACTTTTGTTTTTATTGGGTTTATTATGCACTGAAGGGGGAGCAAAGTTCATGTTGCTAATTTGGACAGTAAGGGTCGTGAGAGCTTGAATAACGCTTTGCAGCGTTTGGGAGATTAAGTTAACATTTGGGTTTTCGTTGTTGACTTGAATTGGGGTGATTTGGGGGGTTGGAACATTAATCTGATTGGTTTGAACTTGGGGAGGGACAGAAGAACTTCCACCGGTTCGTGTCGCCATCTGTTGATTTCTGTTTGAGTTAGGTGTTGCTTTTGTAGCGTTTACGTATGATAAATTAGGGCGCACTATACTGTTGATAACGTTTGTGTAAGTATTGTTATTTTTAGTGGGGGCTCCTTTTTTGGGCTTTGGGTAGAGTGGGCATTTAGCGTAGTTGGCCATGTGGCCAACTGTTTGGCAATTAATACAGTACATCTGTTCAACTTTATTTATCTCGCAATCCTTAGTCTGGTGACTAAGTCCGCATTTGAGGCATCTGGGTTTTAAGTGGCAGAGATCTGCCGTGTGGTTAAACTTATTACATGAGTAGCATTGGGTCACCCCTTTGCCCTCATATCCTTCTACATTAACTGTCAGATAGCAGAGTCTGTTTAAGTCGAAAATTTTTGAGTTATGTATATCACGCGGGAGAGTGACGAGAAAAACGGGAAGCTTTTGCTTTGTAATACGCCCAGTTAGTTGAGTCACCTTATCAACAGTATAGCCGAGCATAACAAGTTCGTGGTGTATGTTGTTTGTCTCTGTGTCGCGAGGTAAGCCTTTAATGACTACCTTAATGGGTCTTTCTGATTTCGCCCGGATAGCATAAAATTCGAAGTCAACGATTTCCAAAAATTCGATAAGTTGTGTTTTTTGTTCGGGTGTATTAGTGTACAGTTTGAGGTATTCTCCCGAGAGTTTACCTCTTACAGTGGGGAACTTATCCGTGATTGTTTTCATTTGTGTGTTGTAGTGTTTGTTTACTTTAAGCATTACATGGGGTGGAAGGTTTTGTGGGATTGCGGTGGTGTTGGGGTTTTGTTCATTAATTTCCGTGTTTTCGTTTTCAGTGGAAGTCCTTGCTGTTTCTTGATTAAGATTTTTGAATTTGTTGCTCAGTCCAATTTCGAAGTTTAATTGGCTAGCGTTAGTTGTTCGTTTGTTAACTTTACTGAGGGGTGGCGAGATGAAGCCATCCTCGTTTTCTTTACGTTTTTGAGATGGGTTTTTAGTATGATTTAAATTTAAGTTTTCATTATTGCTCTGTTGTGGAGCTACGTTAAATTTAGTAGGAGAGCTAGGGGGAGTATGATGGTGTGGGCAGCCAGGTGTATCACAAGGAGAGAGAGAGCTAAACTCACTTACCGCTTGTCAATGCTTGGTGTCGAGGTTTTGCAGAAGGTTTTGTTGCATTGCTACGCATTCGTCGTCAGGGTGGAAATTTCCATATCTAAGCATTCCGTTGATGAGATCGTTGTTTCTTTGCTTGGCGATTGTCAATCATTGGATTTCATTGGTCAGTTCCGTGTATCTGATGCAATGGGCAGAGGGAGTCGGTGTGGAAGGTCGAGAGGGAGTTCTGGAATCCAGTGTCATGCTATCATCCGAGATCGAGGCCATGGTCATAAATCGTTTGAGTAAATCCGAGAAATAGTGGCGATTAAATCTAATGGATGTCGCCCTATCCTTTCAGCCCTGAAAAGAGCTATAGGACGACTGGCTCAGTTGCCTCCAAAAGATTAATGCGTGGTGACGTAAGTAACGTTGATCGAAGAAAAAGGTACGGAGCGTATAGATGACGCGACCGTACTCAAGCGTGTCTCTCAGCTCTTCTTCTATCTCTATCTTTCTTTTCTAAAAACTATGAAGAGGGTGGGCTTTCCAGAGTCTTGCTATTTATATTCAGTGGGACATCACGTGATTTAGGAAGTGAATGGATGTAGTATCAACATTTCCCGGTAGGTGGGTAGCCAATTAAAATAATTACATGGTTGTTCTGATGGACTGGACATGAAATAATTCAAGAGCTATTACATATTAAATTATTATATATATATTACTGAGAACATTTATAGAAATCCCCATGCACCACAAAGTATCACACAGGGGCTCACAGAGTTAAGCTTGAAGCACAAGTTACAAAGAAAAAAATGAATTTAAAAGTCTTGAAGGAATACAATACAAACATCCATGCCTTTTCCGGGATTCGAACCCAGGCTCAACGGCACCACAGTCAGCGTCACTATACCGGATGGGTGGCTTCTTAAGTATGTTGACATGGGGTTTTGCTACATGACTTTAAAATGGACAGGCGTTCTTAATGTTGATAAGTGTATAAATATGCATCTTATTTCATCCTTCTACTCTTAGATTAGCAGGAAACCTTAACGAGTGTTTCTTCAGAATATTTTTTTATTAGTGGGACATGTTGTTTAAAAGAGAGTACTTTCTATACGTATTTCTTTTACGGGGAAGAGGCTATTTTCCAAAAAGCACGTAGACAAGGCACTGAGGAATTATTTCTATGCTGACAATTAAAAATCCTTTGACATGTGTGTGTGACTCGTCCAGTGGCCTGAGTACTGTATCTAATGTCATACCAAGATTTTCTAAAGTGCCGAAACATTTTTCCCGAGAGCTGGTATCTTTTTTCAGTGTGGCGCCATACAGATGTAATACCAATCGCCACAGGTAATTTTGACGCCCAGTTTCCTCTCCAGAGGGTGGCACATGAGCTCTGAAGATATGAAATTGTACTTAGGAATTTAATTTTGCCGAGATTACCAAAGTCACCCAGGCCATCAAGGGATCATTTACATGCTGCTAAAAAAAACTCACAAAAATTTCAATACAATTTATAATTGATTTGAAGTGTAAAACTTGACAACTTTATTCCTCAAAACAAATCATAAAATTAAAACAATGTTCTTTTTTTTAAATACATATAAACATCCGATCGTGTGACTCGCTCGACTGCCGTCACGTGTCATGCTTATTAGCACGTGCGTAAATAAAATAAAATTGATAAACTTTTCAGTACATCGTTTTTAACATATGCCGTATAATTATGCGAAGTGGACGCTGTCGATTTTCTGCATCGTGAATATCCATCTACTTTGGCTTTGGCTGAACTCACAACCTTACGCTTACAATGCCAGTGAAAAACCAACTACGCCACTTAGCCGGCAGTGCTGAAACATTTGGCATTGTATTTGAGTCTCCGATATTGACGGGAGAAAGGTTTGGCTCTGTAAGCCTGCTGTGAATGTCACACACCTCTTTAGTTTTCGTTTCTCCTCTTCGAGAGAAATCGTTTCTTAACTCATTCAGTTTGTTTTTTTTATATGACTGATTTTTAAATAATGTGCATATTGTTTTAGCTCTATCGCTAGGATTTTATCCAATTATTACAGTTAATCGTCAAAATTTTATTCAAAATATGCAAGAACAGTCGAAAACATTTTGTTCCTAATTTTGTGATGCTGAGATTTCTTTTTCCTCGCTGATGTCGTTTTCTATAAACGATCAATCGGATGTTATAAGTACGTATGTCACTATTGTTCTATTTATTTTATTCGCAATGTGTAGATGAAATTATTTAAGAACATTGAGTTTTACATTTTTAAACCTTTGAATGTAAATATGATGTGACTTATTACTTTTAATTTTTAAATTATTTTTATTGAAACCTACTATGACAAATTATCTGTACATTCACGTTTAAAGTTGTTCAAATACACTTATACCTGTGCAATTGGCTTATATAATTTTAATCTTTTATTCATTTAAAAAACATTTAATTTCATTGACAAAAATGTTATTTACTGTCAAGCATGTCTATTTGTTTATGGCATGATAAATCTTTTCTTTCATTATTTTTATTTCATAATTCAATTTTTTGTTTGAAAAATTCAATGAAAGAAATTGTAAGTTTGTCTCATCAGGGGCGGCTCTAGGGCCGGACAAATCTGCCCCCTGCCCGGGGTGGCAAATTCTAGGGGGGAGGGCATTTGGAAATCCCCCCACTTTTTTGTTGTAAAAAATTTGTTATATTTTCTGAAATATTATTGGGTGTGAATTTGGCATTTCATTTAACATATCTTACTTCCTTATTTTGTACTCTGTATGTTTAATGTCAGTTTTCTTTTATGTTGAAACTTAAAAGAGTTCAAGAGAGAGTTGTTAGGAGTTCAATCATGAAATTAGATAAGCTTACACACATTTTTCACTAGAAAAATTTTCTCCCCAGCCTGGAGTATGTCACAAAGGATATTCCTTTCCCTCATACGACAACCGGTGTCAGCTATCCAAAAGAGGATAGGTGCAATAAGAGTTTTTTTTGTTGATATAGGAGATGTTTTATTTAAATCTCTTGAGTGTAGATACTCTTAGTTAAAATAAATGTTTGTTATCCCCACCATCAGTAGACTCTTTCCAGAAAAAATTTGCAGGCTGATATGGGTGATTCCTTCTTTTATATTTTACTCGTTTGAAATATTAACAGGTAGTTATGTCCCCTTAATTTTTCGAATTATTTTGCATTTGACTTAAAATTATATTTATATATAATGTAATATGTGTTGCCTATTTGTTCACAAGAATTATTCAAGTTTTCTAGGTGTGTATTTATGTGAACAATTTATCTTCTTTAATTATAACGTTTTGCTTTGGAGTGAAGGGCGGCAAAACTGCTAGAGTTGGCCTTGGTCTCATTTAAAGTGTTACATGGTAAAAATGAGATTTATACTCTTTATTGTTCATAATGTGTAATCTTGATTGTATATACTATTAAAAGAAATATTTACAATGGATTGCTGAAATTTTTAGATTGAGTTATTTGTTGGCTTATTCTCTTATAGCTGTTAACACTTCTTATTTTCATTTGAGGTAGTAACTCTTACTGTCATATTTTTAAGTGTATGAAGGTTCAAAAATATGAAGTTAAAATATTTTCGTGTATTAAGCTTTATATTTTTTTGTATTTGACTTTTACCATTAAAGTGTAGATTGGGTGGGGACCCTTGGCAATGTAAATTTTTTTGGCGACCGAAATTGTTCGCTAAGCTACTTCATTTAGTGATAGGGGTTTTTGGTGACCTTAGATTCTTTTCCAAGCTATCTATGACATCTGGAAAAAAATTGCCAAATCCAAAGCCCCCAACCTACTCCTAAGCCAACTTTCACAAATGTAATCTTTTGCATTTTTTATCTTAAATATGAATATATTTGATTATGTTTATTAATATATTTAATTGATAATTTAGGAATCAGATTATTAGTAAAGTGTTTAAACTAATGTAGAAATCTTTTATAAAGAACATTTCCTAATTGAAGTATGTTTTTCAGCTGGTGTAGAAAAGGCTGACCTTAAATCTTGTCATATTTGTGGAAGAACATTTAATCCACAATCTTTGGTAAACATTGTTCTGTCTTTCTTTTTAATCAATGCAGTATTTATGTAAAAATGCCCTCATTAGTATGAAATGAAATTAATTATATAGCAATAAACTCTGTTTTAATCAAATGTGTAATTTTATTTCATGTTTAGTTAGATTATTATATGTAAAAGTTATATCAGTTGAGCTCTTATGAAAGTAAATTACTTGCAAAATAAAATTGTTGTTATTTTAAAATTTATTACTCTACTTTTATGTGATTCTTGGAACAGTTGTAAAAAAGAAATTTTATTATGTACTTTGGACCCTTTTAATAATAAATACTAAGCATTAAGATGTATAAAAGTTTTCATATAAATACTTAGTTTTTGTGTCAAAATAATGCAATAAATATCACTTGTTTATGTAACTAAAATTTTAATATAATTTCTAGTTGAATTGTTTAATTATAGGCGATTCAAACTTTCTGAGTCTGAACTTCATTTCAATATTTTCTTCAGAATATTGCAGCTAGTTAGCTTTTTGTAGATTTATGTAATGATAATATTATTTGTTATTAGTTCATGTTCAAAACAATAATGTTAATACACAAGATTTTAAAATAATTTTATAAGAAAAATATGCTTAAAAGAAACAGTTTTCTAATATATGTGAATATCAGGAATGTGGATCCATTATTGTATAATTCAAGCACAACCATTTTCGAGGAAATTTTGCATGAATATTGGGTGTGATTTCTTTTCAAGTTAGATTCCTCTGAGTATAATAATAACAAAGTTTGATTTTATACCTCTAACACTAAAGAGCATTGCAATATTTCATTTCATAAAATGTCAGATAAAAAAATGGTTATGAATTATAAAATCGATAATATTTTTCTCTTTTCTTGAAATAAAAGTTAAAAATTAATCTGTTATATAGTTTGTAGTGATTGTAACTAAAATTATTCTTTTCTTTTTTGAACTATAAGTATAAATTGTTATAAGGGAGTGTTGTCTCGGGTAATAGTTAAAAGTAAAAAAATAAATAAATAACCACGCTCTTGTTCAAGTAAGTGGAATCCAATAGGAACAACTCTCATATACATTGATAAATGTTATTTATTTATTTTTTGATGATATGATGGATTTAAATAGTTTTGTGAATTCTCTGTATTATTTGATTTTTATCTTGAATTGTAATTCAAAATTTTTATATCCCCCTTGCCACTGCTTCTTTATAGGAAAGGCATGAAAAAATTTGTGAGAAAAGCAGGAAATGCACACGTAGAACTGTCTTCAACTCCTTCTTGCAGAGAGCAAAAGAAATCGGGGCAGTCCCTGTAACTGTTGAAACTAAGGTACGTCAGATCTTTTGCATTTCTTTTTATAATGTTTTATTGTTTAATTCTGTAATATGTGGCTGATGCTTTTCTTAACTTATTCAAATAGGAGAAAGAAAAAAGCAAGCTTCGAGGAAAATGGAAAGAAGAGCATGAAATTTTTTTGCATATTGTGAGAAGTGGAAAAAATTCAAGTGAAGTTTTGAATAATGGATTATCTCCACAAAAAGCTGTTTCCCCTGGTATACTTTTATTTATTGTAAATTATATACATTTTTATTGAGAAAGATTGGAGATTATTCTTAGTTCTCAAATAGTGACTGATCTAGAATGCTAAAATTGTGAATTTAATTAAAAGTGTAGAAAATTATGGAATTCTTTCAAGCATCACAATCCACAAATTTAAACTTTTTTAAAGACAAAATTATAAATTAGCCGTCCATCCAGTACAGTTGTTAGTGACACTGAGTGTAGTGCCATAGGGCCTGGGTTTGAATCCTGGAGAAGGCATGGATGTTTGTAAATGTATAGTGCCTTTGCGGCATGGGGGTACTCTAAATAGCTGTCGAGCCGCAAGTTTTCATCACAAGGTTGGTGGAAGGGGAAGTGAGGGGGGAGACTCCTGACCACTCTCAAGGTCTTCTCTTTCAAAATTGAGCTGGATCAACCGAGCAAAATTGTTCTGTCACCTGCATGGTGCTTAAAGCTAAGGCTAATGACAGGCGTAAAAATCTTGTCCTTAGCCATGAATTTTGTGGGCATTGATCTGATGTTACTGTTGATCAGGTGGCATAAGTAACAACATATTTTTATTTTTGTTCTTTTGTGGGTTTTTGTAATTATTTTCCTTTTATTTTTTTCTCCTTAATTTTTTGATGTATATATCATTGAATAAGAGTTAATTATTCAAAATATTGCATTGTCAAAAAGTTATGTGTATATGGTTTAGTCCAAAAAACCTCTCAATACATCTAAAATAACTGAGAATGAATTTTTTTATATACTTTGAATGGCTTCTAAAGTAATAAATAAATGAAATATTTTTAATAAAGTATAACATTCATTCACAATAACCTATATTTTGTAATTTTCCAATTTTATTTAAATATCTACTGAAATAATTCATATTTATTCTGTATAATTAAAGGCAAAAATAATTTTTTTAATGGGTAGTATTCATGTTTTTGATGTAATATTTTTTTTTCAATTAAAGAGATATTTGATTAATTTTAGAATCTCTAATATGTGTTTTCCCTTTATGTGTTAAAATAGTATGGTATTTAATAGTGACTTTTTCTTTTTAATGCTAAATTTTTTTCCCCTGTACATTCAGGATATGAGCAATGTCCCTGTTGTAATAGGCATTTCAACCTGAAAGCTGCTGAGCGTCATATCTTATGGTGCCAGGAACAGAAGAATCGCTTGCCAAAAACTCCTCCTAGTTCGGAAGCTTTAGAGAGGTTGAAGGCGAGAGTAAAGGTAAAAACTTGAAATAATATTGTTCTTATATAATTTTTATGGAGGGAATAAAGACAATGGATTATTTAAAGATTGTAATTTATTGATAAAAATGTGATCAATAAATTAGCTTAAATGCTTATACAGAGTATAAAGTGTTTTAAGGAATCCAAGATAAGGAAATTTTTTGAAATTCTAGAATTTGCACAGCATTATTTTCCTTTATTTGCTTATCAAATAGACTTATAAACAAATGAGAACTAATTTTTATTGTAAATCATTTACATAATTGGGCTTTATTTGTATTATTGCTTATCTTTTGATATTGGTAATTAAGATTGCAGAATCAAGTATATTTGGTTTTAATTCAGGAACATATTTTATATATCTTTTGATGTCCTTCACAATTACACGAATCTTTGTTAATAATGAGTTTCTAAGATATTAATTATTACTAAGATGTCTGTTGCCTTTTTTTTAATAATTAGTTTTAAATTTTTTAAAGTCTTAATGTTTTATTTATTTTATGAATTAACCCAGTAATCTCCTCTGTGTCTTAACTCCTGAAATCTTTTGTTTGCAAAGTACCAAGCTCCCTTGCCACGAAAAAGAAACTCAATTGACACTAATGGCAGACTGGTGAAATCTGCAGAATCCATCCGCGAGTCTTCCCGTCTTCGCACTCACTCCTCGCCTCCCATTGCTTCCCGGGATTCACCAATCTCTCGACACTCACTTCCACTGAGTAAACCATCCAATCTTAAGCAGCATAGGAAAATCAAAACTAGGTATATGTGTGTGATTTTTTCTAAATTAGTTTTTTATTATATATGTTTTTTTTCTAATCATTTTATTTTAAGTTATTCTTAACAAGAGTATTGAACATCTTTCACAGAAATGTCGAGCAAAAGTTCATAGGGTTGGCACAGTTATGAGACCAAATTTTCTTAAAAGTTATTTATTACTAATCCAAATCATGATATTCTTCCCTGAAGTAATCCAAATAATAAAATAAGTTTACAAGACACTTCTCTTTTACAAAAATATTGCCAGAAAAAAATAACCGGATCTTGTGTACATACACTCATGGACAAAAAAATTAGCACACCAAGAAATAATTGGGGGACCATAACGAAACTTGGTATGAAGATACATGTCGGGGAGAAATGCAAATGTTTAGAAATGCAGCGTGATTGCGCATTATGTATAGCCGGTAGAGTGTTTAACGTCGTTCTCTCTCTCTCTCCATGGAGTATAAAACAGGTAACCAAAGCTTGTTTGAGTGTGCAGAATCATTTACAAAGAGCTGAGGTAGACATGCCATTATGCTGTTTTCGAAGACAATATGAGCAGTTTGAGAGGGGGAGAATCATCGGTATGATGGAAGCAGGGTAGTCAGCTAGGCGAGTAGCTCGTCAATTAGGCCGCTCTGATTGTGTTGTGACCAGTGGATCCAAGAGATATCATTTACACGAAGACCGCCACATCATAAGAAATGCACGCATACATCCAACTGCTTCATCAGCCGCCATCCAGGCAGAGGTAGCACTTTCACCAGGGGCCCCCTGTGTCTTCTCGAACCATACAAAGGCACCTGGCTGAAGGACATTTGGGATTGCAGCACCCATTACATGTGCTGCCCTTGACGCATCCGTTTGGAGTGGTGCCGCATATGAGAAAACTGGACTGCAGTGGAATGGAACCAGGTCGTCTTTAGCAACGAATCCAGATTCAATCTCAGCAGTGATGACAATTGTGTTCGTGTGTGGAGACCCCGTGGTGAATGCCTCAATCCTGCCTTTGCTTTACAGCGACACACCACTCCCACAGCTGATGTGATTGTATGGGGTGCATTGCCTACAATACACAGTCACCCTTAGTATTGATCCGGGGCACCATGACATCCTGCAACCACATATGTTGCCACTCATGCAAAGGCTCCCAGGAGCCACTTTTCAACAAGACAATGCCCGGTCGTCTCTGCACTGTTACTATCCTTCCTTGGCCTGCCCTATCCCCAGATTTGTCTCCAATCGAGCATATCTGCGATAATTTGGGACGGCGAGTGGGGCATCCCACGAGTTTGAATGAACTAGAGGCAAGATTACAGCAAATATGGAACGAAATGTCTCAAGACATCATACAGATCTTGTATGGCTCATGCCCAATCGTATCGCATTGTGCATTCACGCTAGAAGGGGTTCAACAGGGTATTAAATCCTCCGTTCTTTTGCCTTTTTCTCTGAAATAAATGATCCTTTTTCTTTGATTTTATCATTTACTTATATCAAAGTAGTCATTACATATGTAAAATTTTGTTTCATTTTGATGACTTCTTCTTGTTGCTCTAATTTTTTTGTCTACGAGTGTATATCATTCTCATTTCCAACTGATCGAAACATGTCAATAAAACATCACTGTAGTTGCATATTTAAAACCCCTTTTTATTTCAATTCAAAGTATAGCCGCCCGCTGATGGCTAAATTTGCAATAATTAGGTTCAAATCAACCTGAGATCATTGTATGGAATTGGGAAAAATACCCAGAAACTACTTACTATTCCTGGATCCGAAAATAAAATTTTTATAAGTTTTAAGCTATTAAAAAATTGCATGGAAGTTAAATTTTTTACATTTCATGAAAATGTTTTCTAAAAATTGTAATACCTCTTGTGTTAAAGATTTATTTATTTACTATATTGTAAACTAATAGAATTATTATTTTGAATAGATATTTTACTGAACTTCATCACATTCAAAAGATCACATATTTCAATTACAAATTGTTCTTCATCTAATTTATGGAATATGCAATCAACTTTTAAAATGTTGTGAATTTTTATGCAAAGAAAAATTCTAGTCATTGAATTGAATTTTGGTTATGAATTAAAAATTTGTTACTAAAAAGCAAATAGTTAATTTTTTTAGTAAATACTTTGTGCAAATATATTTTAAAATAATTTTTTTAATAAATTTTGTTAAATTAATAATAAAACTATTGAATTTGAATAAGTGTGGGATATTGAATTATATTTTATTTACTCATAAAACAAAATATTTAAAAAATCCAATGTTGTGTTTTTAAATATTATTCTAACTTTGCTATAGTATTTTTGTAAAAATTGTTATTTTCTGTATTATTGCTTTGAATTTTTTTTAAAGATTACTTTCTCTATTTTATTTTTCATTATACGCATGTATCTCAGAGTATCAAGATTGAAAAAAGAATTAGAGAAAATGACTACTAATTATTTAATACACCTTTCCTTAATATTAAGCTATCATCAGAATTTATTTGTTGCTTAGCTATATTTAAGCTCCTAATTAAAAATATCAGACATCTAATATAAATTCAAAGCTGTAAGATATCATATTTTCTTTATAACAAAGAATGAAATAAAAATATGTAACTTGTGTATTTGTAAATTTCAAGAAAATTTGTTTTAAATGTATTCTCCCCTCCCATAAGCATGTTTGTTACAATTTTTTTCTTAAATTGTTAAATATCTCTTTCATTTAGCTCTAATCCATCTTTATTTGATACCAATGGCAATACATTTTGCATGCCTGATATGAAACAGAATGAAGCAGATTTGAAGAGTAAAAAAGTTGTCAAATTCAAGGAGATGTTTCCAGTTTATAATAAAGAAAGGTAACTCGTTTTAAGAAGTATTTAGGATTGTTTAAGACCTTTTTATTAGTATAAAGTAAAATGTATAGAAAATAGTATTTTTATATTTCAGAAATAAAAATTTGGACATGTTGGCAGCGCTCAGACATCGATTATCAGAATTAAGTACTTCAGATGACTTTCTAGATGATTTGGTTTTAAGGTAAATTTTGAAATAAGTCATTTGTATAAAAATGGGATTTATTTTTCTGTATTTGCTGCCTTTATTTGGTAAAAAAAATATGAATTAGGTACATAATCATTAATAATTACATCATTAAAATCATGTAAATTCAAATAAAAGGATTTTTTTAATAGAATATATAACAATGGATCATTTGTTTATACTCCCAGCCTTAACTGTATGAAGGTTTGTGAAAAATGATAGAACTCTCAGGGTAGAATAAAAGTGATAATTCTTGGTACTTTGCATCATCTAGTTTTTCCATAAGGAACCACTCTCATATTTGTTAAAAATGGATCTATTCATGTTGGATAAATTATTAACACCCGATTTTGGAAATTAAATCTGATAACTAAGATATAATAGGATTGAAGTGAATTTTTTTTTAGAAACTCATATTGCTAAATTTATTTTCCTTTCATTTGCATAAGTAGAAATATATTACATGAAGCCTGGTGGTAGCGAATCATGCCACAGGTCCGGGGTTCAAACCCCGGGCTAGGAAGGTCAACTCAAGTCTTCCATTCCTTCAGTGCATCGATAATGAGTACCAAGTTTGCTTGGGAACTAAACAATGGGGTTTGTCGTCAGATTGACCACCTGGTCAGAACATCTGCTCATGCACCTTGGGTCAGGAAAACTGAGATAAGCACAGTAGGCTTTGGCTGTTCCCCTACTGAGTTTAGTTTTTAGAAATATTTTACAGCATTTAGGCGATCTTTTAATTTTATATGTAAACATTATAACAGATTAATATGAATTATTTTTCTTAGTATTGCATCTTATTGTAGCAATGTTTCATTTTATTGGTGGTAAATATACCTTTTTCTACAAAATTAAATCTGAACCTTTACTAAAGATGACTCGTCGACAGTATTTAATTACGAGACTTACAATAGCTCTATTGTTTTTTTCCTTCTCTTCACTTTAAACAGTCCAGAGCAAGAACCACTTAGAAGAAAGGGCAATTCCAAGATTCATAGCCTACTCTCATCTCTAGCAGCAAAAGAGTCATCAACAAGTGACAGAGAGCCTCAAGGTAGTGCAAGTAGCAGTAGTGACGGCTCTCTGCCATCCATCAGCAGAAATGGCAGCAGTGAACATCGACTACCACGATTTTGCTACAACTGTGGGACAAAGTATCCCATTGTTAGTGCCAAGTATTGCTGTGAATGCGGAGCTCAGAGGTTTATTTTGGGCATGAATGACAATTTGCTTACAATATCTTAATCTATAACTATTTTTGATTTTTAATAATCAAGTTTTAAGTATTTTTTTAAACATTGTGTTAAAATGAGAGGAAGGTCCACTACTGCCAATGACAAACATTTTTGTCTTGTTTTCTTATTCAATTTTGTCCTTTCTAGTCAAATCATGCATGAATTTGATAGTCTAATTTTACGAATTAAATTGTATAAAATTATTTATTTTTGGAATAATAGTGCAATTAAAGTGATGTACATTGTGAAGTACTGAAATGATTGCAAACATTCTTTAATAAGAATGTTCAGTGATGTTAAAAATATATTTGAAAAGTTTTTCATTTATACTGTTCTGTATTATGCACTAAAAAATTAATGCAATTTCATGATTAAGTGATAAAAATAACTATAGAGTTTGTAATTTCTGTATTTAGATTATAAAGTGTTAAGATACGTTGATATAAAGAATTTTTATGTAGTTGTTGTCTAAAGTTAAGGCAGCTAAAAAAAATTGAATTGAGTCAAGTAATTTAAGGATATTTTTTTCAGTAATTTCATGAAGGATTTTTTTCTGTATAGCTATAAAGAATTTTACTATTATAATGTACAATTTGAAAGAATTGGTTACATATATCTTTATATGAATCAACAGGAGGCGTATTTAGATAATTAAAATTAGCTTTTTGTAGATTTATTTAATATCAAATCTTATAAGTAAGACTTCCGTCCATTTACATTTTTGCTATATTTTATACTTATCAATTGAAATCAAAATTTACAAAGCATAGTATATGCCTTCAGATACACATTTTATTACACGAGAAAAATTAGATTAAGAAATTAATTTGACGGGGTTATTCTGAAAATTAAAGTCTTCTTCCTTTTTACAAAGCTCTAAAACTTGTTTTTGATAGATTTTTTTAAGTCAATCATATAATTATATTCTTATCTATCACGAAAAAGTTTTATTTTTTATATATCATGTATTTTGTGTACTATTTTTCCCACATGCAGAAATTTACCTAAAATCTAATCCAATTAATTTCTATTAAAAGAAAAAACTACCATGTTTTACTTCACATTCAATATCATTTTGTTGTTGTAAACTCTATTCTAGTCATTGTTATGGAATTAAACATTTTATTTGGTTCAATGATATTACTGAATTATAATGGAATGTTATTAAACAAACTGCTATGTATTATTTTATGCTTTAGTATATTTTTGCCAAATATTTGTTTTCAGGTGTGTAATAATGTGTTAAATAATGTTTCTGGTTAAAAATTTATGTCAGCTTTAATTTATGGCACTAAGTGGCCAAATTGTTATGACAGACTCCTCAATACAATATACCATATCCGATGAATTGCACTTTGCATTGTCTTCAGATTGGATGGTACTGGATCCAACTGCCTGATGACCTGTTTCATCTCATTCCACAGATTCTCACTTGAATCGAGATTTGGCAATTGTACAGGTTAACTAAGCAAAGTAAGGCTTCTGTCATGCCCTTGGAACCATATGGGGATGCTCCCTGTTATACAGCTGGCACTTTGTCCTGCTGAAAGTATCCATCTCTGGCAGGGTACTTTATTAATATACAAGAGGATGTATGATCTGCGATAACATATAAATACTCTTGGTCTTTCAGATGTTCTTCCACATGAATTAAAGGACCCATGTAATACAAAGATAAAGTCTCCCAAACCATAATAATGCCTCTACCAGCTTGAAGAGTTATGGCAATGGATATTTTTCTTTCACATTCTGTTCTCTACATATTCGACCCTGCCTTCTGCATGGCACAATTCAAAACATGTTTCATTGAACCTCATGACCTTTTTCTAGTGATTTACAATCCAATCCTTTTGCCCCTTTACTGAGGTAGAGGCATTTGTTCTGGTTCAAGGCGAATAGTAAAGGCTTTGAAACAGGGTGTCGAATATCGCAGCCTATATAAACATTTACAATAAAAAAAATTACACTGTAAATTCCTGTGCATGACAAAGTATCATACAGGTCTTAAAGAAGTATGAAAGGTACATTACGAAGGAAAGAAAGAATAATTTTAAAGTCATGAAGGATTGTAAATATTTACAATAAATTTACAGAATGTTTCAGAAGCCAATTTGTATTAATGCCCTTGCGGGTTTTGTTGAGAATTCACTTTTTGAAGATCATTAGTTATTTCATTAGGAACATTTTTAACAAACATGGTCAGATTCTTCCTTAAGTTCGTTTAAAAGTCTATTCCAATCATTTTTAAGTCACATACACCTAGTTTACTTTCTTCTGATGTTTGGAAAATTAATCCATTTGAACAATTTTTTGTACCTACAACTAGACAGTAATTAGAAGAAACTGAAGACTATCATCCATGACATCAGATGGTGCCGTCACACTGGCATGACTTTGCAATGACTTCCAAATAATTAACAGACTTAATTCTTTCAAAATTCTTCTATATAAAAGATTTTAACTCGCCTAAAGCTTGCTAGGTCTCTTCATGCACCTGGTGGTTTATGTTATATTTTCATAGAAGTGCTGATCCAATGTTTTTCAAGAGCATAAAAAAAAAAACGTCATCCTCCATCAAGGTAATGTGTGGCAAACATTTCTTTCAGATATTTTTGCAGTTGCTCCTTGATTAACCCCTTAACTGCCAATTAAAAATTATGCGATTCGCTCCCCTGTGCCATTTTTCACATAGGTGCACATATGCAGTGCAGTGTATTGGAGAAGGGGGAGAAAAGGCACAATCAGGCAAATTTTTCTCTGAAATAAATCCTTTGCAATAGTTTTACTGCTAGAAGCACAAAACAGAGAATCCTATTTCAGAGAGACATGTGTATGGGGCATTCAATGCACCAGTTGAACAAAACATATGCCAGGGGCAGTTCTGAGGTTTTCTGTAATTTGAAATATGGTTGGACTGGACAACTTTCCTGATAATTGCAAGCTTGCCGTATAGACCCATTTTTCCACTAGGGAATCCACTCCGTTTAAACGTTAATGACTACTGCTTACAAACACCTACAATCCTACCACAGCTAAATCCTGTTTCCACCCTAATTTTTCATAAACAGTACAATTGATGCTTCAGTATTCCTCCAGAGACTGCTATGTGAAGTTATTGTTGATCTTCTATAAGTGTCTTAATAATTTGGCCACCCAATGTATATGTAAAGTAAAACAAGATTTAAATTTACTCTCAGGAAAGTGCTTTTGAAAAATTATTAATTTCCAAGTTTAAATGTGTAACAAAATTTAGTTCCCTGACATACGTATTGGTTTGCATGATAATGTTAACTTATCAAATAAAATACATTCTAGTCAAGTTTTAATGTAAGACTTATATGCTTAAGATTATAATATTTGAAATATATATCCGATGTTAAAAATGTTGTAGTGCAATATCTAACTAGTTCTTGCTCATGGAAGCGGCTTTTAGATACTTTTGTAACCTTCTAAATAAAATTATTTTATATATGGATTATTTTTGAAATATTAAAAACACATAAAAGTTAGCATATTTTAGAACCATGGCTCTAATAAGGTAATCCAATATTTATTTCTTTGAATAAAATCTGTAAATTTCTACTTTTAGTTAAAACAAAACTATATATTAAAAACCAAGTGAATTATTCAAGATTTTATTTTAGATTATCACAATCACATTTATATAGTAGTTGCACAATATAATGTTGTGAATACAAAATTTCAACAAGTATACACTTAAAAAAAAATCAAAATTTTCAAAAGGTATATATTATTTCTAAAATATTTTTACTCCCCATACAAAATTTCTTCCATTACATGTAATTTGAACGACAATGAAAAAAAAAAATGTAGGGTAGACATTTTTAAAGATCGTCAATTCATAATCCATTTGATTGGTTAAGAACAGAAGATTAAGCATTTCAATTGATACTTGATTTGTTTCAAAGTGGACAAAATCTGAAGCAAGGCACTTTAAATATGGACAAAAAATTTCCGAATAAAACTTAAATTAGCATAAAGTGCCTATAAAATTTTAGATAAGCTCTTGTAAATATTTATATTATAAAAATGCTTCAATTTTTTTGAAGCATCTAAAGAGTAGAGCCTGGAAATTCAAATGCAATATTGTGCACACTTTTAAGTATCAAGATTAACATGCAGTATTATAATTAACTTCAATAATTTCAAAGATTCACACATGCATTCAGGCAAATCTGATGGAAGAGACAATAATATCATTTTCTATGTAAAGTGTATCAAAGCGGCTCATAGGATGTAATCGATGCCTGAATTCGACAAAGTGTTGTCCATTGATTGCCACCATGTATCTCTCATTCTCTATTCGTATTATCATATCGAAGTTGACAGCTGGTTGAAATGGAAAGTGAGAAATAATGGTTTCTTCTCTATCCCAGACATTGTTGGTACGACTGTTACGCACAATGGAATGACTGAAAAACCTAGCATCAAAATGGAAGGCTATGTCTGGGGGAGGATAAGGTGCCGTGCCACTTTGGAAATTGATTGTAAATCTGAAAAAAGTAGTTACACATTAAAATGCTCACAAAATTTGTTACTAAACTTATGAGATTTTTTTTTTTATCTTAACAATGTATTATGAATGTTTTCCTTCCATATTATTGATTTAGAGGAATGAAAAGAATCAAATGATTATATTAATTCACTGAAGAATTTTAATCTTAATTGCCTTTAAGAAACAAATGTATTCTAATTAATTTGCTGTAATATGTACTTATTGCAGTAGATAAATTTTTTTTTATATATGAAAAAAATTATCGCAAAGAGATTGTATTAATTTTTTAAATAATTTTAATTTTACGCAATTCCGGAAATAATGCTAAAATTTATATGCTATAACAAAAGGTTATTTAAAAAGAATTTAAAAATGCAAGAAATATCAAACTATATTCTAATTCTGGAAAAGGACAATGGAAGATTTTACAGATTAATGGATAAAGAATTAAAATATTACTCAAATAAAATTACTTTTGAAGAAAAAAATCTAAAATGCATTCCGAAAACTAGATCTGAATCAGATGCTTTAGGTTTGTCAATAAATTTGTTTATAGTTAGTAAAAATGGAAAGCTCCAAAAATAGTTTTTAAATCTCTGTGGCTATTCAAAAAAGTTCAAAGTTAATTTTTAATATCTTGAGAAAAAATAACTTACTTTTGAGCACTAGCAGAAGGTCGACCACTGATGTACACCATCATGCCTGGTTTAATACCACCATAAATAGGATATGCATATGGTATGCTCTGGAAGAAAAAGGTGATAACATGAAACAAGAATTCATTCAAAACAGATTAAAAAGATTCTATGAAATTATTTTATCTACATAGGCAAAGCAATATGCCCTCCATCAAAATGTATTTTTAAAAATATACAACATTATTCTAAAATTTTACATTAAACTTTTCATTCTCTTATATTCAATTCTCTACAATCCAATAATTCACGAAATGAATTATTGGATTGTATGATGATGGTTTATAAGCAGATCATTTTAAAATACATCTATAGTAGTCTTAAGTTTGCAGAAAATCTGAATTACCATATTTACTTTCATTTTTAATCATTTATTAGGCAAAATTTTATTCATTCAATAATAAAGATATAAAATTTTCAAAATATTACTTTAAAATCCTACAGCAGTTGTTACCTACATTGTACCTAATATGAATTAGATTACTGTATAAGAAAAATTATTCTAGAATTTAGGGTTTGTAATATTGAACAAAAAATTCAATATCAGTATTCATTATTTTTTTTAGATCCGGTAGTAGAAATTTTAGAAAAAGAAAGCACAGGTGTTTCTTTGTTTTATTAGAGTGTAAATATCACAAAAAATAATTTGTAACTTACAAAGAATCACTAAAAAGTGAAGGAACATCTTATTTATGTAAATCACAAAAAGTGTAAATACCACTATTCAGTCTGTGGTACTATTACAAATTTTTGAAATGTGATCTTAAAAAACAATGCATCAATTGTAATGTCATTAAGCCTGGAACGTAATTTTGTGCAAAAATTACCAGCTATCGAAATCACTTTTTCAGCATCTATGCTAGTTGGTGGTACTGTTAACAATACGAGATATACTTTTTCCAAGTATTTACCTCTAAATCCCTCCTTTTCAAATAAATCGATAATAACAGTTCTTAATCAGTAATAGTTCTTATAGTATTAATCAATGTTGGGGTAGATTTTTAAAACCTCCGGATGATAGTGATTTTCTTAATTTGGTAGAAGTATAAAACACTCAAAATGGCAAACCATTTAATGCTGTCATTTTACTTATAATTTCATCCAAATTATTTATTTACAATTGTCCAAAATCTGATGGCTTTGGGCTTGAAAACTGTGCTTAAATTTGTATCTTTATTGCAATTAGATTATTTCATCTTTAACAAATTTATATCATTGTTCATTTTTAAATTTGTATGGAATCTGCTTGCACTTCACTCATTTATTTAATAACTCTTGAACATTTTTTATATAGTGCCACCATATTCTTTTCATCATATAAATAATGAAACCCAACTGAAATATTATCAACTGATTTTTTAATGTTCTTTAAAGTTATCCTTATTCATTATTATGGGTTTTTATTTGTGAGTATATATAATGAATCTGAAAAATATTTTGAGCCCTTAAGTATGATATGCAAATACAATGTGAATAACAAACTCACCAATTTAAAAAATACCAAAATATTACACACTTTCTTCACAACTACAACCTTTTTTTTACAGATACAAATATCAGACTACCAACCCTGCACATGTATAGAACCACTCTGAGCTGCAATGGGATAGTTTTGGATCGACTCCTTGGATGATTCACATATTTTATCATTTCTCTTGGGTATACAATGAAACTTTACATTCAGTCTAATTAATTTTGCCAGTTAGGGAGACATAAAAAGAAAAACATACTGTTTTGCTATGTTGGTGATCCTTGAACATTTAGTGGAGACAATTTTAAAAATTTCTACTAAATACCGAAAAAACTATTTAAAGTTGTGAATACCGGAATTTCAAATTTGTACATATGGCTCAAAATACCCCGGTATTGCAATCCCTAGCAGAGAGCCTAATGTGGACCGAAGGGTGGCCAACTTTGTGAAAATGGCGGGTAATTGAGAATGGGATTAAAAAAGAATAAGTATGAGTATTTCCTCAGAAAATAATGAATTGCACTTGTATGTATTGTTTGCTTGAGAATACAGCAGAAAATAAAATGCCCTTAAAGAAAAGTGAATAATTTATGAAGGCATGGAGCATTTACAATATGAAAAAGATAAATGAAGGCATGGCATACAGTAATTTACCTGATCAGACACACCTCAGAAAAACACTTTATGAAGGCATAAAGCTGCCTAAAACAAAAATCAAGTAATTGACTTTGCAAAAATTGGCTACTTTTTTAAAAAAGAAATGCATGATACCCTGTTATCTTCTGTGCTGCACTCTGCATTTTGCTGCTTCATCATGAAGATAACGAAGGAAAAGTAGGTCCATTATCAATGCACCTAGTTGAAAATACTGAAGGGTGGTATTGACAGCCTTTAGTCCCTCCCTATGCGATATTTTAGTTTGTAAGGTGTCCTGTTAATGTTAACGTCATCATTTTTTCATTAACTGTGACAGCAGCAATAATTTCTGCATTGGACATGTCATGGTTTTTGCCCCCGTCCAGCAAGGGTATAGTCGAGTTATCGAATGCAGAGTTTATTGGAACTCTATTGTACTGCATTATTCGGAGACAAATAGATTGTTAACACAGAGAAGGTGACTATGTAATTATATAATTGTATTCGAAGAATTTTGTAAACTTCTTACAGCTCTAAATTTCTTTTACAAATTAAGAATCAGTTTCTTACTGGATTATAGACAGGTGCCAAGTTAGAAGCTCCAGGGTAATATCCAGGTTGTGGAGCAATTTGTTCAGGAGGTGGAATTACACAAGTACCTGGAATAAAAGAAGTTCCAGTAACAACTGTACGTGTAGATGGAGTAGGATAAGCTGGAGGAATACCAGGAACTGGACAAATACCATGATTAGTTGGTATACCAGGAATTGGATATATACCTGGATTTGTTGGAATGCCAGGAACTGGACAAATACCAGGATTGGTTGGAATTCCAGGACAGACAGCCTACAAATAAAAAACCATTAAAAATTTAATTGAAGACTTAAATTTCCAAATATTATAGAAATGTACTTACCAAAATAAAGCATATTATTTAAAGTAAAATCTAACAAAATATTGTCAAAATACATGTAAATTAGCACAACTGATGAAAACAAACAAAAAATATTCGAGACATACATTCTTCTTCTGTTAAAGCATAGTTGAAGAGATAATTTTGAAAAAAATAAATGGTACTGCATAGGGTGAAATTGTCAAATCAGCCATTCTCTGCCAAATTCTTAAAAATTGCCAATTTGTCCAAACCGACTTCTCCTTCACTGAAAAAGAAACTCAGGAGAGTTACCAGATTTGGCGGGATAAGCGGCCGATTCAACAAACCAAACCTGTTTGACATGCAATTAAATTTTTTGATTTTGTGAAAACTTTACCATAAAATATTTTTGTTTTGGCAATAACACAACAAACCAAGAACATTTTCCTTTGATTGCTTCTAGTAATACACCTAAAGATTGTTTGGATACCTGAACATGGAGACATTAATTAGTTTATCGGAGGATTCCTCAAAATTTCCATTGTGAAGTAGAACATGTTCTATTTAGATTTCATAAACAAACTGTATTCAATTAGTTTCTCCAAATTTGATATTCTGTCATGTAATCCACAAATACTTCAACAAATAATCATTCCAAATCTACAATTCTAATATGGTTCATGGCTAAACTCATTTTGCTATTGCAGGTAGAAAAAGCCCTCGTGTAGCTGGATTTTTCTCAAATGTTGCATTAGCAGGTAAAGGCGTTTTTCTTAGAAAAAAATACTGCAACTTGTTTCTGTATTGTAGGCAAGTCCCAAGTTTTCAATAAGCTTAAGTATATGAATTCTATTTAATGATTTATTGCTTGTATGTGTGTCTGGTTAGCAGAAAAATATCAAAATTCCAAATAAATATTACAGAGAATTTACATGGCATTAATAAAAACTTTTAAACAGATTTGAGTTTCAAAAAATTTAAACCACTTCCTTAAAATTTTAAATTGTCTTAAATGCATAATATAATAATTAGGCATTACAAATTATCATAAAATTTTATTTTAATACAATTATCCAGTATTATATTAATTCTTTACTTACAAATAAGTATTGGAAACTAATTATTTTTCAAGTAATAAAAGAGTTAAATGTATACATACAAAAAGTTACAATTTAGATATTTTTCCCAATACACAAAAGGAAAAGTTACATAATATCAAATATATAAGTAATCACTAAAATATAAGCTTTTTAAATAATGCATATATTCATGTTAACCTTTTAAAGAATTTTTAAAACTTTTTCAAGCTTAATATGTCTAAAACGTAAAAATGAAATCACAACTGCCATTCAATTGATTATGAAAAGGAGAAAAGATTAAACTATTTTAAAAAGGGAAGGAATCAAAGATTTGCACCAAAAATTTGTGATAAGACTAATTGTTAATTAATGAATTCATAAATAATGGATTTTTGCTGATAGTTTAAATTAAGACTTTTTAATGTTTCATGAAGGAAATAAACACGCAATGTGTAAAAAGGTTTATGTAAGATTTTTAAAGCATCACACACACACACACATATCTATTATTTTACAGCATGGGACAAGAATATACAGAGTTAAGAAAAAAATTATTAATATTCTGAGCTTATTTAAAAAATTATGACACATGGAATTAAGATTTACGCAAGGGGGAAAAAAACAAAAACCGAAGGATAAATGTCCCCATTACTGCAACCATGTTGGTGAAATTTTTTTTATTGTAAAAACATTTTTAAACAGCCATGCATGCTTGCACAGCTATATTTTAATTACTTTTATCAAAACTTGGAAATGAGGTTTTGCAATTTTCCTGTGGGGATTTTAATATGAAATTTAAGAATGCTGAAACACTGAATACACGAGGGTCATCTAGAAAATAACGAACTGAAATGAACTCTGTGGTGTAACAGCTCATGATGGCCAAGGCCTACCGTGCCTATCTCAGTTTATGTGACCTTAGACGCTGGGGTACATGTGCAGATGGTTTGGTCAAGTGGTAAGTCTGACACAAAACCCCTATATAGTGTTCAGTTCCCAAGTAAGCTTTGTACTTATTTGTCAACCCGCTAAAGGGGATGAAAAGCCGAGTCGACCCTGCCCAGCCTGGGATTTGAGCCACGGCAGTGGCATAACGTACACCCCTGCACTCTTGGGCAGTGTTCCGCAACCCCCAGTCCGCACAAGAAACATTAAATTATTTCTCTTTTTTTTTTTTTTACTGTGGTGTAGTTTCTTAGGTTTGGGCTACTTTTTATGAAAATCACTTAATATTCCTTGTTAAATCACTTTATATTCATTTTTTGATGTAGCTATATTTTACTTAGAAATCACGATTAAATACAATTAAATTAAAATTATTAAATCAAAACAGTCTAAAATATAAACAATCAACATCCTCCCCCTCAGCGGGCCGCGGTAAAACTAACAAACGTTGACAGGCAACAAAAAGGTTGCGGAGCACTGCTCTAGGGGACTAGAAGTCTGACTGATTCCAAGCTCTGGCTTAGGGCATAAAACCTGATTTTGCAGGGGGCCCTCATATTCTCTGTTATGCCACAGACCTGTGGCGTGGAAGTGCGATACACTACCAGTAAGGCACTAACTATAAAAAATGAAAAAACAATTTTGTTACATGCCTAGGAAATTCATTTCTCTTCATTATCATTTCTTACATTTAACCATTTATCATATTCATTCAAAAGCTTCAGAACTTCTATGTTATACTATTCTGCCATCACTTGTGTTCACAGCATTCAAACAGAAGACCGATAGTCTGAACCTTGCTCTTTGAGATTACTATTTAAGTTGAGGGAAAATATTGTTTTTCTGGAAAAAGAGGGCAAGAGTTTCTTGCAGGTAAACATTTTAGAAGAGAGGAAAAAGTTGAAGAATGCAATGATCTCCTGGCTTCATGCACTAGAGGAATGAATAGCTTCATGGGAATTTTGAAACTGATGAACAATGACAAATGTTTAATGTACAAGGTGAAAAAAAGCTTAAATTGTTTCTTTTTTTTGTACTTAATTTTTTTTTAACTAAACAGTCTTTATTTTCTGGAAGATCCTTGTTAATCTTACAGCTGTAGTAAAAGATATCGGCTACTATTATTCAACTAATTGCAATTTCTAAATGCTTTTTTTCCCAAAGTATAACTTCATAGTACATGAATTTAAACAAGCATATTTCTGAGGTTGAATATTGTACTCGCGGCATAATTTAATAACCTTTTTTGTTGATAAAACCAACATTTTCAGAAACTTGGATCAAGATAAAAATAAGCAGGGGGGGATAAAGCAAAGAAACCAAACACAAGCAAAAGTGGCCATTTGTCAAAACACAACTGAAAATCCTGTATGTGTGCAATGGCATCAGGTTACCAGAATATGACTGATAATATTAACGTAATAGTAGCTCTAAGAAAAATAGTTTCTTGATTTACTTATTTGGATTCAAATTATGAAATACTTGAAATTTCTATTTGCATTTGGTCATGTAATTTTTTCCTTTTTCAATTTGTATATATTATCTAGGTTAATAGGATACCCAAACAATGAACGATTGAAATTTTACTGAAGTGACATTTTCTAATTTGAAAGCTACAATTAATAAATAAATACAATTAAAACTACTAAATAAAACTAATAAAAGTAGTAATTCAAATTACAATAAATTCTTGCTGATTTAAAATCAATTTCATTTATCAAAAATGCAGAAGGCACAAAATCTATTCACTCTTAAATGTTTTAAAAATCCTTCAAGTAGTAATGAACAGCATGCAATAACATTCAAGAAATGTTGCAATGCAATATCTGATTTATGAGAAAAAGTTAAGATTAATTTATAGTTATTATATACATAATCCAGACTGTTAATAAAGCTGAAGCAAGCACAAAATTTATATATATATATATATATTTCCTCCTTTCCCCTCCCAAACCATAAGTAGCAGTTTATTTTTTACCAAACAATAAGATACAATTGGAAACCTTGTTTCTCAACTTTCAATGTTTTCAAATTCAAGTTCATATGAAACAGAATTATAACTTATTTACTACTATGAAGTAGAAATTGCAAAAGCACATGTCATAATCAATAAACGTTCCTCTAAATGATCCATTAATGTTTTGATCAGGAAGGACTATACCAATGTGTAAAAAAATTTCTAAAGAAGACAACTTGAGTTATAAATGTTCCAATTCTTTTTTCCAAACAGTTAACACTTTTTTTTTTCTCAAAAACTAAATTTAACTCTAATATTTTATTCAAATAAGCAAGTAGTTGCTACAAGAAATCAAACGGTGATGATATCTCCAATTTTAAACCACAATCAAATGTCAAGCAGAACACTTAAACTAGGGCTTCAATCATAAAACTTCAGTGTCATTCAAAGACATATAAACAATCCAATTTAATGAGCATCAGTCCCTTTTATTCAGCACAAGGGAATGTAACTGAAATTCATAACTTTATCATTGTGTTATACTTTGCTCCTTATGGGGCAATACTGGTTATTTGTTCAACACAGAATAAATATGCTTCAATATTAAAACATTATTCGGAGAAATATCTATTCAATGTCAGTAAACAAGTAGGAAGAACTTGAAACATACAGGCGAGATGAATCCAGGAGTGATGTCACAGGTGGGGTAAACAGGATAAGGATCGTAAGTTCCAGGTTGATACTGGGAAGGAAGGAAAGATTCTCCTTAATTAAATCCAAGCACTAATTTGTAAAAACAGTTAATAATTGCTGCCAGTCTTTACAAACATACATCATAATCTTTCAACTAATTTTTTTTGGAGACCTGATGCGTAAAAATGATATTTTTAACAAAGAAACAAAAATACAATTTTGTATTTTGACTTTAACCATATGCAGTTAATAATAAATCTTCGGATAAAGTTACTAAATTTTTTAAAAGCAGATAAAAACGAAAAAAGGAATTTTTTTAAAAAAAAGTTTGAAAGTTTCAGATGTTTAATTTAATAAATCACAGACACACAGATAATTGGAAATGTGACGAAGCTTTCAGAAACTTTAGAAAAAGAAAAAATGAAGACATTGTTATTTAGATATTGCACCCATACTTTTTTTTTAATAACATAGAAAGAATCTGTAAAAGAATGATTTAACAAGGGGTGAAAAACAAATAGCTTTGTATTAGTATTTTTTACTACAATATTAGAACAAAATGGTTTTAAAAAATTACACATTAAAGTTTTATAATGAACCAATTGTAGTTTGGTGAAACTTGTCATATTAGTATATAGTAGTTAGTTACACAGTTAGCACAAAAGCAGATTTAGTAAGGCAAATTCTAATTTTACTTTTCATGTTAATAAATAAAACTGTATGAACATCCTTCTCAATGTGTTTCAAATTTTTAACTATATATATTTAAATATGATTAAATACATTTTATGAAGAAACACTATTAAATACTTCAGTATTCCAAATAAATACACTGATAAATATCTTACAATTGAATCTTAATGCTGGAACCATACTTAGTTTAGTACTATACGATGAAATAATACTGAAAAACAATTTTGGCAAATGCTTATTTCTGAGCAAAATACGAAGGAAAAACTCTAAAAATTCAATAAATAAATCTACTAAAAAAAAACATACAGGACTTGACTTATCAATAAACTCAATTCTATCAATTTGGACAGAACCATCTATATATACGGAAGACACTCGTTGAAGTGGTAATCTGTGGTTATACTCCCAACAATGTTGGCCATTGACAGCAATCTGAAATGAAGGTAAAAGTTTCACTGATATATATTATAAAACATAAAGAAAATAATTTATTACTTTAACAACATTCAATATTAGAAAATATCAACTTGAGCTTTAAAAAGAATATTGCAAAACATACGAACCATACATACACAATAAAGAATTTTTAAATAATTCACTGTTTTCTTTCTATATAACTTGAAGTACACTTCATTTGTATTCCTTACAGAAATCAAATGGAACACAGTACATAGAAGAGATTTTTGTACATCACAAAAATTTATAAAATTATACCAAAATGTTTATTATTCAATAAATACAAAAAACCTAATTGATAATTAAAATAAAACAGAAGTTAATGTTTCAAATAATTTTTGGTTGTTAAGAGTAGAAAAAATTGAAAAGGAAACATGCATTTTAAGTCCCAATTTTACATGTAGTCTATATTAAAAGGAAAACAAGTTTTTCATTTTACCATTATTAATTAAAGATTAAAATTTAGAGTAGAGCCTATAAAGTTATTTTTATAATTGAATCTATATTTTTTCAATATAATTTTCATTTTCACATCATTACATTCCAACTAACTTCTATGTTGTGACACACACACAATTTCTTAAAAATATGTTGATTACTTGAACTGTAAAATACAACATTAATTTACCTCCTTAGTTTAAGCCCCATAAATTAATCAATTCAGTTCACTCTATACTAAAAGGTGAAAGGTGTAGATTTTGATTTTTTTTATAATAATTAATTTCAGTATTAGTGTTCTGTTATCATATTTTTGGTACCAACACATATTACACATTAGACCTAGGACACACTCTATTAAATGATTGAATAATTTTGTTCAACATGAAGGAAAAATTGGAGAGAGAGAGAACATCCTACAGTTATTGAAGCTTAACTCAAATGTAAAGTAAGAAAATAGAAATAAATTAGGTTAAATTGTACATTATTCAATGCTAAAAAGTTAAAGAATTCAAAAAATATTAGGTTAACTAAAATAATAATAAAATTATGATCTACTTTAAATAAGTTCCCAGGAGAATTTTCACTTCACTTTTTGCAAATAAAAAAAAATTGTCATAATCTTTTTTATTCAGAAAAAATTTTAAGCCAAGAGAAAAACAGTACATAAATTGATTCTCAATATTATGCCTGCCATTTTATTGTTTTTGTTTAAGAGAACATTTTAAATAATACTTCAAGACAACTAATGAAAGTTTTGTTTGATCAATTGGTACATATAGGCTAATTTCTATACTATCATTTTGTTTATAGTTCCTCGAGTAGTCAATTTACATAGATTCAATAGTATTAAAAACAAAGAGGAAAAATTTACTACAAAAAAAAATTGAGATTTGATACTTTTTTTCAAAATTTGTAAATATTAATCTGAAAATAAAATGATAAACAGAATAATCTATCAAATTTATGTTAAAAACATTACAAAGAAACAAATGTTTAAAGATATATTTCTATTTTATTCATAAAGGTGCTCATTAAAATTTAATATTTTCCCTCTTAACAATGTCGAAAGCCTTTCAAAAGATATAATGATGATGCATTTTATATTATGCAGTTTAAATGAGATGTGAAACAGAATAATAGTGTTATTTAAAATGACATTCAAAGCATAATTGAAAAAGTAACTTACACGATATCCACTAAGGTCTGCCAAAATCATGATTGTAAAGTCTCTTCCAGATGTAAAAGGAAAAATGCCTTGTCTCTCTTCAACGCCCCAGGCACCTCTCTGCATGGTGTTGCGAACAACAACACGTCCATCAAATCTAATACTCATATGCAGAGCACGATCAGAGGCAGTATCCAATCCAGTCATCAGATTGATTTCGAACCTGAGGTTGGTAACAGAAAAATACAAAGAAAATCGATGACATTCATATTTGAAATATATGTTTTTCGAATAAAATTTTGATACAGATAAACAAAATAAAGCATTTAATTAAAAAAATATGACACTTGCATATTAACCCTCTGAGTGGTTAGCTTCCTCCTGAAAAATTATTCAGAAAGCGTTTACTCTTATTTTGACATTTGCTTTAAAAATGCAACAGACTTCTTTCCTTTCCCCCTTTTAAAACTTGGGAGGTCGAACGGGGACAATTTTGACTCAGTTCGGTCCCTTTGTAAAGTAAGAACCAAGAGATCAATCGTTTACAGCTAGCTGTTAAGTTGCCTTGGGAAATCTTGTTTGAAAGTTGTAGTGCAACTGGGTCGTTTCCCCTATATGTTTAGTCACAGTAAAATTAAAACAAAATGAAGGGTGGAAAACAGGAAATAAATAGTGTGTTAGAAGTTGAAAAATAATTATATTTCCTTCAAACAAAATTTATTTTTCTGTCATTTTTTAAAAATTAAATATATATATATATATTGGTATTGCGATTTGAACCAGAAAAAAGCATCCTGTATTCATTTTTGAATATGAGAGTAAGAAAATGCACTTACTTTCCTGTTTTTTAAAAAAGTAATGAAGTAAAAAGAGCGAAGGCCCTATCTCTTTTTTTAAACAATAAGACAATAAATGGTGCATATGGTGATATACATACGATGATTATATTTATGAAATAAAACCGATCTTTCTCTATTCAATTATATTTTTAATTTAAAATAACAAAAAAGGATTTCAATACTTTTAATTTATTTTAATTAAAATCATATAAATGATATTTTTATGTTAACTGAATATTTTTCGGAAAAAATCTAAATTTTCATTCCTAGTGTTCTCCTTTTCGAACTTCTTGTATTAAATAAAAATTTCTTTTCTACATCGGCATTTGTGATGGACATAACACACATTCAGTCAATAATTTTTAATTTAAATGGGGGATATACTTCTTCAAATGCACATGACAGTACTTCTAACCATATTCTACTCAAGTTTAATTTCTTATCTTTCTGTTTCTTTTATTACAAGGAAAAATGTCACACATCGATAACTACATTTTCACACAATTCAGTCATTACAAATTCTATTGTGAGAAAAGTTCTCCCTAATTAATTTTGTCTTTCAAAACAGTACACTTAAAACAATTTTGTTCAGTGAAGTTAACCGACAGTTCCACAATGTATCCATACCAAATTTTAAAAACAATTTTAACATTTTGAAATGCATCCTGTATTAAATTTTTTGAGTATACACAAATATTTCCTGCTGTATGGAAGACATAGTATGAGATGTGGTGTGTGGTTTTGAAAGAATGTTTTCATACATGTAGACTATTTTTGAAAATTTAAATATCACTAAAGCTGATCATATAACTGCAAATGAGCCTTATTTTAATGTGTGCTGGTATCAAAATAAAACACTTTACAATATTAAACAGCCTATGGGTTTATATTCAATATCAAACTATTTGCAAAATGTGTGTGTGTGTGGGGGGTTTACAACTTCTATTCAAATTGTAAAGAAACTGAAATATAAATATATCTTACTGCAGTCAAAAATATTCATAATATGTATAAATATCCTATTCCTCCACTTATTTCAGTACATTTTAAAAACTGTAGCTGAATGCAATTTTTTATATTTATAAACGAGGCATAAAAGCTCACACAGTCGTAAAAATGTCTTTATCATTTTTAAATATACTACTATAAAACGCATATGGATTGTAAGATCAGTTCTAAAATCCTAAAAGCTTTTAGAGGAGCAAAAAAACATGTAATTTTGGATTGATCAAAATTTTAATATAATGCACAAATATACATGTTATTAAGCAAGTACATTTGAAAAATCAAACTTCCTTCTGAAATAAACGTAATTGAAAGAAAAATGTTTAATTGCAAATGAGTGGAAATACATGTTTATCTAAGGGGTATCCCCAAAGTGAGGTAATCCTCAAACTTAAGACTCAAACTCAGTGGCACAACAATGCATGAGGGCCAGGAACTACTGTGCCCATCATAATACACGTGACCATTGACGCTGAGGTGCATGAACAGATGTCCCGATTTGGTGCTCTGTCTGAAGAGAGACCTTCAGTGTTTAAGACCCCAAGCAAGCTTTTTTTTTTTTTTTTGGTACTCATTTATCAACCCAATGTAGCAGGGATAAAAGGCAGAGTCGACCTTGCCCAGCCCGTTAATAGAACCCAAGACCTGTGGTGTGGAAGCACGATATACTACCACTCGACCCTATTCGGTGAAAAATAAAACTTAATGTTAGAATCTTATATAATTCCCTAATGAATGAGGCATAAAAGCCTCACATAAACGAGGCATAAAAGCTCACACAGTCGTAAAAATGTCTTTATCATTTTTAAATATACTACTATAAAACGCATATGGATTGTAAGATCAGTTCTAAAATCCTAAAAGCTTTTAGAGGAGCAAAAAAACATGTAATTTTGGATTGATCAAAATTTTAATATAATGCACAAATATACATGTTATTAAGCAAGTACATTTGAAAAATCAAACTTCCTTCTGAAATAAACGTAATTGAAAGAAAAATGTTTAATTGCAAATGAGTGGAAATACATGTTTATCTAAGGGGTATCCCCAAAGTGAGGTAATCCTCAAACTCAGTGGCACAACAATGCATGAGGGCCAGGAACTACTGTGCCCATCATAATACACGTGACCATTGGACGCTGAGGTGCATGAACAGATGTCCCGATTTGGTGCTCTGTCTGAAGAGAGACCTTCAGTATTTAAGACCCCAAGCAAGCTTTTTTTTTTTTTTTTGGTACTCATTTATCAACCCAATGTAGCAGGGATAAAAGGCAGAGTCGACCTTGCCCAGCCCGTTAATAGAACCCAAGACCTGTGGTGTGGAAGCACGATATACTACCACTCGACCCTATTCGGTGAAAAATAAAACTTAATGTTAGAATCTTATATAATTCCCTAATGAATGAGGGAGTCCAAACTTTTTTTTCATGTAAACTGTTTAGACGGAAATGGTTAATTATGAACATTTCACAAGTTGCATAAATTAAAATTAACTGTTATAGTTAACATAAATTTTTAAGAGTGCAAAAAGTGTATTTTGGCTGCACAAATTTTAAAAGGAATACGGTTACGAAAAAGTAGTACAAATCTATCTAAAGTAGGGTTGGTTACCTTAGATATTGTCAAACACAACAAAGTATTGGGAGCCAATTCCACAATTCGTTGTTATAAAAATGTATGGAAAATTACAAGACTTAGTTTTTGCATTTGTAATTCATATATTTTTTTCCCTGAGAGATTTAAAAGCTAGAGCGGCATCCATCAAAACTGCGGTTCCCTCTCTATTTTTCCAGATCGCCCCTGACTAAGCCGGCTCTGCCCTAGTAAGTGAAAATGCCGGATTTTGTTTGTCAAGATCATTTTATAGCAGACTGCATTTTTCATGTATTTTAAATGGTCGTTTTATATTTTCTACATCAATATCTTAATGTCTGAATTTAATATTACATAAAATTCTTGACATTCGCATCAATGACCATTATAATTTTTATTAGTATATGAATGTGTCATCAAACGATTACATGACTATTATTAACATATTATTTTAACCATTTAATTAATATTAACAACATAATGCACACAAATTTTCTGAACTTTAAAATAAATATTTCGAAAACCACTTCAGATATACTCAAAATTTTTCATTCCTATGCTTTAGCGCTTCTCAGTTTTGCTTCTATGTAAGAATTTATTGTAATTGTATATTCGTCGATTTTTTTAGTATATTTTTTGCTCTTAGCATGCAGTTTTCAACTGAATTGTATGAAATCTTTGAAATATATTAAAAAATACCAAAGAAGCTATATAATAAAATTTGAAATTTATATTATACTCAAAGAGTTGCTAGAACTTATGGTAAATAATTTTTAACTGCGCAATACATTTTTTTTTCGAAATTTCAAATGGAATTTCTAACAAAATTTTTAGCTTTATACGGTCGAGATTTCAAAAAATATCCACATTTTAATTACGTATTCAGTTAGCCTTTAAAAAAAGATAAATGATGAGGTATTTTGCATAAATAGATATTTTTGAATAATAATTCTAATGTTTTTGAATAGCTCTAATTTAAAATTGATTTTTATGTTTATTTATATGCATAAATGTCTACTGTAAATGTTTCCGTATATTTTTGATTACCATTTATTCAAACATTCAAGTTATAAAAAAAATGTGGGAAAATCTTCATTCATGTTGTCTTTGATGTAAACTGAAGTTCAAGCACTTAAAATTCAAATATAATTCTGTGTATTTTAACAATATATAACTAGGCACTGTACGTAAACTTCCCTGAACACTTGGGCTTTGAAATCTAAAAAAAAAAAAAAAAAAAAAAAAACTAATAGATCTTAATTAGTTTTTTTTTTTTCGTTATTATTTTTATCAAAGTGTAAGAAAATGTTTCAAATTATTTGATGAAGTTTAAATTTATTCCTTTTTAGTGGTTGGAAAGTTGAAAAGATTTCAAATTTTAAAGTGTTTGGTGTTTTATTAATTTTTTTTTGGCATCTTATGATGAAATAATCATGTTTCAAAAACTGAAAGCATTGATTAAGATAAGAAAAATGAAGTGAAAGAATATACTTTAAAAAAGATATAATTTGTCTAACTATATAAAATAGCAGATTGCCCTGACACGCCCCAACTTGTTACAGTTTCAAATTAATATGAAACCAAAAGGGAATTGTAACATATTTTACTTATGCGGTGGGACTTTTCAAAACTTTTAAAATACCAGCTAACAAACAAACACTTCCTTGGGGTGTAAAGAAATTTTTCCAATTTTTTACGATTGCTCCAGGGTCAAAACACGGGGTTCCCTGCGAGCCATAAAACTTCCTATCAGTGTCCTGCTGTGTTGCTTCCACGGTCCCTAATTATCTTTCCAGATGTTAAACCTTTAAAAGGGGGAAAGGATTTCGGAAAAGTACGGCTAATCCGCTTTTGAAAATGTTACTTGAAGGCAAAAAAACCCGTGCAGTGCATTTTTGAAGTATCTTTACGATGGAATTTTCCGTGCTAACCGCTTGGAGGGTTAACCTCCTGCTATCTGCAAATTTTAACACATTTTTGTTTGTACTAAAAAAAACATTTAGGAATTGTTTTTCAGAAGGTATCAGAGGTGGATTACATAACTTGTAAAATATGTGTTAGTAGTTAAACTTTCATAATAAATTCTTGGCATAAGGTTAATATGCAAGTACCAACCATTTATTTTCTTATGTTACCAATCTTCTCCATGCCAAATTTGACATTGACCTTCCAAAGTTACTCTGTTTATATAGCTGAAGAGTATCAATTTACAAGGCAATAGGATTTTATGGGACATTGTCTGACTTCTGAACTTGCTAATCTACTTTACTATATCTACTACATCTACCTTCTAAATTCAGCTATTCTGTGTTGCAGGCTATTTCTTGACAAATTACACCAAAAGCATAAAATTATGGTTAGTTTGAATTTCTAATGGCAAGAACTAGCATAAGAATCAACAAAGATCACATTATTTTACACTCTAATCAAATTAAGATATATTGCACAGAAAGATCATACATTGTATTTAAATACAGAATCCTCAATCCTCTAAATTAAGGCACAACTCAGATAAATGTACTTAAATATTTTAGACTTGAGAAATTAAGTAATGGTTCTTATAAAAATGCTTAACTTATAAAAATTTCAATTAAATTTTCTCAAAATTGTCTTACTTTAATACAAAATAGCTATTCAGTTTTCTTAAAAATATAGTTTAAAAATAAAACCAATGTAAATCTTTGTCTTCCTCATTCTATAATTTTTCAATCATTTTCTATTTCAGATCTAGAACAAACCTTACAAATTATTAAACCAAGTCTTTATTTCTTGGGACCATTTTTCATGAAGACAATTTAATAAAGAAACTATTGCTGTAATCACTGGCGTAGCAAGCTCCAAGTGGGCCCCATACCAAAACTCCTTCGGGGGGGCTCTTCTTTAGAAAAGAAAGCACAGTTAGTGGTACTGTAGTTGCACATGTTGAGGTCCCTGTATCATTGATACGGTGAACTACACCCCTGGCTGTAATATAAATGTATTTCTGAATTGAATAAATGCTGAATCACCTTTGAGCTCCATATGGAACAGCACCTTTGATTTCAACTAACTTTCCTTCATAGATTCCACCAGGAATTGGACCCCGATAAGGAACATTCTGGGAAGATAAATAACATTTTTAGCTTACACAGATTTTCATAAATAATCTTAAAAAAATATAAGAGGCCCCTTTTGAATTTGGTGATGCTTATCTAAATGCCAAAATAAGTTCAGCTCTTCATTACTTCATCTTCGCTTCACACTTATTGCTACATATAGGTAGTTTGGCAACCGATTCTGGTTGCCAAAAAATTGACTTTGCCAAGGGGCCACCTATTCAACACTTTTAACCACCTTAAAGTTTTAAAATAAACTTTAAAAATGGAAGGCATTACAACGAATAAAGTTTTAAACAGCATTAATTTTCCATTTTGAACATTAATTTTCATTACTCAATGCAATTTAATAAACATGCTGATTAGTTCAGAAAAATTCAACTTTTACAAATAGTTAAAAATAAGGAGACCAATCGTCCTCCTTTTATAGGTTCTGTTCTTCCACAAATAGTGTCCTCCTTTTCAATATTTTAAAACTAATGTGTTAATCTCTGCATTCCGAGATGGCAGGCCCAACTATTACATGCCATGTGGCGGTACAGTATAAATTAACGAAGATATTAATGCATTTTGTACATAATCAAACATATTTTCATCGAAACGATTTAAAAGATTGATGGTAAGCATATTTCAGCTACAAAAGTTAGTTTTATTTCGAATAATTTTGTCTTTCAATTAAAAATCCTGATTTTAAGAAAAATTTATTCCTTTAATAAAGAAAATTCAGGCATAATGGATAAATTTACCAATTTTTACGAAACATGTTTCCAATATGTCTCTCGAAGAATGGTTTAAAACAAATATCACAGGAAATAAAACTTTTCAATGGTGTTTTTTGACTTCATTGTAGGTAAATTGGGCAGATATAGAGAATCGTATTGAGTTTTTATCGAAAGAAATGACTTATTAAAATCGATGACAATTATCTGTTTGAAGACTGAAAGTATATTTAAATTCTGATAAATTAGAACAATGGGAAAATTAACGTGTAGAAATTGATAAAAGATGGGTGGAAATATTTCACCATTTCATTAATGAACTCATTCCATATGAAAATTTAGTTTTTTTTGTTGAATTAACATTGTGCTACCCTGAATCTAGTATAGCAGTTGAAAGAGTTTTTTTTTAAATTGGTAATGATTTTTGGACAAGTGAGAAATCAAGACTGAATGTTACTTTAGCTGTAGCACTTACCGTAAAGTTCAAAATGAAGGATATTTCTGCCCGAAATTTCCGAAGCATCAGAAAATGATATGACAAAAACATTCATTCAATGGAAAAAAGCTCGGTTACGTAAATAACTAAAGGGATGCAAGCGTAATTAATGTATTTTTGTTTGAATTAATAAAATGTTTCGTAAATTTTCGTCCTATTATTTGTAAAAAAAAAAAAAAATTGGTCACCTTACTAAAAACAAAAATAAATTTAATTTTGTAAAATCGGAGACGAAATAAATTGGGAAGTTTCTACTAAAACTAAGTACAAGATTAAAACAAAAGAAAGGCGTTTCTCAGAAACAATTTATACTTAAAGTTTTAAAGCACACAAATATAAAATATAGAAGAAAATTTTTTCCTCCAGTATTTTAAAATATAAGATGAACTATTAAGTAGTATTATTTAATACTTTTTTCCCTATTATTTTTCAAATATATATATGTAAATAAATAAATTACTTCAGGATATACTACAGCATCAGGATTTGGATAATATGGTTGACAATTGTCTCCAGACATACTTCTTTTATTAGTTAAGTAAATTAATAAGAAAACATAAAGAGTAGAAAATTCAAGGATAGCTGCACGGCTCACACCTCTCGTACAAAAACTAGTCACCCAAAATCACTTTCCCGGTAACTTAAGTACTTTGTTTTGTTTACATTTTCGTGGAGTGGCGGCACTCGAGCGAAACCGCATAATCACGTGGACATAAACGCCTACAATGTTCCTAAGCGTACAGTAAATGCTGCACTTCTGCGCATGTTTTTCGAATCTAAAATTGTAATTAAGATTATTTTATTAAACTAACGCACATTTATTTCTGCATTATAAAATTAACTAATAGCATATATCAATTTTATTAATTATTTATCTTGGGATATAACTCATATAACGGTAAAGGTGAATTTTCGCTTGCGCAATGTATCAGCTTTTTCTCAACAGACGATTTCATAAAATAATTCGAAGTTGTAGTACATATTCTTAAGAATTTTGCTGGTGTGCAGTGGTTTCGTATGAACTCTTTCATTAGACTTCAATTCCATTTCCAGAAACATAATTTTATGTTAAAAAGTATAATTATAAAATACTTACAGGTCTGACTACATGCGGCATGTTTCTGTTTTTTTCTGCTATGAGCTCTGCAAATATGTAAAAGTTTGACAATTAATTTCAATGCTTATATAAAACAGACAGAAAAAATACACATTTTGAGCTACTGAGTAAGCTATAGATTGAGCTTAAGAACCCCTGTCGCTGGGCATATGGCTAGCGAAGCGAGCCTCCATCCCATATCATAGATGTTAATGGTGCCTGGGAGAGTTAGAGTCCTTGATGAGGAGCTTAATGACATGAATATTTTCTACACCAAACATAAAAACCACATTCTGTTAACATATTTTATGCTTGGCAGAACAGCTTCTGAGTGCGAATATAATATTAATAAAAATCATATACAATGTCGATTTAAGCTCATTTCGACCCTGGGCGCAGAAGATCTACAGGCCCCCTTCGCTGGTGGATCGAAATTAATAATCTAAAAATCTGGTTCTCTCTAGCCCTGGTCCCCCGCACTAAGCGCCCAATGGATAAACCGGCACTGATCATTTATTAAACGTTTTAAATCAAATTAGTGCTTAAATTTTGCCTTAGCTGAAAGTTGCTCTCTATAGGACAACAACAATAGAATAAAAGACCCAAAGTAAATAAGGTCATTACATTTATCAATTTAATCAACTTGGCTTAGAATTTATAATTTCACATATAAATTTCCTTATTGCGTTTCTCATAACGATTGATTATTTTGAAACTAAATACAGCACAATATGTGTGTATTACATTAAAAAATGATTTTGAGATTTTCTTTTTTATCATTATATATATGTAATAGTATGCATATTGTTATCATTTTTAAAAATATAGATATTTTGATACAATTTCAACTATTATAACTGAAAAGAGCTTTACTTGCATGAAACAAAACAGCATAAGCATAATCAAGTCAAAGTTCAAATAGTGGAATAAATGTCAAACACAAAGAATCAATAAAAAAACCTTTTAGGGCGTGACATTATTATTGGGTGATAAAAATACAGTCGGTGTATCTACAGTTTACGAGTAAATTTCTCCGGCAGAAAATAACTCTCAGTTAAAGTGTAATCGAGACAAACGTTTTAAGTATAAATGCTTATGCAGAAAAAAAAATCAAAACAAAGGCATAGTGCTTAACATTAAGAACAGTTTAGTTTTCTTTGATATCTTCTTAGTTTTGTGATTAAGACAATGTTAAATTACAAATGTTGTTGAAGAATTAGCCTTCAGCACTTTATTTCATGCATTCATCTTGATCTTTTTAAAATCTAATTTTCATTTAATAAGAAATTCTAATAAATACAGTTAAAATTTATTTTATATTAAGAACTTCTTTTTCTATTATTACACAAGCTTATACTGTGTGTCCAGATATATATTAATGTTGGAATACTATAACATAACCTGCCTGTATTATATAGTTATATTATATCGCAAATTTTTTCTTTACAAAGAAATGAACTTTTATTAAAAATTATAAGAGTAGAAATTGAAGAATCAAACAGTGCAACATTTAATCATACTTTTTCACTTAAGAATTAGCTTCTATTGACAAAAAATTTGTATTCAGTTTCAAACTTTATATGTATATATATATATATATATATATATATATATATATATATATATATATATATATATATATATATATATATACTTTTACCTCGTTGAAATTTATTTTGATAAATTAAAAAAATTAATAAGTTAACATGTATGTTAAAATTTTATATCTTAAAATATATACCAAATTCGAAAGAAGTTTGAAATTCCAAAAAGAGCTTCGATCATGCAAATATGGTTATCGTAACGTTCAGAAACAACTGACCAATCCACCATCGTCACGAAAACGTATCACTTACTTTATGGTGCCAAAAAATAAATCAATTGAAATTGTATCTTCAAGTGACGAAAGCGATTTTGAACTTATTCATTACAGGAAGATGCGAGCTTTAGATTACTATAAAAAGCAGTGAATTATGTATGTGCATTTTGAAAACTTCTCCATGTATACAATAAGAAATTAAATGTTTTAAAAATGTTTGCATGTGGAAATTAATTATTTATATCGTTTGGAAATACTCTCTCATAAATTTCGTAAATAATTGACATATGTTTTAAGTGCGACTTTTTTTGTGCGGTCCCTCTCCACCGTATAAAAAAAAATTTCTGTAGTATGCCGACAAAGTTGTTAGTTGCAAGTATTTATGAAATTTTCTAATCCTTTTTTTGTGCGGTGCCTATCTACCGAAAAAAAACAGGTTTTACTGTATTTGGTTATTGTTGACACATACATTTAAAAATATTTTACAATTAAATACATTGTTTAGAATGGCATTAAAATTTTTATAACTGTGTGAGAAACTGCGCATTTTGCAAAATTTGCTATCTAAAATTGAGGATCTGTTCCTACTTAAATTTAGACTTTAATGTCGAATCTGTTGATATGCGTCGATAAGTTGTTTCTTCATTGGCAAGCTTTTTGATTTATCCCTTCATGTTTGAAGCACGTGACTTTAACGAAATTTAAAATTTCATTTTATCCATAAAATATTTATTTATATTAATTTTTATGAGCAAACTGCCTTAAATAATTCAATCTTTTATAAAAACTCAAATCTTTTATTAAAATTTTGACGCTAGGATTCCCTTTCGGAATCCCTGTCAAAGTTCCAGGGAATCCTAGGATTCCCGCGTAACTGAGTTTGAAGACCTCTGGCATAAAGAATATTATTACTGAAGACGATATTTTATATATATATACTATTTTATTTACATTATGTATGGGGAACTATATCAAAAAACGTAAACATGGATGAAATTCTGCTTTTATTCTAATTCTTCCTCCGTTTCCAATTCCGCTAGCTCAATAATAAGTTACATAAATCGAAATGACAACAGGAAGTGCGAAATATAACATGAGTGGCAACATTCTCCCAACTTTTGTATTGCATACAATCACTTTAAAGCAATACAAAACATTAACAACTTACTACACATTTATATTACAAACTTAAAATCTTATATATGACATTAAAAAAGGAAAATCATTAACAGATCACAAGTTCAGTCAGGAATTAACAGACGGCCACATCGAGATTTCTTTCCTTCATCCAGAACATCAGCAGCAGTAGGGCCCGGGATGTGTGCAGCTATATCAGTTCCTCGGTGGTCCTCAATAGCACTGAGCTCTACAGAATAAATTCATTGAAGCGGTCGTATGATCTCACCATTGGCTAGTCGTAATTTGGCCACACGCCTTCCTTGCCTGGAAACAATTCGATCACTTGAGCCAAAGGCGAATTCATTCGGTTTGGGTTCTTTGATTCAACTATGACGATAAATTCTTATTTTCGAGCATTTTCCCACCATAAAAATATAAGGACATCTCTATCTTCAGTTCTCAAACGTATCTGTAGAAATGCCTGTTTCACATCTGTAATTACACCTATGGCACCAAAACGGAATCTTAATAGTAAAGGCTCTATTTTATGTATAAGACTTGGGCCCACACTTAAGCATTCATTCAAAGAGGCAAATCCCGGTTTCTTGAACGAAGCGGCGAAAACTGGGTGGACCTTTGTGGTATTGCTTGAAGGCTTAATGACGGGTCTGTGAGGTAGGTAATGGACTTCCTTGGCAAGCCTATCTATTGGGCAGCTTCTAAAATGCCTCCTGACTCCCACTGTCTAAATACGTTATCGTAGGCTTCAAAGTAATTTTCGTTTATCAAACGCTTAGTTGCTGTACGAAGTCTGGATTCTGCTGCGTCGTATTTATCATATACAGCAGGATGTCCAGCTAGCCATGGTAAAGCCACTTCATATCTTTGATCTTCACAGATCCTAATTGTTTCCTTAAAATGGGTCAAAGTTTCTTCTTCAAGAAGGCTTTCATTTTTCTTCTCTATGGGATCTGTATTACCCAAAACTTCTAAATCCCACATTTTAGGCACGTTCATATTTTGCAAGCTCAATGTTACCAGATTAACAACTTTCCTTTTCTTTCTCAGTCCTAAAATTGTCCAACCGAGCAAGGTCTCAACTGCAGATACTCCTGAAGATAATACCTCTATTCTGCCAGTCAAAATGCTTCCAAGTATATCAACTCCCAGAAGAACTCGTATAGGTGGTGAATCTCTTCCGATATCTGTAAGTTTTATTCCTCGGGAAGCAAGCTCAGAAAGCAATTTTCTATCATGTATTCTAGGCAGGGTTGAGCATATCTTTTGTTGCTCGAGAACAGACAATGGCGTTGTATATTTGTGATTTAAACTTTCCACGTTTACCATACATCTCTTATGCTCAGAAGCAGGGGAAATTCCTCCGCCAAACAGTCCTTGAGAAAATATTTCTCTTCCTGATGGAGAAAGGAATAGTTCTGCAGCTAAATTCTTTTCAATATAGGACCATTGGGATCCATCGTCCAACAATGCTCGAACACAGACTTCCTTGTCTCTATTTCGCAGTCTGATCATAATAGTTTTGAGGTACATTCATGTTCAGTGGGAAGATTTGTAAGTAATGTTTCTGTAGATTTCTGCTCATTATCGGCTGTTCTGTTCTTAGACGAAAAATTAGTTTCCTTTTCCTTGCGTAAATCTGGGTTAAATAATGGATAATATCTCCGTTTGCAAATTAAGCATCTCACTCTACTATGACAACTTTTTGTTAAATGTCCAACCTTAAGAGACAAACGAGACAGCATCTTTTTTTTATAACTTGTGATTTTCTGTCCTCATAACTCATATCAGATAACTTTTGACAGTCTTGACTTAGATGAGGGCGGTCACAGAAAACACAATTAAGTTTTGCGCCAGTTGTACTTGAAATTAACATAGCTGCAGTGGGTTCATCTTTGTGGACCGATTTCTGACAATCTTTTCGTATAGCACCACTTCCCCAATTTTTACTGAATCCTTCACGAGCTAAACGTATCATTTCTTCTGATTCGACTTCATGGCGTAAAAAGCACATCAGTTTTTCCAGGGATCTCTGACTTGCAGCATCATTAGTACTTTCTGAAATTCTTCTCCTTTCCCACGCTCGCAGAACATTTTCTGGCAAACATGACTCCACCAATGGCTCAAGAAAGTCAGCAAATTTTTCTTTTGTGCGCCCTAAGCTTTCCAATGCTCTTAATTTTGTTTCTAGCATATCGTAGAGGGTGACTAAATCAGGGGCATTCTTTTCAGTCGTAGCATTTTTCAGAACCAGTGAAAGGAGATCGCGGACATATACTTGCACCAAGAGATCTTTCCCGGCCAAATCTTAATTTCAGCTATTCGACGACCTTTGGATAATTTTCAGCTGTTATTGGGAAACTCAATATTAATCTAGCAGCTTTCGAATCAGGCTCCATAGACTGGTATAAATATTGGAATTTGTCTATAGCAGTCAGTTCCTCCGAGTCATGAAATTTTGAAAATATACTCCAAAATGTCAAATATTCCTTAGGATCACATGAAAACATCTTTAATTCAAATTTAGGTAATTTTAATTTTACCACATCACGCTCGGAAGAACTTTCTAAAAGAGATCCAGAATCTTTATTTAATAGCGTTTCTATCTTTGATTTAAGCTCAAAAAAATTATTTCTATAATCCTCTGCCCCCTCAAAATCAGCTTCGTATTCGGTAGCAGTAGCAGTATTTTCTAAAAGTAAATCTGAAATTTTATTCTGAATCTCATCTAAACGTAAAAATTTATCTTGTAACTGAGAGTTCAATGCGGACAGCTTATCGCCATCCTCTCTTGGCGTCTTCTTTAGTCGCCAAATATTCTTTCAACTTATTCGCCGTAGCCGTAAACAAAGTTCTTAACGACTTCCGTTTTATTTTCAAAGCATCCATATTTATACGCAAACTTAAAGCAGTTACTTGAAATGATTCGTAATAAATTCTCAATGTCTGTTTATAAAGAAGAAAATACAGTGAGTATGCTTTCTTAAACTTTAATCACTCTCGTAAACATCATAAATAGAATATCGTAACTCATAAGCAGTAATCTAAATTATTCGTACCTGTACATTATATAGTTCTGAATTCTTCGAAAGCAGAATTCTGTCCTGTCACGGACGCCAATTTATTATGACTGAAGACGATCTTTTATCTATATACTATTTTATTTTCATTATGTACGGTGAACTATATCAAAAAACGTAAATATGGATGAAATTCTGCTTTTATTCTAATTCTTCCTCCGTTGCCAATTCTGCTAGCTCAATAACAAGTTACATAAGTAGAAAAGACAACAGGAAGTGCGAAATATAACATGAGTAGCAACAAAGAATCTAATTTTCACTTTCAATATACTTTTTAAAAAAATAATAAATTTCATTTCTTTGGGATTGATAATGGGCAAACATTTACCGATCACTATAACGGTTTAGATAAATAATCTTATGTGGAACATAAACACCAGCTCGATAAACATTTCTTCATTTTTAGTTGTCCCACTTTATAGATTGTGCGCAGTGGAGTCAACAGGCTTGTTTTCGACTTATCATACGGGTTCCAGCTCGAACCAATGCTTTCAGATGAAAACTTGGCAGCAAGCACCGATTTCAAACATTACATTATTTTATCATTGAGAAAATGCTTTTGCAATTTGTAGGAAAGCGGGATCCCTGCATATATTTTATCCATTCTCAAAGAATCTGGTTCTTCTAGTCGTCTTCATAATCTATCAAATTATTGAGAGAGAGAGAGAGAGAGAGATGTCACTGTCATTCAAAGTTTTGTCTTCAATTAAGTGCGTGCTGCTAGTGCGTTTACCAAAAGCATTTGAACGTGCATTGTTGAGAGACTGTTTATAACCAATGAACAGAGCGTCTTGAAGTGTATTTATGAAACATTGATAGCAAATATTACAGTGGCGCCAAAGTCGTTGATATTCATATACCGCATAAAAAAGATCTTACAAAAATAAAATTGCACAAAAATAAGATTTCATAAAAAAGGACCACACAAAAAGAGGTTCTACTGTATAGAAGAAAATTAATGCAGAATATGAAATGGGCAGCAGACATCTACAATTTACTTAAGGTATCCGAACACGTTGAAAATGACCAAATTCGGACAAGACCGATATTTTTGTTTTCTATTTTATTTAATACATTTATATTTTGGCTTTACAAAACATACTTTGTTTTGATTCTATGCTTCTTAGAGGCCAAGTTACAATCAATTTTATTAAGTTAGAAAAACCGGAAGTGGGTCTTTGATCTACCAGAAGTGGGCATTTAAATTATTCGAAATCTATCATGGCGAGTCTGATCACATAAAATATTACAAACGTATTTCTATAAAACTTTTTGCACCTGATATTTATGCTATTTCTAGAGAATGTACTAAAATATTTCTTATAGCATGAATATTATTTGAGTTAGGGCCTGTTATTTAAATAATGGTCTCATAAAAGCGTTATTTTTCTTATAACGTTTACTCAATCATCTCTAAAAGTTTCAAATTTTAATAAAACATTAAAATTTTAGTACATTCTCTAGATAAATGCCTCTAGATTGTTTTGGTAATTCTTTTACTAATATAAGTTTATTACTTTTTCTCTAATTGCTTTGAAGTTTTACAAAAATATTGCTAAAATTTCACATATAATTGTGATTTTTATGAAAAATTCTGGCAATTTATTTTAAATATTGTTGATTAAATATTAGTATTTATTGGTATTGAATCCTAAAAAAGCCTTTATATGTTTAAATATGTTATTTTGTCAAAAAGTACTCTGAACGTGTTCGGATGCCTTAAGACTTCGATGGCGTGTGTAAAAAAATGCAAACTCATTATTAAATATAACCAGTGATAGATGGCATCTGGAGCACGAATTAATGAGTAAATTACAGTATTATATTGCGTCAAAAATTTATACAGCATTTTTTGGGGTCTTTACTTAAAGACCAAAGTAAAGAGTTGTGAGTGGGATCTCTACTTTAAACATAATTTGAAGTGAAATTTTCTTCTAAGGCTTTTAAATTGGGTTCTTTGGATCAACTTGATTGCTTCAAGGGTTCCGTGAGACCCCTGCTTTAAGCCAAGGCTACTCGAAGAAAGGAACATTTCTCCATCAGAGCTAGGATCCAAAGCATTTAATTGCATTGGTTGGGATATGGAAAGGGTGGTTTACTTTGAACTGCTCGATAATAATCCAACTTTCGCCTCAGGAATCTACTGCACACAGCTTAGAGAATTTATAATGGGCTATATTTACTCAACAACCAGCATTTTTAAATAAAATAAATGTGATTATTCAAACAGATAAAGCCTTTCCGCGTATCGTATGGATAACTCAACAGAAGACGTTTTAGAAATTTCACCTCATCCACCTGATAGAGTCCTGTCAGATTATTGCATATTGAGAACTCTGAAGAGCTTTCTTGATGGGAAAATTTCAGTAATAAACAGCAGATCGAAATTCTTTTTAAAATACCTTTGCTACAAAGTTCTCACAGGAAGGAATTAAAATTTGTTCGAAGGATGACAATATGTCATAGAAAAGGATGGTGATATATTTGATTAATCCTTCATTGCATATTGTTGCCAATTGTCTCTCTCTTTCTCTACATTCCACTTAATTTTATTTAAAAAAACCTGAACACACATTCATATCCATAGATAAAAAATCATGTGTGACGAGAAAAAACAATTTTTAGCGTGTAAATTATGTTTATTTTTGACATTTCAATGGGGGTGAGTGATAAAGTTCAATGTGTTACTTGGAGATAGATTTTCTATTTTCGAATTTCTAATAAATCTAATTGTGAAAAAAAATTACTTCTCATTCATGTTTGATGTTGCACTTAAAAATTTCTATTGGATATATGCTAGATTTTTGGTAAATACTGTATGTTGCCCAATGTCTATATATGCAACTTTTTTCGAAATAAATATATTACCTGGATTTTTTAATTAACCTATGACTACATTACTAAAGGTGTTTTTTTTCCAGGTATAGAAGTTTAAGTTGGCATTACTTTCCAAGATGGCGACCGATTTAACAGCTGTCAAGTGATTTATTCTCAGTTTGGTTTGGCAATTCATCAAAACGATCATCAAGCAAGGCGTAGATTCGTCGAATGGGCTCAAAACGAGATTGCCTTTGTTCCCGATTTTCATAAGCGAATTTTGTTTAGCCATGAAGCGTACTTCTGGTTGAATGGCTACGTCAACAAACAAAACTGCCGCATTTGGAGTGAAGCTAATCCACAAGTGTATGTCGAAACACCGTTACATCCAGAAAAACTGACTGTTTGGTGCGCTTTATGGGCTGGTGGAATCATTGGTCCGTACTTCATCAAAAACGATGAAGGCCACAACGTTACAGTCAATGGTGATCGGTATAGAGCCATGATTACTAACTTTTTCATTCCTGAATTGAACAATCATGATGTCCAGGAGCTGTGGTTCCAACAAGACGGCGCAACATGTCACACAGCTCGTGCCACAATCGATTTATTGAAAGACACGTTTGGTGACCGCCTAATTTCACGTTTTGGACCTGTGAATTGGCCTCCAAGATCTTGTGATTTAACACCGCTAGACTATTTTCTGTGGGGCTATGTAAAGTCATTGGTCTATGCGGATAAGCCACAAACGCTTGACCATTTGGAAGACAACATTCGCCGTGTTATTGCCGATATACGGCCACAAATGTTGGAAAAAGTCATCGAAAATTGGACGTCCAGATTGGACTACATCCGAGCCAGCCGTGGCAGTCATATGCCAGAAATCATATTTAAAATGTAATGCCACAAGATTATCTTTCGAATAAACAAATTCATGTCAATCGAATAATACATCGTTGTTTTATTGTAATTTAAAGTTCTATACCTCTAAAAAAACACCCTTTATAAAACATGATTTTTTAAAACTCAAAACAAAGAATCATGCATTTCAGTATGCATGATCAGTATTGGTACCGAAATCCTGAATAACTTGCCGCACAAACAATACTTTTTTCATCTGGAATAATCCGCTATATTTTTTGAAAAAACTTACCTGTTATAGTTTTGTAGAGTAGAGACAATCAATTCTGGCTTCAAACTTTCTACTAGGTCTAGCAAAGTGTATTAAAGTTCAAATGGCTTATTTAAATTTCAATCAGCACTTTTAAACTAACCGATAGCATATCTGAAAATGCTTAGTCGCTACAAAAATGATTAAGAAACATAAAATTTAATTTTTGAATGATTTTTAAAGCTTTAAATTTTTAAGGGGACTTCTGCGTTAGAAAAGGCATATGAATTAATATATATTATTTTGATATTCAGGGTCAGTTGGATTAAGAAGATACATGTAAAATTGTTTTAAGAATATTAGAAAAATTTAAATGCAATTTTTTGGCAAAAATTGGAGCAATGACATATTTTCAAAGCATTTTCCTTTCATGAAAAATGATTCTATGATAATAATATTTTTCCTATAAATATCTCAGACTTCTACACAAAGCCTGAAAGAGGAATTTTTATCGATATAATTTCGAAGCGGATTTATTCAAATAATTTAATACGTAAAAGTACAGAGTTTGGACACAACAAACACCCATTATTATTTCAATTGATCGTAACTCTGAAAATAATGTTAATTTTGCAAAAGTCTTATTTAGAGGTTTGTGAGAGAATATACCTCTGTATAAAAGTTTCAGCTATATATGGGCACAATATTATGATTATAGAAGCACTTTTCATATGTTTTAAAATATGTCGTTCTTTCTTTGTTTTTTGTCAAAAACTTGCATTTAAATGATTTTTTTCTTGTAATAACATTATTAAAAGAATTTTATATGATTTTTTAAATTCAACTGACATTATATATTGATGGGAGGTCGCCGGTCCCTAAGGTTACAACTGTAATTTTTACATCTGCCCTGCTCTTGTTGTTTACAAGAAACGGAATTTGGAATGCGTCTTTCTTACCCCACCAAAAAAGGGTGACATGTTCCCACGCCTAGAAAAGGGCATTGTACTCATAAATATATCATGGTATCGGGAGTGTCATTAGGATTTCCCGCGCTTGGGGATGTCGCTGACCGTGAGACGGTATTCATCCGCTGACTTTAGACCAATGAGAGAAAATTATGCAGTCACTGTAAAGAATCCGCTCCAGCACACAGAAGCAAGTCGCCACGGAATAAAAAGGAGATGCACCCCGATTTATCTCTCGCTCTCTCTCTCTGACGCACTCTCTCACACCCACTTGGTCTGACACGTCCCTTCCCATTCTGAAAGCCGCGGGACTCCAAGCGGCGACATGACTCCTCTTCCTCGCCTCTTTCTCAGAGTTAAGTAAAATCCCCTGTTATGTGTCTCTTTATGCTTTAACTTAATTTTTATCTTATTGTTTTAAATAAATTAATGGTTATTTAAAGAATGTCTTTTGATTTAGCGTACTATTTATTTGTCTTTAAAAGATCTAATGTTTAAACTTAAGCTATAACGTGACGCTAATAGAAGAGTAGAACCGGGTTTTATTTAAAATGGATTTAATGGGAATAAATTAAATAGTTTAAGTTTAACCAGCGTCGCATTAATATATACATAGATAAATTATTCATTTATACGTCTTTTCAAAATCGTGGTTTCGAACTTAGTCACGTAAACTTTCTTTCTTACAAAGAGCGCTCTAGTTTATTAGATGATAAACTTCAAAAATCTATTCAATTTAAACATTTATCCTATATGTAATAAATTTTTTAGGGATATTAAAAATATATCACAATTTTTTAGTAAATGTGTAAACTAGAAAAAAATACTAATTTTGAATCTCAAAGATCGATTTAGTTGTGTGGGTTCAAATATAATATATATATGTAACATAATATGAACCTTTTAATATTTCTTATGATAAACCAATGAGAGATTAACTTTTTAACCCATCATTTCTCGAATTGTGTAAAAGATTAGTCATTTAAAAAAATCAATTTTAAAGTTAGTGCGGGAGAAAATGCATCATTTTCGGTTTCAAATGAGACAAAATAAAAAAAAATTCAGTGAAATATATTAATTAAATCAGCTAAATAGCTTTTCTATTTTTAATTTTGTAAGTTATCAGATACTAGCTGGTATACCCGTTCTTCGCACGGGTGAACTGAAAAATTAAACACAGATTGAAGGATAAAGAAGTTTTAAATGAGTTAATTTTACGTGAATTGCAAATTAAACAAAAAAAAAAAACTTTTTGCATATCTCAGCTAAACAAAAAAAACCACCTTTGTTAAATTTTAAGTATGAAGATCTAATAGTTGATAAAAAGGATTTTTTGTTTTTGTTTTTAACACTCTTGAGGGTCGATTTTTGAAAATAACTCCCTAAGATGATCTCTGCTCAGCAAAAGTAACACATTGTTAAAAGTGTTGCGTAATGAACGCTTAAAATATAGTAAATAATTTATATCTGAAAGTGTAAATACATTAATATTACTTTCTGTTGTATTTATTTTATGTTAAAATTGTAATATTCGCAAGCAACGCGTTTCTTAAATTATAATGGCGATTCAATGTAAAACATAGCAAAATGTTGACGATAGAGTAAAGTTGGCAAATGTCTAGCTACTTTCATAGCTCGAGCTTTATTAGAGCCTTGAAAAACCCGCCGTGTATGGGAGCGATGCACGTTAACCCTTTATCTACCGCATTATGATTTACTGAAGTTTTTTCATGCAGTATTTTTTTTGGATCACTACATTGAAAATTAAGGGATATACATAAACAAAATACTCAACTTTCGGAAATTTAATCCGTTAGAGCTAATTAATTAATTAAAGATATTCCACTGTAAAATTAATTATATACACCGTTCATTTAAAATAAATAGTCAAATCGTTTTCTAAAGTCTTCATTAACACAAAAACATAAGACTTAAATTTTGACAAACTATTTTTTCGGGATAAAAATAATAATCTTTGCAATCCGCTGAAAACGCCGTCAGCTGAAAACGCATATCTGCTGCAAAACTGTTCGCCTTCCCCGCTAAAATACTCATCATAAGACCCGTGCTGCCATAATCTTGGAAGAGTGGATTTCAAAGAATATTCCTGCTAAGTATTGGTAGAATATTCCTTCTAAGTTGGCGTGGTGTGGTAGTTAGGAGAAAGTGGTGCCAGCTCAGGTGTCATCCACGTCACTTAACCATGGTTTAAAATTACGTGGTCCGTTGCCAAAAGCCCTCGTGTAGCTGAACAGTGCGACGTTAATATTCACTCACTCTAAAAAATACAGTACAGTAGTTATAATTATTTTTATACTTAAAAATGCAATATCCGCCTATTTAATTCAAATTATAGCGTTATAATTAACTACTAACCACAAACAAACTATGGAAATATGTCCAAATGATGTAGTGTGAAAGACAAAGTTCATCTACTGTAAGTACCAGAAGCAATAAAAGTATTTATTTTGAAAAAAGATCAATTTCTTACTACCAAATGTGCATAATAAAATCATTAAAAAACATTCAAATAAAGAGAGATTTATAACAATCTCTCCCTTCAAAACTTAGTTTTATTCTGAAATAAAATAAATTAGGGATTATGCTGTTTGCAGGAATTAATTAGAAGCGAGCGCCTTGCGTAGCCAAAACAAAAAGAGTTCTTTCACAAACAAAAAATAGATATATGCTGACGAGGGCTTTTTTGCAGCGGAAGTCAGAATTGCTTGCAGATGGCAGAATTTTTTCCTACTTCCTTGGCAAATATCGTTATATTTTGGGCACTTTTCACAAATCTTTATAAATTATAGCCTATGCTATAAATTATAGCCTATGTGTCATTCTGATGTATAAGCTATATTACTGTAAAGTTTCATTAAAATCCACTCAGTTGTTTTTGCGTGAAAGACTCCCAAACATCCTCCACAAACTTTCGCATTTATAATATGGGAAAATGACTACAACCTAAGGATGATAAATGATTTATTTAACAAGATGAAATATCTAGATTATACTGAACAGCAAAGGAGAACGTCTTTCTCCTACGTCTAAAGCTTAGCGTCTCTAACGTCCGTCTACATATTTTCCCGTGTGTCCTTTTAGTCGGACATTCCTGACGGGGTGTGACGTCAGTGTGGATTGCTCCACCCTAAGTACAGGGGGAGGGGTTGTCCATTGCACATATCCAACCCTACATCGGCCATCATGACCAGGAAGGCGACCTCGCCTGATTACATAGAATGATAAAATGTACAGATACATAGTAATGAAATTTTAAAAATGTACACAGTTACACAGTAGATGAAAGAACTATACACAACACAAAATATCATCAAAGAAAAAGTACAAAAATACTGAAAAATGAACAAATTTAAAGTAATATTTCATAAATAGAAAAAAATTTCATACATTACCACTGGGGTAAAACAAATTATGTTAACGATACAAATAAGATCAAGGCTAATATAAGAATCTGGAATAAGGAACAGGAACATATTGAAGCAAGATGCTCCTACTTCTAAACACTTAAATTTGTACTAAAATGAAATAAGAAAATGTTAGAGTCACGTTGTTATTTGGTCATCAGCCTGTTGTGCTTTGAGAAATTGAAGATGAACACTATTTTGGATTAGCATACAATGTGGAGGTCGACTGAGAGCATCCACATGAGCCATCTTTGAGCCTGTACGGTGCTCTGTTGTATAATTAAATTCTTGGAGATAAAGTGCCCATCTGGCTATCCTGGGGTTAAGCTCTTTTTTACTTAGTGTTTTGACGAGGGCGTCACAGTCAGTAATAATTTTGAATGATGTTCCTAGTACATAGATGCGAAACTTTTTAAGTGCTTCGACCACTGCAAGGACTTCTAGTTCAAAACTAGTGTACTTTCGTTCATGGTCTGATGTCTTTTTTGACATGTAGAATACAGGGTAAAACTGGTTGTCATGTATGGATTTTTGGAGTAGGACTGCACCCAAACTATCGATTGACGCGTCAGTGTGAATCTCAGTGGGAGAATTTTGGTTAAAAATACTTACAACGAGTTGTTGGAAAAGTAAGTATTTTAATTTTTGAAATGCTGTCTGTTGTTCAGCATAAAATTGGAAAAGGGAGTCTTTACGAAGGAGGTCACTCAAAGGTTTTGCTATGGTCGAATATGAGGGTAAAAACTTTCTAAAATAGCCAGTAAGACCTAGAAATCGGCGAACGTCTTTAATATTTTTAAGATCAGGATAATTAATAACAGCTTTAGTTTTTGAAGGGGAAGGAAACAATCTACCGTTTTCTATAATATGGCCAAGAAACTCAATTGTATTATGTAAAAATTGACATTTTTCAAAATTTATTTCAAGTCCGTAATCACAAGCTACCTGTAGAACAATTTTTAGATATTCAAGGGATTGGGACTCATTAGCAGCGGGAATAATGACATCATCCATATATGGGAGAACAATACTTTTCGAAATCAGATGTCGGAAAATGGCATTTATGTACCGCATAAAGGTGGAAGGACAAGTACTCAGTCCAAAAGGCATTCGTCTAAATTGATACTGACCATTGTGAGTAACAAAACTAGTGAATTTACGGCTCCTTTCATTTACCGTGACATGGAAAAATCCCTTTTTTAGATCTAGAGTAGTAAATATTTTAGCATTTTGGAGACAATCTAAAATATCGTCAATTAAAGGAAGAGGATAGTTATCTTTAATAAGTTTGCGATTTAAGCGTCTATAATCAATGCAAACTCTTGATTTCCCGTCTTTTTCTTTACTACCACAACTTGACTAGCGTAAGGGGATGAACACGGCTCAACAATTCCATTTTTAACCCATTCATCAACTTGAGCGTCCACTATATCTCGTTCAGCAAATGGCAAACGTCGGGGCTTATGAAATATCGGTTCGTCGTCGGTGAGAGCGATATCAAGCTCAATGTTTACAGTTTTTGTTTTTTAGGCGTATATGTCGATAGCAGTTGTTCGACTTCAGCTCGATTATGTTGAGAAACATTTGGACCGATATCAAATGTGGGTGAACCGTCAGAAATCGTCATAATAAAATTTTCATTTTCATTATCAGATGGCCTTAAAATTTGTGCAAATTTTACGCCTGTAGGCGAAATATTTAGATGTGCTTGTTTAATTACGTCACAACCGATTATAAGGTCATAATTTGTACAAGAATTTGGTACAACAGAAATAGTAACAGGAAAAATTTGATCATCGATAGTAATTTCAGAATCAAAAGTTCCTATCACATTAATTCGCGAAAACCAAAACCTGTTAATAATGTGTTGGTTTGTTTCAGTGGCGGTGCATCTATATTTATGTAAGTAGAATTTCTTAATAGTGTTAAATTGCTGCCTGTGTCTACTAACCCGTTAAGTTTACGCCCAAAAATTGTTACGTCTTTACACATATTAATAGGAGAAGGCAATTCATGCACAGCATTTACACCAGAAGGTGGTGTAGAAGTGCTATTTAAATTAGCTCGTCGGCATTCAAATGATTTGTGACCATAAAGATTACATGAGAGGCATCTGGGGCCAAGTGAATGATTAGGACAAGATTTTGATAGATGACCTATATCATTACAATTAAAACAACGTAGGGGATTTTTAGCTGCGTCAGAAACGTTAAATCTTGTGGGTTTTCTTTGGAAGCTTTGTTGTTTATAATCACGTCCTCGGCTTTCATATGAATGACGAAAATTCGGTGAATTAGAGTTATGTATTCCCATGTTTTTAATGAGTTTCATAGGTACGTAATTTCTGCTTAAATTCGGAAAATGAGGTTGCACCATAGAGGATTATTTTATCTGAACGAGGCCCATCATTTCCGTTAATTACGTACTGGATAATTGATGCTTCGTCAATTTTTGAATCACATCTATTTGCTAATTCACGCATGGAATTAAAATATTGCATTAAAGTCTCGGTTTTATACATTTTCCTTTTTTCTAATTCACGGTGAATTTCTATTGAAGTGACTGAATCCGAAAATTCTTCAATTAAAGCTTTTTTGAATGACTCGTATGTATTTAAATTTCTTTGTGAAAAAAGAAATGATTTAGCAGTTCCACATACTAGACGTTTCGCGAAAATTAATTTTTGAGAAGAACTGATAGCTGGGAATAAATCAAAATTTTCTTCAACATCGCGAAAGAAACTATTTACAGAATAAAAATCTTCCCCGGTAAATTTTCTACTAGTCGCCGAAATATCCCGCAATAAAGTCCAAAACTGGGTATTCATCTCTGTAAGGGAAACGTTTGAATAGGGAGGAAAAGTATTTTGTGTACAAAGAGATGAAACGTTTTGATGTGCCGGCATGAAAGAATAACCTTGAACGCTGGGCAGGGGAGAATTACTGACCGGATGTTGTTGAAACGGGGAGTGCTGGTCTGTCCCTTCCGATGAAAAATTCCTGTCTAACGTGATTCGTTTTGAAACGTGGTTTTTGAAACTACGTTTTCACCTTCAGAAAAGGATGCCTCCGAATTATTTAATGTTAGTTGGAATTCATCTAAGTTCGTCAAAGCTTTAAATATACTATTGCATAAATTTTGCTCATTTGTTTCTACGTCTAAATGCAATAAATTAGCGACTGAGATAAAAATCAGGCAATGAGAATTCGGTTAAAATTTTTTTCTTTGTGTTCTTCAACTCTAAACTCTTTAGGGAATGTAGAAAAATTTCTTATTTTATTTCGCGAAGAACGGTCAAATTCGGTGAATCCTAATATAGAATTTAATGTTTTTACAGCACGAGTTGTACCACATTTCAACGAATTAGCAATTATAGGAATATCGCCTAATTTAATTTTTTTACAGGACATCTTAATATACAAAATTAATGACTTTGAAAATTTAGACGGTGCAAGGTTGTAATCAATATTTCCCTATCACACTTTGAGTTAAAACTACTAAATACAGTTATTTTAAAGCCAAAATAAACAAACAAAAAAAATACGTTTAATTAAATTTTGCCTACCTGGGGTTGGGGAGCAGTCCGTACAATAAATCCAAAACCAGTTGAGGCACTAAATGAATCCAAGAAAAAGAAATTCCAACAGCAACACGTTTTTACGCTTTTTGCAATGTAGCATCCACTGAAGAAAAATATTAACGCGTCTTAAAAATTTTCTCTCGTCTAGAGGAGATTTTGCTTAATATGCAAGAGAAAGGTCGAGCCCCCAAAATATGGGAAAATGACTACAACCTAAGGATGATAAATGATTTATTTAACAAGATGAAATATCTAGATTATATACTGAACAGCAAAGGAGAACGTCTTTCTCCTACGTCTAAAGCTTAGCGTCCCTAACGTCCATCTACATATTTTCCCGTGTGTCCTTTTAGTCGGACATTCCTGACGGGGTGTGACGTCAGTGTGGACTGTTCCACCCTAAGTACAGGGGTAGGGGTTGTCCATTGCACATATCCAACCCTACATCTCAATATATATCTAGATTTAATTTAACACCCATTACATGCTTAAGTGTGTCAATTTGTACTACTTCCTGGTTATATAAGTACTTTATATTATTTAATTTACACATACCTAATGTAGCATCATAAACCGTTGTTATTACAATACAAATTATTATGTTAAAATATTGTTTAATTAAAAAAGCATGAGAATTGTCGATATTATACTAATTGTAACAAAATGTGATTTTTATTACCACTGATTATTCGGTCACATTTTAAGTCATGGTTTATCTTTTCAACAAGTTTCGTTTTCAACTTCCTTCAGGATGTCCTTTGCTTGATGTCATGCAGGGATAAAGTTAATATGTTGACTCATCTATTGCACCATTCGAGGCCAATGAGAGTGTGGAGATCTCAGTCATTTTTAACCTCTGTGCCGCCAAATTATTTTAAAAATTATTATTTATACTTTGAGAAAAAAAAGTGAATGATTCGGCTGTTTTAGGGAAATAAGCTATTCACAAAATTATTATTCACCGTCTGACCACATTAGAGGAGACAGTTATTCATTGCTTCCCAAATTTAGATATAAATTTTTTTTTATTAGATTGTGTTCTTATTCCATTTGTGATAACGGATACATCTTTTTATGAATAAACTTTGGATGAAGAAGAACTCATTTCGTTCTGTAATAATCGAGATTTAATTTCAATACATTCGGAAGAGCCAATTAATTCATTTTAGATTTAAATTAGAGGCAATAATCTAAAAATAGCCCTCCCGCCAAAAAACAAACAAACAATCCCTTAAAAATATTGTAACATTTTTCTACATCTTGTTTGCGTGAATTTAGATTTTCAGCATTAACAAAAATAGAAACGAAAAAAAGATCGAAGTTTTAATTAAATGACAAGATGAGAGTGGCATTATCAATTTTACGACCCGCTAAAAAAAACAGATTATCAAAAATCATCAAGCCCAAATTTCACATTCAATGTGTATTCTTATAATTAATTTCTAATTAGTTACTCGATAAACATTTTGCTCTGTCTTTGTTGTACATATTATTCAATTCCTACTATTAGCTCACTTTCTGTATATTTATTTATCTTGTTCAAATTTTCAGTCGTTAATAAAATACTCTCTATTCATCCAATCAAGTTCAAATAATTTTTTTTAAACTTGTAGTAGATGACACTTGATGTTAATACAGTTTTTTCAAACACACACACACACACACATTAATTAATTAATTAAATATAAATTACTTATAGGTTTTTGACGCCAACTTAGAGATGTCTCTATTGCTGTAGCAATGTAACTGTTAAAACAAGGACAAAAGTTGGCATCGAAAACCTGTTTTTCAGCCAAATTAGGTGTGCATTGTTACAACAATGCAGACAAATTATGCTCTTTTTTCAATTCCTACTATTAGTTCACTCTCTCCCTATATATAATATATATATAATCTTATTCAAATTTTCAATCGTTCATAAAAAATACTTTCTATTCCTCCATTCAAAGTAGGAATTTACTTAATTTTTCTTATATATTGCTTGTTTTTATTTAAAATTGAAAATTATTATCATAAAATAATTTACGTAGCCTATTACAGATAAGTAAAATTCTTTTAAACTTATTTCATTGTTAGTATGCCACCCAATTTTGAAATTGTTGAAAGTGTACCGCAAACACAAAAAAGGTTGAGAATCCCTGTTGTGATGATGAATAAATTAGTTTACGAAAAGCAATTTAAAAATGAAAAAGTGTCATCGAATCTGGAATTTCTCTTAAATAACTGAGCTGGCATTTCAGGTGGATTAGCCGTCTGGCGCTCGTCGCATGCCAAAAACGTGGTTGGATCCGGAGACGCGCCTGCTGTTGGTTAGACTCGTTTTTGCATCCATTGAGACACTTGTATTCAGATCCATTGCAGTTTTTATTCATCTCATTCAATTGGGTTTTTTTATAATAAGAATTAAAATAAAACACAGTGGCAAGCAGTAATGTAGTAGAGTTGTGGTTTGTGGCACGGTAGAAAAAATGAATCAGTGCAAAAGATAACGGTTTGAATTGAATTTTTTTTTAAATCATCACCAGATCTATAAAGACAAGAGATTATTTTCACATCCAGGCATAATGTTATAAATATATCTCGATGAAAGACGAACTCTCAAATACTGACAGAAAGATGTTTTTAACATTTTCGTCAGAATGATGCTAAGCGATTATATAATACTCGTATATTCGAAAAGTCTGAGTAAAAAAATCAAATAAACTGCAATTTACTTCGAACATTATGGATGCTATAGAAGAGGAATGGCTATCCATCAAAAACACTACAGAAAGACTACTACTAAATAAAAGGATTTTCTTAGGACAATTGCCTGGGTGAAACTTGCGACAGTGTGAGAGACGTAATAAGAAAATTGGTAATGGAATTAAACGATGCAAAAAAGGAATTATGCAAATTATGCAGCAAAATAATTTTGTAATAAGCGAGAATAAAAAATATTTTTGTTACTTGCTGCATAATAATTAGAGTTAATTATAACCATTTTTAATATTTAAAAAAATAACTACGCATTTTTTCCCACACTTTTAGCATATACGTAGAAAAGAAAACTCTTCCGCACTCAAAAGGCACAATTAATTTGAAGAAAAAACTAAAAATCATTTAACTGAAAAACTTACTTTAAATACATGTAGAAACGAATACACATATAAATGTGTTTTTAAAAATACATATAAAAAAAGAATATTAAATAAGTACTGTAAAAAATAGTTATCATTAATTTAAAATAATATTTGTAGTAAAATAACTGTATTTATTTAAAATTACTAAACGGTAATAAATTTGATAAATTTTGATTATATGCTACTACTGCAAAGCTTGTGTCAGAATAGGGTATCACCAGAAATTTTAGTTTTTACATTCAATAAACCCAAGTCAAAACATTTAAAATAATACTAATATTCAACACAAAACTTATTTTACTTTAGAATTAAATTAGTTCATAAGGATGTAGAATTATCCATGAGGCAATAACTGTAATACTCAAATCTGCATAGTAAATACCATACAAAATTAAAATTAATGAATAATTCGCCAAGTGAAAATTCAAATCTTCTTGACATTTACATAACACTTTTTATTTGCGTTTCTATTAACTTTAGCTTATTAAATTTAATATATATTTCACCCCGATTCTATGACACTGATAACTATAATATTCTACACCACACAAATCTGATTAAAAAATATTTAATTCATAAGCAAATTTTTTTATTAAATTGTTCGAATTAGCATTTTTTTTAGAATACTTTACTTCCATTACAACAATTTCCTCTTTATGTCATTTCATTTCATTTATTAAAAAAAGAGTCTTAACTGCTTATACTAAAAAAAGGAATATCTAAAACACACTTCACACAAAAGCAAAAAATACAAATAATTAACAAAAATGTTGGAAAAGTTGAAAGAATCCTGGAAGTCTTACCGCTTCGTCCGCTGTGTGGTGGGTGTGAGTTAACTAGCCTTGGACTTGGATCGGTTCTTTTTTATCTTTTATTTTATTTGGAAGTCGCTATCTTTCGGATGCAATCTGTGGCAACTCCCAAGTGCACGAGAAAGCTTATCGCGCCAACGGAACTGAATTGAACAGCTAATGTGCTATTGTCCCACCAAATGAAATAACTTGAATGCCATTTATGGATTTGTGTAAAGGAAATTAAATCAAGTTTAGATGATTGGAATTGTTTGAAAAGAAGAATGATTGAAATATTGGGAACTTTTTTTTAATTGTGTATGTTTGCTTTTCAAAAGAGTCTCACGAAAATTTCTGTTCATTTTAATGGATTTAGATTTTTAGTGTGGAGTGCTCCATATATTTTAACACTTCTTCAGTTCAAAGTATACCAAAATGGAAGCTAAGTTAAGTGATTTTTTTCACAATTTCTTACAACTTGGTCGATTTGCTGTCATTTTTTGAGCTCCTACTCAATATAGATTAAAATAATCTACATATAAGAAAATATTAAAATTGTTCATGTTAGTTTAATAAATTCAATTAAAGCTTTTTTGGGGAAATTCTAAAAAAAAAATTTTTTTTTAAGCAAAAGTTTGATGGCACATCAAATCACATTTTATAAAATTCAAGTATGCAACTCTATAAAGAGAAAGGACAGTTAAAATTTTTTTTCAGTATTATTAAACTCCCGAGTTATTTTTTTAATCATCGTTGTGGCAGCGAAAACCGAGTGTTCATGTTTGCGAACTTGTGGCCGATGATTTTATGCCGAGTCGCGAGTTCGATTCCTGGCGCCTTTAAAGATATGCCGTGTGCAGCTTCGTCTAATCCAGGGATGGCGAACCAATGGCACGCGAGAGAATATTTTGGGCACGCCATCGATCAAAAACGATTTGCATTTTAGCTTAAAATAATTAAGTTTACTATGAAGTAGTATGAACAAACGCGTGAGTGATCCGTCGGGATGCCGATAAGTCGGGGAGCAGACTCGTTTGTTATGTCTTGCGTAAATACTTCGTATATTATAAATTGCTAATGATGCAAAGTTTATCTACGCATAGTGTGTGTATGTAACTATTTCTAAATATATTCAAGTTGTTTAAAAAACATATTCTAACGTTTACATTAATAGTTCAGCTTGTATACGTCTAATTTATTAATTTGATCTAATTCTTGTCTTGTAAGTCTAATTGGTAAAATAACTCTCACTGCTTTATTTTTAAAAATTTTAATGACCTGAGACAAAAGCGAAAGAGCAGACACTACAGAAATCTCGTACAAGCACTCAATTTCCTAAAAACAAATAAATCTGCCCCATGAGCCCGCAGTCGTGCGCAGTCAGTAAAAAGGGGGGTGGCGGGAGGAGGAATCAAGAGAGAGCACATAGAATAGTAAATTTCATCGACACAACTGTACATTTAAAGTTTTGTGTTAAATTTACGATTTTTAACTGCTATTTAACATGGCTAGTTCAACAACAAAAAAAAGTGTAAGATAGTAAGTGTAGCAGAGAATTTCAAACTTGGTGGGCTGAGAAATATGGTATGATCAATAAAGGTGATAAAGCGGTGTGTTTTATGTTTTGGAACAGTGGTATGCAGAATATCGTCTGTAAAACGGCATTTTGGAACAAATCACAAATCCTTTTGTGAAAAAAGCGAACCAGGGCAAAAAGAATGAATTGCAAGTGCAATAAAAGACAGAAATAAACAGTCGACGTCTATGTTAAAATATGTAAGCAAAAACTGTCACACAAGTGCGGCAAGTTACTCGGCATGGTAAACCTTTTCAAGAGGGAGAGTTTTTGAAGGAAGCTTGGTTGTTTCATTTCTTTATTTAAAACAGACATAGGGCATTCGATTCTTGAATGTGTGTGCCACTGCATTATTCACCAACAAGCCTTATGTGCAAAGAGTGGTTTAACATCTCTTGATAATGTAATAACTTTAGTCACAAAAATAGTCAACCTCATATCGTCGCAGGCTTTAAATAAACGAAAGTTTGATGCTTTGTTGTATGAAGTCAATTCTGTGTACAATGGCTTAATAATATATAACAATGTTCGCTGGTTGAGCCGCGGGAACGTACTTCACAGAAGAGAAATCAGACTGTTTCTACGAAATGAGAGCAAACAGTTGATGGATATTATGTGACTTTTAAAATTGATGTTTTTACAGACATATGCCAACATTTCAATTAATTGAACATAAAGCTTCAAGGCCCGAATAAAACAGTTATCGTCATGATGGATCTCATTCGCGCTTTTGAAGCTAAACTATATGTTTTCAGAAACGATATTATTACAAAAAACTACAAGTACTTCCCAAACTTAAAAAAAATATCAGACTTAAGATGCCCAAGAGAAACGAAAGGAAGAAAAAGTTATTGATGACTTTATTTCCATAATGAATTCTTTAATCAAAGAATTTTCAGTGAGATTTTCTCTGTTCAAGGAATTATCGGAAACGTTCAAATTTATTATGTACCCTGATGTGGTTTCGTTTGATAAACTGAACTTGTCTCAATTCGATTGGTTGGAAATTGAAGAACTTGAAATGCAACTGATTGATTTCCAGTCTAGTTCAACATGGATTCAAAAGTTTATTGAAACAAGGAAAAAGTTGGAATTGATTGAAGCAGAAAGATTGACAAGCAATATAAGTAAAAATACCAGTAACGAAATTTTGGAAACATGGAATTCGATTCCAGACGCATTTGACTGTTTGAAGAAGTTGGCGTATGCTATTTTAACCATATTTTCATCTACTTATGCCTGCGAGTCATTATTTTCAGAGATAAAAATAGCATCAAAGACTCGCTTAGAAACCGTTTAACAGACGACTCTAATTCAGCATGCATTCTACTAAAAGTAGCATCTTATAATCCTGATATATGTTATTTGTCACCTAATCTACAACAGCAGAAATCACACTAATGTTATTTTAATTTAAATTACAAATATAATTAAAACATTTACTACTATACAGTGCAAAATGTATTTTTTCGTATTAAATAAAGAATTTTGATTTGTTCGTATTTAGTTTTATTAGTTCTTCAATAATCACAAGTCAAAATTATTTGATGGCACGCCTATAACTCATTAAACGTTTTTTTAGAAAAAATGGCACGTTGACCCAAAAAGGTTCGCCACCCCTGGTCTAATCTAAAAGGTTTCGTGTTAGTGGGGTGTGGATGAAGGTTAAAAATTAGGAGCCTCATTGCCTCTAGTTTAGTTTATAGATGCTACGCTAACAATATGAATTTGCTCATAATTACTGTACTGTTGTAATGTGGGTATTTTGCTTAACTACTTCATTTCTGATTTTGATATTAAAAAAAATTAGAATACTCACTATAAAGTACACATGCACACATATTCACACATGCAAATACACACACACATATATATTTATGTAATTACTTTTTAAAAATTATTAATAGTTTTCAATTAACACGGTCATTTTTTCAGTAAAAAAAATTCGAGTCGGAATTTAATTTGTTCATCTAGAACAGTCGTCTTCAAATTTTGTCGACTCATCGAACCCTTAACATTATAAGGGGTTTCCCTGGAACGCCATCCAAAAAAATTCCCTTTCACATAGTATTGCAAAACATTACACTGACAAGTATAAAGTTATTTTGTGGAGTCCAGGATTACAGAACCCAGAATATTCAAAATCTAGGGAGTACATTTAAAAAAAAAACCTCTTTTATAATATTGTTTTATTATATTATAATAAAAGTTGTAGAAAATTACTAAAAAGAGAGGCTGTCCGGCACAAATTTATTTTTTAAATTTCTCCCATGGGATTCACATTGAGGAACCCTGCTGAAGATACATGTAGTCATGAAAACTCCAAACAGAACGTGAATATGCTTTATGCACACACATTTATGATTTTCGATTCGGATTTTTATTTTGATTCATGGAACTCCACTGTTCCGTGGAACACAGTTTCAAGACCACTGGTCGACAACAATGAACTCAGACAAAAAAAAAAAAAATGCTGTGTGGAACACCCCGTGATAGAAGTGAAACTTCTTTGGTGACGTTGGAACACTGATTATTTACCCTAATATTCCAAATTGACCGAGCACATGTCTCAATAACCTAATTTGCATGAAAGATATTAGTAGAGAAATAAGTCTTTCTGATACCAAATCCAAAGTAGAAAGATGTGCTGGAATTTCTGGGTATACAAAACCATTATATTTTGATAAATTTGGTATACTTTTCCTATTCAAACTTTGTCGGCAATTGTAGCATGCTTTAATGTGTCTTCTAAATTAAAAAAAATTCCCTGTAAAATATATTATAAAATATTTTTGTGCTCAGCAACATGCGTTCTCAAATCATCTCTAAACCATAATCTATCATAAATTGAACGCCCGTGACCGAAAGGATTATCAATGAATCGCTTTACAAAATCTTTGTGAGTATGTTTCTGGGAATCATAGTTTTTGTAACGTAAGATTTATTATTGATTTACATGCATCAGTTCCGACACGCACTAGACTTGTTGAGGGCTCTGTAGCTAATGTGTGGCACAGGGTCGTTCACAATGTCCGTATTAATCTGTGCTATCATTAGAAGAGTCTCAATAGCATTCCTATCCCTTAAACTGGGTATTAAGAGTATTCTGCAGTGTTTTTTCCCCGTGCTCGATATTCTCTCATGTACTCTGATGGCGATTTGGCAGTAGTACTTGATGAATTTGCACTATTTTTCTGTATTTTTGTCATTTTTTCGACTGTGGACTTGCTTCTAGTTTTTCTTTTTGTTTTTTCTTTCATGAAACTCTTTTCTTCTTTGTGCATTTGATTTAGGCATTCTGACTAGAACTAATAATAATTCAACGCAAATGAAAATTAAAAAAACAAATTAGCCACCGAACACATATCCACGTAGCCAAAAATCTAAGGAAATATTTCAAAAAGGCACGCATTTACTGCGAGAGCTATTTTGTCTACACCGTAATGCATAAATGTTCCCGGGTGTGGGGGAAAAGGCCCCCCAATCGGAAGGTGGGCAAGTTGAGTAATCGGAGAGGTGGACAATCATTCAACTTTTTTCACGGATATGATGTAAGTCGCGTGGTGTCCCCGTTTCCTCCTTTTCCACCCACTCGTTATCCTGTCATCATGGTGATGACTCGGGGGATAGGGAAGAAGACTACTTCCATTCGCTTTTCGACTGTTACGCAAAACTGGGCACATTTCTCATTCACTCCCGAGGGCAAAAAGTTTCACTTAAAAAAAAGGGTTTTGCACAAAAAGTTAAGAAAGTTTCATTGCCTTTATATCACTTCAACGTAGAATAATGCTTAATTAATGATCATTAATAAGATAAACAGTTATAATATCAAATTAAATAAGAACTCTTTATTTACATGAATACTTTTGGAGTTAATAAATTAATTATTGATAATGTTTTTACAGCTACATATACTCAAGATAAATTCGTTTAAATTATTTGGTTTTTCCAGTCTTATTCATATTTTTGAATTTTGTTAAACATAACCCTGTTATAAACACACTAAAAATATTTAGAGAATGCAAACAAATTACTAATCCAAATTAATTATTGTAAAAAAAAATTGATTTTTGGAAGTTTTTATGCGTAATCGAGATTTATATATATATATATATATATATATATATATATATATATATATATATATATATATAATATAATAAAATAAAGGTGAAGAAGTACTAGAATCTACAGTGCTAAAGAAGTAAGAAATTGGAATTCAGCAGACAACAAATGTAGATACAAAAAAGTCATAGGACTAAACTGGAGACCTATTATGTGATTTCTAAAGCTGTCGCTGAATTAGGCCAGCGAATTAGAGTTAGCAATGCTTTTTGGATCCAACGTTCCCCGTACAGCAGAAATTTTCGATATAATAGAAAAAAAGAGAGTTAAGTTGAAAAGTTAAGCCTAATACAACACGTGTATGAAGAACCTAATAAAATCGTAAAAAGAAATTGAGAAAAGAGCACAATAATGAATCTCTCAAGGAGAGGAATAATAAAAAAAATTTATATAGAAAATATTAGGAAAAAATTGCTTGTAAAATAAAATCTGGAACTCAAGATATCAACCTACTACGATGAGATCCCACGTGAAATGACGTAAAAGATTGAAACGCCAACACAAGAAGGAAAAAACCGTGGCACCATTTGTATAGTTATTTTGCAATTAAACTAACCCCAAAAATAAATTAAACTAAACAAAACATAAGAAGTTTTAAATAAAATAATGAGCAAAGTTAAGAATAGATAGTATCAAATAGAAATATATTATAAAGTAAATTTACTTGGATGATCATATACTAGATAATTATATTGCATTTAAAATAAGCGCTTAAAATTTTAAAATATTTTTTTAAAAATAAACTAAGTAGAGAGAGAGAGAGAGAGAAGAAATTTTAAATGAAATATCGAACTGAGATAAAACTAGATTTAATTAGAAATAGAAATATATTTAAAAATAAAAGTTTACTAGGATAATTGTATTCTAAACAATTATTGCAAAATTTCACAAAATTACTATGTATTAAAATTTTATCTGTAACTAAATCATTGTTTCTTTTTATAAAATTTAAGATAATATTTCTAAATATTGATAAGTGTTAGTTACTACCCCAGAAAGGCATTTTTATAATGTTAAAAGCAAATGAGACTCTTTTATCAAAAATATTACTTAATAGCAAATTATATTCTTATCGTTTAACTGAAAGTCCAAAAAGTTAGCTGACTCATTATTAAAATTAGTTTTTAATAATTTTAAATAGTGGGGATAATAATTAAAGTTAGGAACAAAGTCTACTATATTACAAAAAATAATTAAGTCATCCATGTATCTAAAAAAGTAACAAGATTCATAACTAATGCTTTCATTTTCATAAAAATGCAAGTAAATATTTGCTAAGCAGTTGCTAGCGGGTCCACCTTGTGGTAATCCTTTAATTTGCTGATAATAAGCGTTATTATGGAAAATATAAGTTTCTTTTAATACTAATTCAATAATCGAAATATATTTATCATATTTTATTATCCTATTCAAAAAATATTTGCTATATGCTATTTTAAGAATCTTAAACATGTCTTCTATATCACAATGGAGTTAAATAAATCTTCAAAATCATAGGTATAAATAGAAATAATTTTTTACCATGCATATACTTAATAATGTCCATACTATTCTTAGCTATAATAGAATTATATATATATATATATATATATATATATCGATGTTTTCTAATGTAGATTGAATAATATTTTGTAGCTTCTTGCCCGGATGTGCAATATAAGTTTTAAAACCACATTCGTAATAGTTTTAAATTTAACAAGATTTTTATGAAATTTAGGAGTTAGGAAAATATGAGGGAAATTAATATCCAAAATACGTAAACCTGTTTTTTTTATAAAAAGCAAAGATTCGATTAAAAATTTCTATTCTGCTTGAATTAGATTTTTTAAAAGCAGAATTATTATGAAAATGTTTGTTTAGCCTATTAGTATAAAGTCACTTGCAAATAATTGCATAATTATCCGGAACTTTATCAACATAAACGATAATAAAGTTCTTTTGTAGGTCTGCAATTTGGTGCTTAATATTATAGTATGTTATATCATTATCAGTTTTATAGTTAATGTTCAGTAATTCATTTAACACTTTGCATTTAAATTCATTAAAAGCTACAATAGGAAGACTACTGCTTTTGTTTTTGAAGAAGAAATGCCAAATGGTATAAATAATTAGAAATATTATGGGAAAAGGAAAATTCTAATATAAATCTACGTTACGCGTTCATTAGTCACAAGCCTTATACTTTTCACTTACGTTCAAAATCCCATAATCATCTACAAGATGGCACTGGACAACATAATGTGGTAAAACGATGCAAGAAAAGAGTTGTTTGAGGTGGAAAGCTTCCAAATTCTGAAAGCGTTCTCATTTTTCGTAGCACCGTGACCCTTTCAAAAAATGATGTGAAATGGAAAACGACTTTTTTTTTGAAATGAAACGAAAACGACCTTTGTTGAAACCATCTCACTAGAAATGAATCATGAAACCATTTGAATTGAAAATTATTTCATTTGAAAGGAAAACCCTCTCATTTGAATTGAAACCCATCTCATTTGAATGAATCATGAAAACCATCTCATTTTAAAACCATCTCATTTAAAAAACCATCTCGAAAACCATCTCATTTTGAAAACCATCTCATTTGAATTGAAAACCATCTCATTTGAATCGAAAACCATCTCATTTGAATCGAAAACCATCTCATTTAAATGAAAACCATCTCATTTAAATTGAAAACCATCTCATTTTGAAAACCATCTCATTTAAATCGAAAACCATCTCATTTAAATCGAAAACCATCTCATTTAAATCGAAAACCCTCTCATTTAAAACCCTCTCCGCACCCTATTTTAGTTCCTACCTTTTCGTTTCAAACGACTCTTTTACATGACTCTTGTCCCCCCCCTACTTTTTATCCAAACCCTGCCTTTTTCCCAAAGGAACGTTCAAAGGGCTCACACTCCTCCTTTTTCATCAACGTTGTTTTACGGTTCGATTCCATTCTCTTTCCAAGTTTAAAGGAACGTTCCAACGGCTCTTTTTGTATGCATTGTGTCCCTTTTCACCCCATTTTTTATCCCCACGTTGTGTTTAGGGTCTCGATTTTTTCAGAAGGACTCAAAGTATCCCAGGGAGAAGGTGGAATGGGCAAGGTAAAATTTTTCAGATTTCTCCCAAAAATATTTTAGCACGGGGCGAGAGAAAATGTTTCATGCCATCCCAGAGAGACAATTGAGACAGGGGTCATCCACAAATGAAATTTAAACAGGGGTCAAATGAAATTTAATCATGCCAAATGAAATGGAGGCATCGTGAAGGGGTCCAATGAAATGGATGCATCTTGGTGAGAAAACATGCCAATTCAACGAGACAAGCCCCCATCTTGGTGAGAAAACAGAGGATATGCCCACTCAACGAGACAAGCCATCCACATCTGGGTGTGATAAAGAAGACGACAATAGGTAAGTTTAATCTATATATTATTCCAATCTTGGTGTATTTAATACTCTAATAATGTCATGTGAAACGATTCCTATTGACTGGTGCAAGTTTAAAAAAAGATGCCATCCAATGTTGGCATATTGTGTCTTGAAAAAAGGGGGACCGAGTCGACTCTTGTGTCGACTCGATCCCCTTTTTTTCGGTAAAATTTTTTTCACTCACTCTACTAAATGAGACGTTTGTTTTTGCATTCAGCCTGCAGCTTATTAAAATACTGCAGGTATCGTGCAAATCGATATGATTTCACCATGGTGCACTCGGAAATGTTAAAGTCCTCGTGCACATCATCGTGCAGGTGGTCAGGCAGGCTGTGGTCATTCAAATCCCGGAAATGAGGCAATATTTCCAGATTGATCGTAAAAGTCCCAGCTTTTCAAAAATTTTCCGCTGATCTGAGCCCTTCACGACAATGAGGCCTCTGTTTCCTTGGGCCAGGTGACCAAACTTGCCCCGGACGCAGAAATCCAAGTATTCGAGAGGCACGGATCCAGGCAGGTGACTTTTCAGGCTGAGCCGTTCGTTAATGTAGCGGTTGCTCGCTGTCTGTCTTTGTCTGTCGTGAGGAGGTTGGTGTGATCCACCGTGATACACATCACCTTGGGCTCTGTGCCATCCTCCGGTATGCTGGCAATGGAGAGTTCGACCGGCACAGGTTGACCACCATGGTGAAATACGTTAGCATGGGCGAAAAACGCTAGAGAAGACATGTTGCTGAGTGAGAATGTCTCTGGTGGCTGAGCGCTCGCCTTTTATACTCTGCTGGGGTCACGTGAATCGATTCCTATTGGCTGATGCTTTTCCAATCTTGAATCACCAGACATTGATGGCATACAACAGCACGATTCAGCACCAAGGTTCCACAATACGGATAAATTTAATCTTGCACGATTCAGCCAAGTTTTTAAATACGGATAAATTTAATCTTTGCATCCAACAGCACGACAAGTTTTTAAAATGCAGCACGTTTTTAAAATGTGCATTTCAATCTTGGTGCATCCAACAGCAAACGGTTTTAAAATATGGATAAAAATTTGCATCCAACAGCAAAAGTTTTTAAAATGTACCTTTCAATCTTGGTACATTATGTGACCCGAAAAAAGGGGGACCGAATCGACCATTGTGTCGATTCGATCCCCCTTTTCCGGGCCACTGTCCCTTTACTGTGTCAATGCCGACACTTTGTAGCTCCATTCCGCATGCACCTTATTAAATTGCTGCAGGTATTTGGCAAATTGGTACGATTTTACCATGGTGCAGTAGGAAATGTCGTCTTCCTCGTGCACCCCCTCATGCATGGGGTCGGGAAAGGTTCCATCGCAAATGTCTTTAAAGTCTGGCAGATTCTCCAGGGCCATGGCATACAGTCCGAGCTCTTGAAACATTTTTGTTGTTTTAATCCTTTGACCACCATCAGGCCCCTGTTGCCTCGGGCCAACTGACTAAACTTGCCCCTCACGCAAAAGGGCAAGTATTCCACGGGCACACTCTTGGGTAACGGGTGGTGCATCAGACGAAGACGGGCATTTTCTTGGCAATTGAATCGAACATCTTTGGGATTGGAGGGTTGCCCGGCATGATTCACGGTGATGCACATCACCTCGGGATCGCTGCCATCCCTGGGAATCGTGGCAATGGACAATTCGATGGGCACTGGCTTGCCCTCGTGATGAAACACGTTGGCATGCGCAAAATAGGCGGGTTGACTCAACACAGACATGTTGCTTCAATGAGCAGAATGATTTCGAGCGGCAAAGGGCTCGCTTTATATATGATCGAGGAGCGTGACGTCAGAGGGCATTCCATGCGCCAAAGCCTTTTCATGCGAGCGCTGCACGTGGTGTTCCAAAGCCCGTTTCCAAGGTTGAAGACCCACGATGCGCCAAGGCACAGGATCGTCTCGATGCATTTCCCAATCGTCCAACCACGTCAACCATTTCACGTACACGTCTGCGACTCGAAGGCAGTCTGTCAAATCGACACTGTACGCATCCGTCATGTGAGGTTGATACGCTTCCCAAACTCGGTGAGAGGGAGAACGACCCACTTGAAAGAATCGTAATTCGACCCCTTATCCCAGGTCAGATCCAAATGACTCGTAAACACAATCACCGTTTTTCCAAACGACCGAGGAATATGCACCCCAAAATTGGGTTCAAACAGGATGGTATAAGGATAATCTGGCTCGTAATACGTGACTCGATCCGGCCACCGACCCAGGTTTCCCAAGACGATCGTGGTGCGCTGTCGACACTGGTCCAACAAGTGTTGTACCGAAACCATTTTTTTTACATGCTCTTGTCTCCAAACTTGGTATGTTTTTGGACAAAAAAATGAGACTGTTTCTGACAAACATTAAATTTATTTACAAATTAATAGTTACAATATTTACAATAAACAATATTTACAAGATTTACAAGATAATATTTACATCAACATAATATTTACATGCAATGCAAACCATTGCGAATAGACAGATCCAAGGGTTTAATCACTTTAAATCCAGTAGTGTTTATCACTTTTTTTTTCATTCGGGGCATGGTCAAATCCATGGGAGTTTCTTGTTGCTCCATGGCCAACCCTGCTTCAAAATAATCCAAAAACGAGATGAGATCATTATTCTCATCAAACAGGGAAGGCACCGTGTCCAGCACCTGAGGGTCTTGAGAATGCGCCGAGGGAATCCCTTGCGGCAAATAGTCTCCAAATACGGACGACATGATTTGATCTATGGAAGAGTCATCCGTAAGGGTCGGCTCCAACGCCTCGACCACATTTGGATCTGGTAAATAAATCTGAGATGTTGTCTGATTAGATGGTGGATCTGGTAAAATAATCTCAGATGTTGTCTGATTAGATGGTGGATCTGGTAAAAGAATCTGAGATGTTGTCGATTCTGGTGGATCTGGCAGATGAATCTCAGATGTTGTCTGCTCAGGTGGATCTGGTAAAAGGATCTGAGATGTTGTTTGCTCAGGTGGATCTGGTAGATGAATCTGAGATGTCGTCTCGACCACAGGTGGATCTGGTAAAAGGATCTGTGATGTTGTCTGCTCAGTGATGGATCTGGAATACTCACAGGTTGAGGGGTGGACAAGGCCGTGGAAGGTTTGATAATCCTCACAGAAGGCACAGAAGGTCTGATGATGGGTGTGATAATCACTCTTTTCTTTTTGGATAAAGGCTTGGGCTGTTGTTCCAAAGGCCGTTTGTGTGTCTCGGCCGGTACATGAGCCGGGGTCGGAGGGGGTAGCTTGTAAGCCTTTTGATCAAAGCGTTTCCTTTGTCGAAAATCCCCCAGGTGAAATCCATTCTCCAGGAGCTGGGGGAGCATCCTTTCGGGGATAATGTCCACACCAAACATTGTCTTTTGCACCGTCAACAAGATGTAACGGGTTCCAGCCGGGATCGGATACGCCGTGTGAGGTTCCAACACCATTCGATGATAGAGCATCTGGTCAAACGGTTCAAAGCTCCTCCGAAACAAATTGGGATTGGCCCGACACCTGAGACTGGACGAGGGCAATTCATAAATCAGCATGGGCACGTGGGTCGTTTGAATCAGGTGAATCTCGCCCGACTTTACCGTTCGACAGCCAAACGTAAAGTCTTTTTTCACAAAAAACATGTTGTTGTACATGTACACCATCCTCTTGTCGGTATTTTTCAAGAGTCGATCGGGATTTCTCAACATTCCTTTGGAGATTTTCTCCCACAAGACATCGTCGGGCCTGAATTCGTTCACGTGCTTGGCCTCCAAGATGGCACGCTTGAAATTATCCAACAATGTCTTTTTTTGATGCCAATTGTCTTTGCAAAACAAGACAAACACCCGTTTGGTATTGGGCTCCTGGTAAAGGATGCACGCCCGGACGTGTCCCTGCCGAGCGGCATATACCAAAGCGTCGGTCTTTTCGGGCAGCGTCACGGGCATCACGGTCGTGGAAATGTGCTCGGGAAAGGCATCAATTTGATCCATCGTGCACTAAAGCAAAGCGTCGACTGATACAAAGCGTCGAGACGCGTCTACTTTTATACGTTCCAACAGGATGTGGGTGCATCCGTAGCCAATCACGAGTGAAAAATGGGATTGATGGGTTGATGCAAAATGGCACACATGCCTTGCACGGCAATCCAACGATGACAGGTGGTTTGATTACAAAACGGACATTGCCCCAGCTCGCGTCCATTGGCATTTAACAACATCACAGGGGTTCGCTTGAAGGGGCTCGAGGAGCTCCAACTGGCTTGAATATCCTTGAAAGTTTGTTTGGAATGTTGGTCCGTGACACAAATGGTACCGACATTGAGATAGTGTAAAAATTTAAAGAGTTCGTGGCGACATTCTCGATCCATGGCATACGAGACGACTCCGTTGGTCAGCGTGAAACCACTGGTTCTAATACACAACACGGCCAAACCTTGGCTGTGGAAAAAGACTTGGGCATTTTCCTGAGAAGTGGGCATCAATTGCTGTGCATACGGGGGTCTTTGAAACCCTCTGGGTTTGAAAGGATGCCTTGGATACGGAGGCCTGAAAGGGGGTCTCTTGTACAATCTGGGATCTCGTGGCCTTGGTTCCTCGTGCCATCGTTTCTCATTCCTTCGTTCTTCCTTCTCCTCGTGCCATCTTTCCTTGGATCGCGAAGAACGATGAATCACGGAATGAATCTTTTTGACAGGGGCCTTTTTGACAGGTGGATCAGGTGATTTAGAAACCATGGGCGATTTAGAAACAATGGGTTCTTTCAAAGGTGATTCGGAAACGGTAGATGGTTCCATGGAATCCTTCAAAGGTGATTCGGAAACGGTAGATTGCTCCATGGGGGTAACGCATCATAAATGACATCTTCAGAGGCTTCATGGGAGGGAGAAGCTATTGGAGTCGGTGGCAAAGGTGAAATTGGGGTTGGCACACTAAACATGTCAATAAAATCTTCATAGTCTGGCGAATTCATTTTTGCCGGAATGAGTATCATGAGATGAGACAAATCTTTAAACTCTACAACTAAAAAAAAAAAAAAAAAAAAAAAAAAAATTTTTTTTTTTTTTTAAGGTTGTAATCATCTTTCAAGTCATTGATGAAGACCATCAAGTTTGTTCAGACTGAAAAATGTGTTAGTGAACGAGAACGTTGAGAGAGAGCTGAAGGAGGTCGAGATAATCTTTTTACTCGACTGTTCCAACGCCATGGATTGGAAGTGATTCTGTCCACTCTTTTCCCCTGCAATATCCTCTTCAATATTTTATTTTCGCGTGACATACCTTGCACTTTAGAGTTTAACTCATTTTCTTTGATTTTCCACTCTTGTTCTTTGGTTTTCAAGACGTCATTTTCTTGCTTCAATATATCCTTTTCCCTTTGAATCAGGTCATTTTTCTCTTTCAATATATCCTTTTCCTTTTGAATCTGGTCATTTTTCTCTTTCAATATATCCTTTTCCTTTTGAATCAGGTCATTCTTGGCTTTCATCTCGTTGAGTTTGGCCTTTAATATCACCTTTTGGTCCATGGCCCACTCTTGTTTTACATTTTTAATTTCATTCATGATATTTTGTTGTTTGCGAGACAACACGTACTGTTCGTCTCTAATCCTTTGAAAGGAACCATTCCCCCCGTTATTTCCCTCCTTCAAATACAATTTTTTGTTACCGTATAGATGCAAACATAGAGGGGTCCATTCCTCCGTTTCCTCGTAACACGGATGAAAGGGAATCACACAATTTAAAAATTTCCAGCCCGTCACATGGATGGGTACACTCCATTTGAAATGACCCCACTCGTCAGATGTACGTTTAATCATCTTTTCCCAACTAGACACATTTTTATGGCCCACCTGCTCCCACAGTAATTTTTCTATGCCTCCTGGGAACAAAGTACACAGAGAGGCAATGTTGTGCGGGTGCAAGGGTCGATTGATGTGAAAATGGGACCATTGTTCTAGATTCATCAAATTGTCTGGAATGTCGTCCTTGTCACACGACGATCTCGGTTGACTCACGTACATTATGGTCCGTACCAAGTGAAATGCACTTTTCATCTTGATGCATTTCTTGGCCCGACCGCTGTTTGGAAATTCATAACGAATTTTTTCTTTCCAAATGTTTTCAAAAAAACTCTCTGGTTTACATGCCAAAATCATGTGTCGATGTTGTATTTTACCCTTTTCATTCACCAATCCATCGCACAGACACCAAAAGGGTAAAATGACACATTGATCCCGAATCTTTTCCATCTCCTTACGAAATGTATCAAACACATCATGTTTGACCGAAATGTGAAACCACTCCAAGTCTCCCTTCAGATAACGTTCAACTATTCCCCAAACATCTTTTCCCAAGCCTCCGTGAAATTCTATCCCCTCTTCCCACATTTCGGGTTTTCCAACATGGAATCATAAAAACCTACACTATTCAATTTGCGACGGCCAGCCATGTCCCGAGGATTGGATTGAAAGTGTTGACATTCACACGTTTCCACCTCTATTGCCTCTGCAATATCCTCCTCTTTTTCCTCCACAATGGCTGAGAAATCTTTCATTCGTTACGAAAAGCTTCAAACATGACACGATGTGATTCACATTGACGGAAAGATGCTTTTCCCCATAATTCCATTGTCGACGTCCAAAACAAAAAATGCATTGCTTACGAGAATCCAATGTATGTGTTTTAGGGGCATGATTATAATAAAAGTGTTTTAATGTCATGGGCTCGAGACATTCAGGGCAACACACGGGATCGTTTGAATGGTTATGAAGATGCCTGAAAAAAGTCGCAAAAGATTTAATCATGTCTGATTGTATTATGGTGATTAAAAAGACCAAGCCACCAAACCGTCTACAACTTTAAACCCTACAACTAAAAAAAAAAAAAAAAAAATTTTTTTTTTTTTTTTTTTTTTTTTTTTTTAATATATAAAATATATAATATATAAAATATATATTATATATATATATATATATATATATATATATATATATATATATATATATATATATATATATATATATATATATATATATATATATATATATATATATATATATATATATATATATATATATATATATATATATATATATATATATATATATATATATATATATATATATATATATATTTTTTTTTTTTTTTTTTTTTTTTTTTTACTTGTAGAGGACAGTTTAACTGTCCATTTCCTTTTTCATTTGAAATATTTTCACACACAAAAGATACTACACACACAAAATGTTTAGTCTCTTTATTTACATTTTTTATTTCTCCATTTCTCCCCTTTCTTATTTCCATGTTTCAACCATTCTATGCGGTTGAATGTCGAGCAGGATGAATTGAATCAACCTCGGGAGAGACAAAAGATTATGATGAGCATCAGATTTGCTTGAATTAAACATGTATTTCTCAACTCTTGCCAGGTAAAGAATGTAATTCCGAATATTTACCTTGATTCTCAAAGCATTGAACAAAATGATTTGTTTTATGCTTGGCTCATTGCATGCTTTGGCCTGTTTTCCTTGCATGCTTGGCCTGAATCTTTCATGATTTTTTAAAAAACTCTTTTCATCCTTATAAAATGGTTCCCTTTTGTTTCAAATCTCTCGTATTTACCTGAAAAAGGCATACCCTTTGACTCTTTCCCTGCCTATTTACCTGCTCACTCCGTGCCCACGACACCCTGCCCAAGTCCGTGGCTTATATTTTATTAAACAATCTTTGAGGTTCTGATGTATGACGTCACGAGTTTATGCAATAATAAGGTGAGTGTCTTGATGAAAATATAAAGAATAAAAATATTAAAAATAATTGAATGAATAAAAATAATTTTATAAAATACAAATGAAATAATAAAATAAATTTCAACAATGTTTTAAAAAATCAAAATTCTTTCCAAACTGTGATGCTTCTCAGTCAACCTCGACCACCGACATATTATTTTCAAAATGATTCACAAAGAAATGATGCTTCTCGATCAACGTTGGCATACAGAGGAGCCCAAAAAAATGGGAGAACGACTACTGGTCCCGAGCTATGCTCCTTTCCAGTAATCATTCTCCCATTTTTCTGGGGCTCAAGGCAGTGTCTAAGAGGCTCTTAGAGGGTCGGGTGTTCTGCAGAGGGGGCACGTGTTGCTCACCTCCAAGTGTCGGAGGAGACAACGCAAGTGAAAGGTATGGCCGCATTGCGTCGTTTTCGGCCAGTGCATCGTGCTGAGGCAAATTGAACACGAATCTGGCACTTGGAAGACACAATCGGGCCATGTGTGCCCAAAACACCCGTCCAACACTGCTTGCGCCAATCGAGTCCAGGTGGTCAAGTTTTGCGCCCCATAGCGTCTCCAAGCCTTGTACACCAAACAATACAACTTGGGAATGGCATACTGAGTCCAGAGGGCTTGGACAAAGGCGCCTTTCCCTTTGGCAGCCTCTTGCTCCATAAATTCATTGTCCAGGTCAGCAGGTTCGAAAGACGAAAAACTTTCAAACCAAGGCACGTCATGGGGGTCGTGGTCAGGTAAAATTTCCATCATCAACTCGATAATGTGGACCGCATAGACAGTTTCCATTTCAATCACCTCGGAAGGTTTTAAACGAGTTAACACACCTCGAAAGTTTGTCATGAAGGTGATGTAATCCCCAAGGTCTGCCTCTTGGTACACGGCAAGATTCAGGGTGAAGGCTAATTCGTGTTCCATGTCTCTGCGTAAAATGAAGCGACTGGCTTCTGAGCGCTGCTTTTATAGTGGACAAAAGGAAACAGTCGACTGATAAGAGAAGGAAATGAGTGATAAGAGCTTTCGAGTCAAAAAATAAAAAGAGACAGGGTTGAATCATTCATCATTTATTGATAGCATGTACATGGGTGGGTTGAATAAGGAATCCATTGGGGCCCAATGTCATGAGAGGATGATGTTTAGGCACCCACAAAATAATGTTGTTTGAACCCTCCGAGGGTTCCTGTTTGAGTCTTTTAGGGGCCAAGGGTGGTTCCATGCGTCTCTTCCAAGATCGAGGCGTTGGACGTGGAAGGAGGGAGAAAGGGTCTGGGTACCCTTGTCACAACGAGGGATCAGAGGTGAAATCACCTCATCCATGGGTGGTTTTTCAGGTTCGGCAGGTATTTCAAGTTCAACAGGGGATATGGGTATTTTTCAGGTTCAACAGGGGGAGTAGGTATTCTTTCAAGTCTTTGAGCAGGTTCGGCAGGTCTTTCAGGTTCAACAGGTGGATTAGGCATTCTTTCAATGTCAACAGGTCTCTCAGGTCTTTCAACAGGTGGAGTAGGTATTTCAGGTTCAACAGGTGAATTAGGCATTCTTTCAGGTCTCTGAGCCCTCATGCAGGCCTCATACACCATCGGTATGGAGGGTTTGGATCCATTTTGCATCCGACGCATGTCTTGCACCTTTTGGATAAAGGTTTGGACCCACAGTCTCACCAAGATGGCATTGGGGACGGACGAGTCTTGGACATGCAAGACGGGAGCCGTTTTGAAACTCTCCACAAACAGATTGCTAGGGTTCTCCACCAGAGCCGAGCCCGCATTGAGACTGAGGGCAAAACTCGTGGCCAACGACGACTGTTCGGCATTCAAAATGTTAAAGACGACAGCGGGAGTCACCAATTTTGACTTTTGCGTCATGATGGGATACGATTTGTGGTCCGGCAACACATCTTTGCCTTGAAGGGCGAGGTGGTCGAATCGTTTGGCAAATTGGTATACTTTGGAACGACCGAGAAGGGCGCCAACATCCACCAGTCGAAAGTAGAGCTTGCCATCCTTTCCAACCATAGCAGCCAAGGGATAATGTTGACGAGGCAGGAGAAGTTTGAACCACATGATGACTCTTGTAAAACACGGCGAGTGAATGAATCGCAACGGAAGGCTGTCAAACATTTATACTCTCTTTTAAAAAAAAAAAAAAAAAAAAAAAATTTTTTTTTTTTTTTTTTTTTTTTTTTTTTTTTTTTACATGGTTAAACATTTTACAGCTCGACAATTATGTCCATGCTTCATCTTACATTCCTTGAAGAATTTCCCTGGTGTTGGGAAAACCATTTTTGACATAATGGTACATTGTCTGCCAACGTACGCTATTTTCGTCCGTCATCAGCATGGCCAGGGGTAGATATTCTTTGCCATGTTTCAAAATTTCCTCCACTTTGGCTTCGGTGGGTTCGCCGTGCAACATTCGTTCTTGAAACACCATCGATTCCAACAAGACGTGGAAGGCACAATCATGGGAGGGTTCATCTCCCCGACCACACACCAAACAATCCGATTGACAAGAGCAGGGATCCGAAACGACGGGCATGGTGGCACGATCAAGGGTCAAAAGGAACGACGATACAATGGTCAAATGGCACACATGCAAGAGGAAAGTTCAAACGGCAGATTTCAAACGGCAGCCGAGATGAAATGATTATTGAAAAGTAATAAGATGTCATTTTCCCACATTGACAATGGGCTTTTATTTTTTTTTTTTTTTTGATGTATTGATCCATCCCTTACAAAGTGAAATACTTTGCAGCTCTAAATTATTTTTATAGTTTTCTTGCAACTTTATTTGCTGTTTTGAAAACATTCATAATTATGACTTCTTCCATGAAAACTTTAATCACTGAATTGGAAGAAAATATTGTCCCAGGTATGCTTGAAGAAACTGTCTTTAATTTGTCATATCATAGGCGAAGATTGGAACGTTTAGCCGGTATATTGAAATTTCAAGCACTCTCGAAACTGTATCCCGTTCCGGTCAAGGTGGTAAAAAATGAAAATGGATTTCACATTACGGACTGTGTTTGGAGTACGGAAAACTGCACTGAAGGACCAGACACTTGTGATTGTTATTCTTTATTTAAAGAACCCGAAAAGTATTTTATTGTGAAGCAATTTGATCACGTCGTTGTACGGGATGGATCAATACATCACAAGGATTGTTTGATAAAAGCCCATTGTCAATGTGGGAAAATGACATCTCTATTACAATAATCATTTCATCTCGGCTGCCGTTTGAAATCTGCCGTTTGAACTTTCCTCTTGCATGTGTGCCATTTGACCATTGTATCGTCGTTCCTTTTGACCCTTGATCGTGCCACCATGCCCGTCGTTTCGGATCCCTGCTCTTGTCAATCGGATTGTTTGGTGTGTGGTCGGGGAGATGAACCCTCCCATGATTGTGCCTTCCACGTCTTGTTGGAATCGATGGTGTTTCAAGAACGAATGTTGCACGGCGAACCCACCGAAGCCAAAGTGGAGGAAATTTTGAAACATGGCAAAGAATATCTACCCCCCCTGGCCATGCTGATGACGGACGAAAATAGCGTACGTTGGCAGACAATGTACCATTATGTCAAAAATGGTTTTCCCCAACACCAGGGAAATTCTTCAAGGAATGTAAGATGAAGCATGGACATAATTGTCGAGCTGTAAAATGTTTAACCATGTAAAAAAAAAAAAAAAAAAAAAAAAATTTTTTTTTTTTTTTTTTTTTTTTTTTTTTTAGAAAGAGTATAAATGTTTGACAGCCTTCCGTTGCGATTCATTCACTCGCCGTGTTTTACAAGAGTCATCATGTGGTTCAAACTTCTCCTGCCTCGTCAACATTATCCCTTGGCTGCTATGGTTGGAAAGGATGGCAAGCTCTACTTTCGACTGGTGGATGTTGGCGCCCTTCTCGGTCGTTCCAAAGTATACCAATTTGCCAAACGATTCGACCACCTCGCCCTTCAAGGCAAAGATGTGTTGCCGGACCACAAATCGTATCCCATCATGACGCAAAAGTCAAAATTGGTGACTCCCGCTGTCGTCTTTAACATTTTGAATGCCGAACAGTCGTCGTTGGCCACGAGTTTTGCCCTCAGTCTCAATGCGGGCTCGGCTCTGGTGGAGAACCCTAGCAATCTGTTTGTGGAGAGTTTCAAAACGGCTCCCGTCTTGCATGTCCAAGACGCGTCCGTCCCCAATGCCATCTTGGTGAGACTGTGGGTCCAAACCTTTATCCAAAAGGTGCAAGACATGCGTCGGATGCAAAATGGATCCAAACCCTCCATACAGATGGTGTATGAGGCCTGCATGAGGGCTCAGAGACCTGAAAGAATGCCTAATTCACCTGTTGAACCTGAAATACCTACTCCACCTGTTGAAAGACCTGAGAGACCTGTTGAAATTGAAAGAATGCCTAATCCACCTGTTGAACCTGAAAGACCTGCCGAACCTGCTCAAAGACTTGAAAGAATACCTACTCCCCCTGTTGAACCTGAAAAAATACCCATATCCCCTGTTGAACTTGAAATACCTGCCGAACCTGAAAAACCACCCATGGATGAGGTGATTCCACCTCTGATCCCTCGTTGTGACAAGGGTACCCAGACCCTTTCTCCCTCCTTCCACGTCCAACGCCTCGATCTTGGAAAGAGACGCATGGAACCACCCTTGGCCCCTAAAAGACTCAAACAGGAACCCTCGGAGGGTTCAAACAACATTATTTTGTGGGTGCCTAAACATCATCCTCTCATGACATTGGGCCCCAATGGATTCCTTATTCAACCCACCCATGTACATGCTATCAATAAATGATGAATGATTCAACCCTGTCTCTTTTTATTTTTTGACTCGAAAGCTCTTATCACTCATTTCCTTCTCTTATCAGTCGACTGTTTCCTTTTGTCCACTATAAAAGCAGCGCTCAGAAGCCAGTCGCTTCATTTTACGCAGAGACATGGAACACGAATTAGCCTTCACCCTGAATCTTGCCGTGTACCAAGAGGCAGACCTTGGGGATTACATCACCTTCATGACAAACTTTCGAGGTGTGTTAACTCGTTTAAAACCTTCCGAGGTGATTGAAATGGAAACTGTCTATGCGGTCCACATTATCGAGTTGATGATGGAAATTTTACCTGACCACGACCCCCATGACGTGCCTTGGTTTGAAAGTTTTTCGTCTTTCGAACCTGCTGACCTGGACAATGAATTTATGGAGCAAGAGGCTGCCAAAGGGAAAGGCGCCTTTGTCCAAGCCCTCTGGACTCAGTATGCCATTCCCAAGTTGTATTGTTTGGTGTACAAGGCTTGGAGACGCTATGGGGCGCAAAACTTGACCACCTGGACTCGATTGGCGCAAGCAGTGTTGGACGGGTGTTTTGGGCACACATGGCCCGATTGTGTCTTCCAAGTGCCAGATTCGTGTTCAATTTGCCTCAGCACGATGCACTGGCCGAAAACGACGCAATGCGGCCATACCTTTCACTTGCGTTGTCTCCTCCGACACTTGGAGGTGAGCAACACGTGCCCCCTCTGCAGAACACCCGACCCTCTAAGAGCCTCTTAGACACTGCCTTGAGCCCCAGAAAAATGGGAGAATGATTACTGGAAAGGAGCATAGCTCGGGACCAGTAGTCGTTCTCCCATTTTTTGGGCTCCTCTGTATGCCAACGTTGGACACGATTGCACGCAACACTTGTGCTCATTTCAAAATAATATGTCGGTGGTCGAGGTTGGCCGAGAAGCATCACAGTTTGTGACATGAGAAAAGAATTATTTTGAAAACATTGTTGAAATTATTACATTTCATTCAGAAAATTATTTTTATTCATTCAAGGTTTTTTAAATTTTTATTCTTTATATTTTCATCGACATTCAACCGCATAGAATGGTTGAAACATTGGAAAAAGAAGCCACGGGAAAGGGTGTCGTGGGAGAGTGAAGGTAAATAGGCAGGGAAAAGTCAAAAATGTAAATAAGATTTGAAACAAAAGGGAACATTTTAAACAGTATTTTTTTGAAAGATTCAGGCCAAGCATTGTGAAAACAGGCCAAAGCATGTAAAACAAATCATTTTGTTCAATGCTTTGAGAATGTGTAAATATTCGGAAACAAACCTGGCAAGAGTTGAGAAAAATGTTTAATTCAAGCAAATCTGATGCTCATCATAATCTTTTGTCTTGATTCAATTCATCCTGCTCGACATTCAACCGCATAGAATGGTTGAAACATGGAAATAAGAAAGGGGAGAAATGGAGAAATAAAAAATGTAAATAAAGAGACTAAACATTTTGTATATATATTTTTTTGTATGAAAATATTTCAAATATAAAAGGAAATATAAATATATATATATATATATATATATATATATATATATATATATATATATATATATATATATATATATATATATATATATATATATATATATATATATATATATATATAAATATATACTATATATAAAATATATTTTATAGATTATATATTTATATAAAAAAAAAAAAAAAAAAAATTTTTTTTTTTTTTTTTTTTTTTTTTTTTTAGTTGTAGAGTTTAAAGATTTGTCTCGTCTCATGATACTCATTCCGGCAAAAATGAATTCGCCAGACTATGAAGATTTTATTGACATGTTTAGTGTGCCAACCCCAATTTCACCTGCCACCGACTCCAATAGCTTCTCCCTCCCATGAAGCCTCTGAAGATGTCATTTATGATCGTTACCTCCCATGGAGCAATCTACCGTTTCGAATCACCTTTGAAGGATTCCATGGAGCAATCTACCGTTTTCGAATCACCTTTGAAGGATCCCATGGAACCATCTACCGTTTCCGAATCACCTTTGAAAGAACCCATTGTTTCTAAATCGCCCATGGTTTCTAAATCACCTGATCCACCTGTCAAAAAGGCCCATGTCAAAAAGATTCATTCCGTGATTCATCGTTCTTCGCGATCCAAGGAAAGATGGCACGAGGAGAAGGAAGAACGAAGGAATGAGAAACGATGGCACGAGGAACCAAGGCCACGAGATCCCAGATTGTACAAGAGACCCCCTTTCAGGCCTCCGTATCCAAGGCATCCTTTCAAACCCAGAGGGTTTCAAAGACCCCCGTATGCACAGCAATTGATGCCCACTTCTCAGGAAAATGCCCAAGTCTTTTCCACAGCCAAGGTTTGGCCGTGTTGTGTATTAGAACCAGTGGTTTCACGCTGACCAACGGAGTCGTCTCGTATGCCATGGATCGAGAATGTCGCCACGAACTCTTTAAATTTTTACACTATCTCAATGTCGGTACCATTTGTGTCACGGACCAACATTCCAAACAAACTTTCAAGGATATTCAAGCCAGTTGGAGCTCCTCGAGCCCCTTCAAGCGAACCCCTGTGATGTTGTTAAATGCCAATGGACGCGAGCTGGGGCAATGTCCGTTTTGTAATCAAACCACCTGTCATCGTTGGATTGCCGTGCAAGGCATGTGTGCCATTTTGCATCAACCCATCAATCCCATTTTTCACTCGTGATTGGCTACGGATGACTCCACCCACATCCTGTTGGAACGTATAAAAGAAGACGCGTCTCGACGCTTTGTATCAGTCGACGCTTTGCTTTAGTGCACGATGGATCAAATTGATGCCTTTCCCGAGCACATTTCCACGACCGTGATGCCCGTGACGCTGCCCGAGAAAACCCGACGCTTTGGTATATGCCGCTCGGCAGGGACACGTCCGGGCGTGCATCCTTTACCAGGAGCCCAATACCAAACGGGTGTTTGTCTTGTTTTGCAAAGACAATTGGCATCAAAAAAAAGACATTGTTGGATAATTTCAAGCGTGCCATCTTGGAGGCCAAGCACGTGAACGAATTCAGGCCCGACGATGTCTTGTGGGAGAAAATCTCCAAAGGAATGTTGAGAAATCCCGATCGACTCTTGAAAAATACCGACAAGAGGATGGTGTACATGTACAACAACATGTTTTTGTGAAAAAAGACTTTACGTTTGGCTGTCGAACGGTAAAGTCGGGCGAGATTCACCTGATTCAAACGACCCACGTGCCCATGCTGATTTATGAATTGCCCTCGTCCAGTCTCAGGTGTCGGGCCAATCCCAATTTGTTTCGGAGGAGCTTTGAACCGTTTGACCAGATGCTCTATCATCGAATGGTGTTGGAACCTCACACGGCGTATCCGATCCCGGCTGGAACCCGTTACATCTTGTTGACGGTGCAAAAGACAATGTTTGGTGTGGACATTATCCCCGAAAGGATGCTCCCCCAGCTCCTGGAGAATGGATTTCACCTGGGGGATTTTCGACAAAGGAAACGCTTTGATCAAAAGGCTTACAAGCTACCCCCTCCGACCCCGGCTCATGTACCGGCCGAGACACACAAACGGCCTTTGGAACAACAGCCCAAGCCTTTATCCAAAAAAAGAAAAGAGTGATTATCACACCCATCATCAGACCTTCTGTGCCTTCTGTGAGGATTATCAAACCTTCCACGGCCTTGTCCACCCCTCAACCTGTGAGTATTCCAGATCCATCACCTGAGCAGACAACATCACAGATCCTTTTACCAGATCCACCTGTGGTCGAGACGACATCTCAGATTCATCTACCAGATCCACCTGAGCAAACAACATCTCAGATCCTTTTACCAGATCCACTGAGCAGACAACATCTGAGATTCATCTGCCAGATCCACCAGAATCGACAACATCTCAGATTCTTTTACCAGATCCACCATCTAATCAGACAACATCTCAGATTTTTTACCAGATCCACCATCTAATCAGACAACATCTCAGATTTATTTACCAGAACCAAATGTGGTCGAGGCGTTGGAGCCGACCCTTACGGATGACTCTTCCATAGATCAAATCATGTCGTCCGTATTTGGAGACTATTTGCCGCAAGGGATTCCCTCGGCGCATTCTCAAGACCCTCAGGTGCTGGACACGGTGCCTTCCCTGTTTGATGAGAATAATGATCTCATCTCGTTTTTGGATTATTTTGAAGCAGGGTTGGCCATGGAGCAACAAGAAACTCCCATGGATTTGACCATGCCCCGAAAAAAAAAAAAAAAAAGTGATAAACACTACTGGATTTAAAGTGATTAAACCCTTGGATCTGTCTATTCGCAATGGTTTGCATTGCATGTAAATATTATGTTGATGTAAATATTATCTTGTAAATCTTGTAAATATTGTAAATATTGTAACTATTAATTTGTAAATAAATTTAATGTTTGTCAGAAACAGTCTCATTTTTTTGTCCAAAAACATACCAAGTTTGGAGACAAGAGCATGTAAAAAAAATGGTTTCGGTACAACACTTGTTGGACCAGTGTCGACAGCGCACCACGATCGTCTTGGGAAACCTGGGTCGGTGGCCGGATCGAGTCACATATTACGAGCCAGATTATCCTTATACCATCCTGTTTGAACCCAATTTTGGGGTGCATATTCCTCGGTCGTTTGGAAAAACGGTGATTGTGTTTACGAGTCATTTGGATCTGACCTGGGATAAAGGGGTCGAATTACGATTCTTTCAAGTGGGTCGTTCTCCCTCTCACCGAGTTTGGGAAGCGTATCAACCTCACATGACGGATGCGTACAGTGTCGATTTGACAGACTGCCTTCGAGTCGCAGACGTGTACGTGAAATGGTTGACGTGGTTGGACGATTGGGAAATGCATCGAGACGATCCTGTGCCTTGGCGCATCGTGGGTCTTCAACCTTGGAAACGGGCTTTGGAACACCACGTGCAGCGCTCGCATGAAAAGGCTTTGGCGCATGGAATGCCCTCTGACGTCACGCTCCTCGATCATATATAAAGCGAGCCCTTTGCCGCTCGAAATCATTCTGCTTTTTTGAAGCAACATGTCTGTGTTGAGTCAACCCGCCTATTTTGCGCATGCCAACGTGTTTCATCACGAGGGCAAGCCAGTGCCCATCGAATTGTCCATTGCCACGATTCCCAGGGATGGCAGCGATCCCGAGGTGATGTGCATCACCGTGAATCATGCCGGGCAACCCTCCAATCCCAAAGATGTTCGATTCAATTGCCAAGAAAATGCCCGTCTTCGTCTGATGCACCACCCGTTACCCAAGAGTGTGCCCGTGGAATACTTGCCCTTTTGCGTGAGGGGCAAGTTTAGTCAGTTGGCCGAGGCAACAGGGGCTTGATGGTGGTCAAAGGATTAAAACAACAAAAAATGTTTCAAGAGCTCGGACTGTATGCCATGGCCCTGGAGAATCTGCCAGACTTTAAAGACATTTGCGATGGAACCTTTCCCGACCCCATGCATGAGGGGGTGCACGAGGAAGACGACATTTCCTACTGCACCATGGTAAAATCGTACCAATTTGCCAAATACCTGCAGCAATTTAATAAGGTGCATGCGGAATGGAGCTACAAAGTGTCGGCATTGACACAGTAAAGGGACAGTGGCCCGGAAAAAGGGGGATCGAATCGACACAATGGTCGATTCGGTCCCCCTTTTTTCGGGTCACATAATGTACCAAGATTGAAAGGTACATTTTAAAAACTTTTGCTGTTGGATAAATTTATCCATATTTTAAAACCGTTTGCTGTTGATGCACCAAGATTGAAATGCACAGTTTAAAAACGTGGCATTGAATCGTGCTGTTGGATGCACCAAGATTGAAATGCACAGTTTAAAAACTTGTGATGCAGCAAGATTAAATTTATCCGTATTGTGGAACCTTGGTGCTGAATCGTGCTGTTGTATGCCATCAATGTCTGGTGATTCAAGATTGGAAAAGCATCAGCCAATAGGAATCGATTCACGTGACCCTAGTAGAGTATAAAAGGCGAGCGCTCAGCCACCAGAGACATTCTCACTCAGCAACATGTCTTCTCTAGCGTTTTTCGCCCATGCTAACGTATTTCACCATGGTGGTCAACCTGTGCCGGTCGAACTCTCCATTGCCAGCATACCGGAGGATGGCACAGAGCCCAAGGTGATGTGTATCACGGTGGATCACACCAACCTCCTCACGACAGACAAAGACAGACGAGCCAACCGCTACATTAACGAACGGCTCAGCCTGAAAAGTCACCTGCCTGGATCCGTGCCTCTCGAATACTTGGATTTCTGCGTCCGGGGCAAGTTTGGTCACCTGGCCCAAGGAAACAGAGGCCTCATTGTCGTGAAGGGCTCAGATCAGCGGAAAATTTTTGAAAAGTTGGGACTTTTTACGATCAATCTGGAAATATTGCCTCATTTCCGGGATTTGAATGACCACAGCCTGCCTGACCACCTGCACGATGATGTGCACGAGGACTTTAACATTTCCGAGTGTACCATGGTGAAATCATATCGATTTGCACGATACCTGCAGTATTTTAATAAGCTGCAGGCTGAATGCAAAAAACAAACGGCTCATTTAGTAGAGTGAGTGAAAAAAAAATTTTACCGAAAAAAGGGGGATCGAGTCGACACAAGAGTCGACTCGGTCCCCCTTTTTTCAAGACACACAATATGCCAACATTGGATGGCATCTTTTTTAAAACTTGCACCAGTCAATAGGAATCGTTTCACATGACATTATTAGAGTATTAAATACACCAAGATTGGAATAATATATAGATTAAACTTACCTATTGTCGTCTTCTTATCACACCCAGATTGGATGGCTTGTCTCGTTGAGTGGGCATATCCTCTGTTTTCTCACCAAGATGGGAGGCTTGTCTCGTTGAATTGGCATGTTTTCTCACCAAGATGCATCCATTTCATTGGACCCCTTCACGATGCCTCCATTTCATTTGGCATGATTAAATTTCATTTGACCCCTGTTTAAATTTCCTTTGTGGATGACCCCTGTCTCAATTGTCTCTCTGGGATGGCATGAAACATTTTCTCTCGCCCCGTGCTAAAATATTTTTGGGAGAAATCTGAAAAATTTTGTGTTGTGCATATCCACTACGTTCTCAGGAGGAACTTTGAGAACTTTGAAATCGAGACCCTAAACACAACGTGGGGATAAAAAATGGGGTGAAAGGGGATACAATGCATCAAAAAGAGCCGTTGGAACGTTCTCAGTTAAACTTGGAAAGAGAATGGAATCGAGACCGTAAAGACAACGTTGTGATGAAAAAGTAGACCAGAGTCATACAAAAAGAGCCCTTGGAACGTTCCGGGATCGGAAAGGCAAGGGTTGGATAAAAAGGGGGGGACAAGAGTCATGTAAAAAGAGTCGTTTGAAACGAAAAGGGGGAACTAAAATAGACGGTGTGGAGATCGTTTTAAATGAGAGGTTTTCGATTCAAATGAGAGGGTTTCGATTTAAATGAGATGGTTTTCGATTAAAAATGAGATGGTTTTCGATTTCAAATGAGATGGATTTTTTCAAAAATGAATGGTTTTCAATTCAAATGAGATGATTTTCGATTTCAAATGAGATGGTTTCAAATGAGATGGTTTTGAGATGATTTTCATTTCAAATGAGATGGTTTTCAATTCAAATGAGATGGTTTAAATTTCATTTCAAATGAGATGGTTTTCAATTCATTTCAAATGAGATGTTTTTTCAATTTCAAATGAAATGGTTTTCATGATTCATTTCAAATGAGATGGTTTTCATTCATTTCAAATGAGATGGTTTCAACAAAGGTCGTTTTCGTTTCAAAAAGATCATTTTCGTCAAAAAAGGTCGTTTTCCATTTCACATCATTTTTTGAAAGGGTCACGGTGCTCAACTTGACGGAATTTCGCTTATGCAGTACCTGTAGCAAGTCGATAGATGCCAATAAAATCCCGACGCTGTCGCGCTCAAACGGTTTTCGTTATCCTCCAAAGCCGAGCGGACTGCCGCTGCTTGACCCGATCAGCATTCGATTGATTTCACCGCGGTTACCATTTATGCAGATTCGTCGATTACGCTACGAAGGTAACTATGGTATAGTCGGTCAGGTAATCAATGTACCTGTCGATGTAAACAACATGGTGCAGCAACTACCGAGGCGGGTAGACGACGATTTTGCTTTTAATGTCAACATAAAAAAGAAACTTATTCACAAATCGAATTACTTGAGTAGTTTCGTACGTAAATCGGTTATCAAGGCCTGGCTGCGTTATTTGGTAAACCAACCGCTGTACAAACACTATGACATAAAGATCGACTGGAGTGTGTTTGACAAAGATATGGATGACTATATTGGGCTCGAATTTCAGATTGAGTCTGTCGACCCCGACTTTGCCCCAGAATCTGAAATCCTGCTGGCTCGACAACATACTTTGTTATGGAATGAGGAACAATGTTTGGATATTGCTCCGGGACAGAACTCATCTCCGATCAACATAATTTATGATGTTCATGGCGAGGAACTATCTTTCCCTCAAATATACTACGGCGTGCCTCGTCAATTAGACCTCAACGTGCGGGTGACTCCGTACATGATGGCAACCAGCCGGATTCGACGTACTGATCAACGCGGTGCAACTCCGGATCATGTTCTCTACATGGCCATGAAGATGCTTCGTATCCGCGTTGTCGAAGGTATTTACAACATGTTTCGTTGTGTAAAACAGACCGAGTCAATCACACGCAAGATGCAATTAATTTTGATCGTATCTGCTTTCAATGCACAAAGTTTGGTTGCCCATGCAGGAGATATTGAAAGCGAAAATATATTGATGAACTCCGATTATATGGTAATTAGCGAGACATGGATGAATTGCGCGAACACTGTGATGATGAATGGCTTCGAACTAAGAGCAAGTAATAACACCGCACTTGAACATCGTACACATTGTCCGTCTACCTCATCTGAATTGCCGGTGCGACTTTCTGCAGCCGGAGGTTCTGCAATCTACAGAAACCTACAAAGCTTCACGAACTGTAGCGAAATCATAGTAAATGCCAACAAGTCATGCGGAAATTCAGTCTTGAGAAAACATAATGTCGGCGACATATGCTTGGTGGACGTTAAAGTCGAAGATCTTACGCTGTTTATCCTCGTTGCCGTATATATACATCCTAAGGCGTCGGTTGAAGCTGTTAAGCTATGTCTTTATCAATCACTCCTGCCATATTCAGCAAACTTAACAAAATTAATACCGAACTCTCAGCCAGACTTGGAGACTCCAATCGTTCTATGCGGCGATTTCAATTGCGATCCACAACAGAACAGCTATCTTGTTGAGTTCATGAGGAATGAATTCGGCCTTAACTACGTACAAACATCACCGAAAACATTAGGCAATACCACTATAGACTGTACATTCACCAGAAATATTAATGTTGACATTATGCCGTATGTGTTTCTTATTTCACATATCACAGACCTATGTTAAATAAAATCGTTGTCGAATATTAATTTTAATAATAATTTATGTTTCTATTATGTATCTGTTCTTTTTTATTAAAATACTTAAAACACCGTCAATCCTGTTTTTATTTATTTCAATCTTTTACTTTAAAAGCGATTCGCTAACATAGGCGTTTCACGTGAAAACCAACGGCTGTGTGCCCCAGCAAACAGCCCCACCCGATTTTTCACTTCATACAATCGCTTAAGTAATAATCAAAGAATTAAAATATTTTTACTTTAGAAATTCTGCATTGTTTCATAAATTATTTACATAAATTTTCCAAAACGCATCTTTTTCGCCTTATTTACAGTTTTCAATTTTCAAATATTAAAGCAAATGAATGAAATATGTACTTTTTTTTGAAAATGGGAGAAATAAATTTTGTAGAATTGACGTTCTTTTCAATTGCGTGTTTTTGTTCTTACGAAAGCTGCATTTTGGATGAAAAAGTAATGGAATTTCGTATAAAAGAGTATGAGGACTGTGCTTTTTTTAACTATTGCTACATATTGCGCATTTCCACTTTATTTTTAAATTATACATTTTTAAACGTTCCTTGTTCGATGAAAAAGCATTAAAGAAACTTGCAGTTTTTGGAATATTGCAAAAGTTATCAGCAATTATTAACTGATATTTATTATTGATTAATTTTAATATATATGTAATTATTTTATGTATGATATAATATAATTGTATAAAATATAGTTTTTTTATACATAATAATAGTTATTATATGATTATTACATATAATTATTATTAAATTATATGATTATATATAATAATTATTAAATTATATTACATTATTATTATATTACATTATTATTATTATATTACATTATTATTATATTATATTGATATTGATTATTGATTTATATTAGTTCTTTTCAATCTATTCCTATATTCGTTATTTGAAATATATTTCAAAGCAGTTCCTTAAAATTGTTTTCCTGACGATTTTGTTATAGCTGGCCCGCCATCTTGGATTCCATATCACTGTGCTAACAAGCGCTGCTTGGCACGTAGCACTCCTATATCAAATTAGTTCCAAACCTGCATTGGAATTTGCATTTCCACTCACATCAAAGTAGTGCTTGCTCACTTAGGAGTAACAGCCTCATGATCAAGAGCAGTATCGATAGCAAATGAGGACAACACCGCTAAACATGGTTCGTGATGGCAAAACTAATCTCACACTAAGACTTCAGCAATATGGGACTGATAGTGTTAGTGAAAGATGTCGTTTTTTACATTTAAACTGTATTTTGTAAAAATTATCATGCTGTAAATAACAGCAGCAAAATGCGCTAAATTTAATGGAAAAATGTAAACCGTTTTCCCCCCCGAAAATCAGTAAGTTTTTATATATTTAAAACTGTCAGATATTTCTGCTGCACTCTTTTTCAATTTCTACTATTAGTTCACTTCTTTCTTGTTCTAATTTTCAATCGTTAATAAAATACATTCTATTCATAACATTCAAATTGAAATTAATTTTTTAAAAACTTGTAATGGATGACACTTAATGTTAATACGGTTTTTTGAATTATTAAATCATTAATTAAATTTTATTTTTTAATTTAATGCTGCGTTATTTCTGTCGAAGTTACAACTGGCTGCAACAGATGACGGCAGTACGTTTTTCTAATGAAGTAGGAATTGACTTAAAAATTATATTACGTGTTATGAATATTGATTGATTGTTAACATCGCACTCTTATGGAACCTTGACGATATACCTTGTAATTTAGAGACACCTAAGCCATCTCTCGATACTTTCACACCATGCCAATGAGAGGGCTTTGAACCTCCAACAATTTAGAGTGTATTAGGACGGTACTACACGGAGGGTCTTCAGTAACACCAAGAGTCGAATCCTATACTCGACCAAGATTTTAAGACCATCACCACTCGGCTGCCGCGGCGGCAACAATGAGCAAAATAAATAAATACAGTAATCCCTCGACAAACACTACCCCAACTTACACGAACCCGGAGTTACGCTATTTTCAAATCTCGTCGATTCGTCTTCTGTTTGAGCGCTACACGACTCGATTACTTACTCCCTGCTTTTTGTTTATCTAATGTTCATGTTTGGACATATCAAGCGGAATCGAAGCTTAGCCACCGAAAATTATAATCCAGAACTACTAGATTCCCACCCTCAGGAGCTGACAATGCTAAAAGAAATGCGTGAGAAAGAAGTCTATAAACCCAGTTCAATTGGAATCGGACGGAAGTTTCGCTGGAAAAGAACTACACACAAACCCCAAAAGGATGAGGATATTTTTTCAACAAAGCAAGGAACACTACGAGGGAAATTTTGCGAGAGGAAAAAATATTTGAACCGACAGACTACTTTTTGTTAGATTTCATGAAACCTTCTGCATCAAAATAACTTTGACTTTCGATTTTGTGTATTTGTTTTTTTATTAGATTTTATCTAAATTTTTTTAAAAATTATTATTTCCTTTGTCTCTGGCTCTAACTAAAAATATTTTATGCATATTCATTATGCCCGACTTACGAGAATTCAACTTGCGCCGTGATTACTCAGTCCCACACTTACCGCTCAAATTCGGGATATAAAAATCTAGATTCTAATGATACTACAAAAAATTTAAAGGTCTGTCGCATGTCTTTATCCTTACAGCATGTGTTCCACGCCTCTATGTATATTTTTAAAAAAATGTCGTTTAACAGCGAATACTAAATCGAATACTCTTATGCGAAGAACACAGAGGGGTATTTTCAAGAACGAAAGAAAAAAAGAATGGGATTTATTTTCGAAGGATTAGTATTGTTAGGATAACTTTTGATAGTATGCCACAGAAGTGATTTATAAGTGGGAGTATAACTTGTTGAATAACAAACATTGTTTGTTCCAATTATTAATAAATATATATGTGACCAATAGGAGGACTACAATGTTTATATATACTAGATAACTATTCTGAATAACACAATTATTTTTGAAATTTCTGTTGTCATCGATTTTAGACTGTGAAAGATATTCGAGGAATTTCCCTACACACTGAGTTGGTCTTAGAGATAAAAACCACACATGAACTTAAGCTATCATTTTGCCAATACACTCCACATGATAAGTTTTTTTTATCCTTATATAAATTATCATATTCCATTTTATCATACCTTTGTAAATATATATTCTGAAAGATTTTGCGGATTCTGGATTCAAAAGTGGCTTAACAAGGAAGAAATGCTAAAAATGGTACTGAGAACAGAAACAATGGGATTATATAGGCAATTTTATCAGGAAATACGAAAAATACTAACAATAATTTCTTTAAATTAATTATTTCTCTTTTTCGGATAAAAACATTAACAAATTTAGATATTTTATCAACTGAGAGGCTATACTACTGCTAAATTAGAAAACAGCGGCGGAAATAGGTTGCCAGGTTATGAAGAAAATATTTCGAATAAGTAATTAAAAATTAACTAATAATTTTTGTAATTCAATAAAATTTTTTAGTCATATTATTCATCATTTTCTCATTAACTTTTTCATTATAATAATATTTACAATATTTTTTTTAATGTTCCATAAATTGTGAAATATTTATTTCACATTTCCTTGATTTCCACTGCACACTTGCAGGAAAAAGTTTTTGTAATGCAGTCTGTGTTGAAGGATATTCATTAATTTGACAAACTAAGTTAATAAAAGTAAAATCTGGTGATTGCTACAATTCAATTCGTTTGGAATTTTCTATATTTTTGAAAGTTTTTTCCCCAAAGAGTTAAGTACACTCTTGTCCAAAATTAAGGTCACAAACATAAATTTTGAGAAAACTGATGAACTATTTATTGTATTGCCACGAAATTTGGAACAGAGACATATTACAATGTCAGAAAGAATAAAAAACATAGCAACATGGAAAAGATTTTAATTGTGAATTAAAATACAAGTCATATCAAAAAGTGTGAAATCATGAACCAGAGATAAAGCATTTACCTCGGGAAAAGTCTGTCAACTATAACGTGTGTGACCACTGTGCACAAGCGTACAAGCCTCACAACGAGCTGCCATGTTTATGAAGGTTTCAATAAGTATTTGTGACAACGAAGCCAATTTTTCTAAAAGTCAGATTTTTAAGTCCTAGGGGGTCTTGGGAGGGTAGATACACTGAGAAATTGCTATTCCTAGACAATTCCAAACCTATTCGATAGGATTGTGATCCATAGACCTCGAGAAACAATCCATACGAAGAATATCCTCTTTCATGAAATTCATTGACAGTGCGAGTTCTGTGTGGCCGTGCTAATTATCGTGCATAAAAATATAGTCCGGGCCCAAAGCATCCAGAAAAACCTCCCATAGAGTTTCAGGATCTCATCTCTATCGCGCTGTGAGTTGAATATACCCGCAAGGAAAACGTACAGTGGTGTACAATTGTCAAACATTACGGTACCACACGCAAGAATTCCTCTGCCACTAAATCTGTCGATTTTTGTAACATAAGAGAGGTGAAAGTGAGCTCCATTTTCTTTCCAGGTGAAGACTCGATTGGAATAATTTTGCCTGGTTCATTTTGAAAAGTGAACACGCCCCCTTTCCTGTGGTGTCCACAACTGATGTTTTCAGCTCCACAATATTTGATAACCACAATATTTGGTAATATATACCAGTCTCTGAAAGACGGCTGTAGACTGTTTTCCTAGAAATTCTTTTTCCAGACACAGCAGTAAAGTCACGAGCAAGCTGAGGAGCCTTTGTCCTCCTATGTCGTCGTGCTCTTAATGCCAAGTAGCAATCTTGTGCAGATGTCGTTGCTCTGTGGTGACCTAGGACGACCTCCCTGGGGACTTGTTTGGAATTGATTCTATAACCGACAGACCCCTTTCAGGCCCCTTGTAATCATCGAGCCACCTACGCTTGAGACTGGCCGCTTGAAGTCTGCCAACGGCTCTCCATCTCAAGGAAACATCTAAGCAATTATGACAAGTCCTTCTTACTGCAAACAGAGACAAACTTGTTTGTTTTAATTCAATATTCACAAAATTGGAGGCAAAATTCCCATATGCTTGAACGGTCTCAATCCAGTAGTTTTGCAAAAACTAAAGCTACACAACATCTTTCCCTAAACTGAAGGTTTATATTGTACTATCTGTCTTCAAAATATATAAAATACAAATTCTATCAGTTTTGCTGGAGGTATTTTAAAATTATTGTGAGAGAAATACGTTTGTGACCTTAATTTTGGACATGAGTATATGATGGAGTGCAAAAGGTAAGAAAAAAACAGCTTTTCATAGATTTATCAAAAACTATTATACTAATTAAAATGAAATTTCGTATAAAAACGTTAAAAAATATTTCTAAAATGTTGATAACAAAAACGTAAAGGTTCTCACTCATGATCTAGATTTATGCTGAATAAATCAAGATAGTCCAAAATGGTTGGCGCTTGTAGAAGGTTTAACAAGAGGTATAATGACTTTTACAGCAACGCAGCTATCACAATGAAATATGTTATTTATGGGAATTTTTATAACACCTTGGAACAGCAAATCCCATTCCTCTATCAGGACACTTTTTAGCTGCGGGAGTGTTCTGGATGTTTTGATTAACATCACACTCCAAAGCAACACGAAGTCTATGGACAATAACTTCGTAGTTTTGAACCACAGTTAAATGAAAAGGATGACACCTCAGCTGGCACATCCCTCTCCAAAACTTCCATACCACTTAAAAGGGAGTGTACTGGGAAGGGACTGGCAAACTGCAATTTCTTTGCTGTGACAATTGCCGCTTGCCTTATATCATAGAGCATATCATCTGTTGAAAATTTACTGGCTACTTTCTCCTCTCGATGTCCTCAGTCTAGAGGTGTTTGTCGAACAACCAAGGCTGTAGGGAGGGGGTTATCATTCGTAAAGATGAACTGGGTGGAGGGGGTCATAATATAGAACTGTAAGATCTTATTCCTACACCTCAGAGCAGTCAAGATGTCTCCCTGAACAACAAGCAACTCTAAACATTGTTGCGCGGGCACATCCACCATGAAGCCGCCATCATAGGGTCCACTTCCATTGATATTGGAGGAATGGCATCGACGTCCTGGATTTCTCCATACGTCAACACGTTAATAATTAATATTCAGAAGAAATCTCCTCTAAATATCTGGTGGATTCTCCTGTGACCTGGAGGAAGTGGGATTCAGTCCATTGCTTTCCAGACGTAAAATCCTGCCCCATTAACCTTTTGCTAAACAGTATACCTTGAAACATGTTTAGAGAAGCAGTGGACAAATAGCCCATTTGCGAGTTGAGTGGTTGTCATCCCTCTATTGCTGCAAACAGTTAAAGCCATCATAGCTTATGGTGGCTCTCGAACGTCCTATAATTGGTCTTCTGGAATTGTTTCAATGATCCGGAATCCACATTTCGAGATGCATTCCATAAAATCCTGTCCCATTGATTTTTTGGCAAACAGTTAATTTCTTAAAATTAGATCTACAGAAGCAGCAGGTAGCTCATCTGCGAATTGAGCAGCTGTCATTATTTCCCTATTGCACTTGCAGTTAAAGTCAAGTCGAGGTCCTTTTGATTCAGGCATATGATGGCTTTTGGGTGTCTTGCGATTGGTCTTCGAAAGATTATTCCTTTCCTCTTGAATTGGTTCCAAAATTCAGAAGTCACATTTCGGGAGGCCACCGCTTGGGATTGGTCTTCCTTCAAAATGCTCTTCACCGTCACCCAGACATAATTTTTGTGCCATTGTTTGCAATTTAAAAAATTCTTAAGTCTTCAGAAACAAGGAAAACCCACTAAGTAGTGCCAGAAGTTGTACTATCAATATTGTTCGATTGCACAAAATAAAAGAAATAGATCAAATTTAATAAGATAATTAAGAAAAGTAACTTTTCTTTGCTACGCTTACCAATTTTTATTAAAAAAAGTTCAATTGTTTTTTTAAAAAATTGCGAAAATGTATTTGTTTTTAAACTATTGCACACCAGAGTAATATAATCACAATTTTTCAAAATTCAGGAAGTTTCACGATTAATGCATTTATTGTCATTTGGACCCTTGAGATTTTTAACCTTTCTTCTGTTTTTTTTCACAGTGTATTCCAAAGGATTAAGTCACAAAAAAAGAGATACCAATACATAAAAAATGTAAGTAAACAAATTGTATTAAAGTATAAAATTTCTGTAGAATACAGAATAACAAAAAGGTTTTCTTGCGCTCTTTACAAATGTACACAATTATTTTTTTAATGGCGACGAGTTTCCAGTCCTTCAAGCGAGGCGGGATTCCTCTTCGTGTAACCTCTGGATCTCTTCCTTATAGATGAAGAAGAAGCTGGGAGATCGCATTCTCTGAAAGATGAAAAATATTCATTGAAATCAATCTTACGAGCTTAACAATTACATTTTGCCCTGAAAAAAATTTCGTATCACAATTATTGTAGGTATGTTTTTGAGAATACCCTAATTAACCATAAATAACCATAAACCATAATAAACATATGAACTTGATTGGAGGGAAAGAAGTATGATTTCTCGTATGAAGACACTCGAAAGAATTTTCCTATAGCAGCTTGTTTTCATATAGTAGCCTTCATCTTTGAGGTTGCTGAAAGGAATATGTTTACAGTACTCATTTGTCTTATATACCACGACTCCCAAAAACAATGATTAAACAATGATTTGAAAAATCAATTAAAAAACAGAAGGCGATAAAAATATATGGTTTGCTGCATTCTGTTTCTGTAACCAGGGAATTTATTCACACCATGCTTCAAAATTAGTCAAAGTTCTTCAACAAATGGTGGTTATGAATGAGAAAAACTATACAACAATGTTTTATGTTCGTTTAAGACATTACATCAATCTGACATGTGTTTCGAAAATGGTTAACTCGTTGGAAAATGTTAGAATGCAAACATGTCTGACGAAATGGACATGAAATATTGTTGAAAAGTTTTCCCCTATTCAGAAACGACTTCTGTTGACGAACTATAACTAATTTTGAGCACTACTTTATAGTTTTTCCCAGTCATAGGCACCATCCGTTAATGAACTTTGAAACTAATTTTGAAGCTCTTGATGAGAGTAAATTCCCTGGTTTCCGAACCAGAATTCAGTAAACCTTACATTTCTGTAACCTTCCGTAAATTATAAATTGATTTTTCAAATAGTCGGTCATTTTTCCGACACTTGGTAACATAAATTTAGGTATTAGAGCACTGGGTCAAGCTCTGTTAATTTGCATAATTGCATTTACAATTTAGTGACCATATGTACAGTTTGTAGTTAGCTTATCCCCTTGGAAAGTTGGAAATATATATCCCGTTTTCTCACAGAAAAAATGCCATAAAAAGTAAATAAAAATTTTATAATGTCTATTGGAAATAAATCTCCAAAACCTGCTTTTACCTCAATTTTCTATCTCACTTGGAATTTCCGACTAGCGAAGTATAAGCAGATCGTGTGCTATTTAATCATTCCGCTATAGAACGTTCCACATCTAATTTACATAAAGCTTTATATAATGTTCTTTTTTCTTATGGTATCAGATTTTTCTTCAATATATGAATGCATGTGATTTGCTTTTTCAAGAGATTGAGGTATTATTACGATGGTATCTTAAGATGATTGAATGTTGGATTAATATGTTAATAAATTTAATGTTTAAAGCTTTTCAGACTTTGATTTAAAGATTCTTAAAGACTTTGATTTAAAGATTTTAATCTCACTGCTTAAATGATCACGGATGAATATCATTATAACTCGCATTAGAGTCAAGTAGTGCGAGGAAGACAACTTACAGGCATACAAAATGAGTCTCTCACGCATGCAAGTTTAACAAATATTTGGGGCAGTTTCGCTGAAATTGGTTCTTGGGCAACTAAACTCCACACTCACTCACACATGCAAGTCGGATCAGATATCTTCTAGTAAAAAACCCTGCCAAGAGTTTCATATATTATGTGAAATCAACATTATCAATATTGAGGCAAATTTGCTCATCAGAAAATATAAGACGAAGTAATCTCTTTTCTGCTTTTTTCATTAATAAATAAGAGAAAAAAGAGAAATCTGCGTTTTCTTGAATGCATATACTGCCACCTGAAAAAATATCAGATGATCAGTTTTGAGAAAAAAGTAAGTCTTCATGTTAAATACAACATATAATTCATTTCTTTTATATTTTATTGCCCAAACTTGCGTTTTTAAAAATGCTATCGTTTATTTCTTAAGTATATTTTTTTTGTAACTATACTAATATTTTATCTTAATAACGTGATCTAAAAAAAGATACCCCTCAAGGACTTATCTTCTTAAGATAAATACAGGATTTCTGAATTTTTCTTTCTCTCATGGGGCTTACTGTATTTACCGAATCTAGATTACTCCCCCCCACGAGATAACAACGTGATACAGCAATTTTTCCCTATTTTCGGCCCTTCTCCTTGCTGGTTTTAATTTCTTCTTTTCTACCTTCCTCCATTCTACATCTCTATAATCTCAATTATATACATATGTAATAAATGTTTAGATAACAAACTTGATTTCTAGTAAATTGATACATTTTTGGAGGGGTTTGGCCAAATATGGCCTCTTACGCACACAAGACTGCGCTGTTAAGAGGCCAATGCACTAAACAAGCAACTCTTATGTTTATAATTTGAAATACATAAATATTGTAAAGCTTGTGTCTTACTTTATACTTTAAAATAGATCACAGAAAAGAGACGTAAAATTTACCAATGTAACGGTCTCTTACGTCATTACTGGGTAAACCAAAATAATGAACAAGATCTCGGGGTAGTTAAAATATTTTAGTGACCTAAAATAACACAGTCACAATGGACAGATACTTAGACACAATACAGGGTAAACATTTAGAGGAAATAAGTGAAAATTAGGGAAGTTACATAGTCCAGGATTGGACAGCGAGACGGGTAACGTTAACTCATTCAATTCCAAACTCTCTCTGACGGTAATACAGTGTTTCGTTCGGTAACACTTCCGTTACAAGTACCGTCATCTACATTTCGGTTTTAGAATTAAACCATGTATTACAGACTCCCCTCTGGTTCCGTTAACGTCTCAGCTCGGAACCAGGAGGTAATTTCTTTTTTGGGCGTCCTCTTTTCCTTTTAGGAGCAACAAATCCGGTGTTCCTTTCTGTTTCAGGTTCTTGATAGTCCTTTAAGGCAGAAACATGGTAAATTCCAAGGGCTTGGTCGAGTCGGCCATCTCATATGTTACTGGGGATCTCAAGGCGAGTGTGTGAGGACCTTCTCTCTTGGGAATGAATTTCCTGCTCCTGTTGTTACGACTTATGGGATGAATGGTCACCCAATGGTTCATAATATTTTCTTCATCGTCGAATGGAAGTTTTCCTTCTGACAATCTTGTTTCTACTCAACTTTATCTTTGACATCCAAGATGGAATTGGCAAATCTTTTGAGGTATGGTGTGATTTCAGGGACAAAGTTATCATTATCAATAACTTGTCGAATATCATGCCTGATATCGTCTGATGTCTTCCAAACTTTAAGTAGATAGCTGTGTGCCCAGTGGTATCGCATACTGAAGTATTCATTGCGAAACGAATTAGAGGTAACTTATCCTCCCAAGCCGAATGTTTTCCCCCCACCAGAATTGCTAGTCTTGGCTTCAAGTCGTGATTTTTACGTTCCAATGGGTTCGCTTGTGGGTGGTAGACGGGGACGAGGTCTTGCGTAATCTCTAGCAAGTCACAAGTTAGCTGCATGACAGCACTTACAAACTGTGGCCCGTTGTCTTTTATTAGTCTTCGTGGAATATCATATCGAAGGAGTACTTCTTCGGTTAGTGTTTTGGCAAAGAGTTTTACCCATTTGGTGCTTGTATCTTCTACTATAAAGATCCGTTTCTTTCTAGCGAGAGTTTCCGGAAGAGGGCCAAAGAGATCAATGGCCAGCGTCTCGAACCTTTGTGAGGTAGGCGGGTGTTCTCGTGATGGTTTTTGATTTGTTGGCTTATAACGATTGCATTCGGGACAAGTCTTGATGTACTCTGAGATGAACTTTTTCATACCTCAAAAATAGTATCTGGATGCAATATTCTTGTAAGTGTTCTCTATACCATAATGACCAACTGTCGGAGTATCGTGATATTCTTGAACTATTATTTCTCTTTCTTGTCCAGGAACTACAAGTTGAGCTTCTTCTTCACTCTCAGGTGAATACCTATATAAAATACCCTGGTTCATTAAGTATCCACGACTGGTGTAGTTGGCAAAGTTTTCATATTTGTCCATACTCTCAAAGCAGTCAATGATTTTCTTCAGTTCTTCGTCCTCCAGCTGTCCCTTTCGAATATCACTGGACTTCCTGGATGGCATGTCGACAGTGAAGGCACACACATCAGAGGTTGCACTTTAAGTGTACGACGGTCTTGACAGCATGTCAGCTACTACATTAGCCTTTCCTGGGGTGTAATCAATCTTCAGGTTGAAGGACTGAATTTCCCATATTGCCAGACGACCAGAAGGTGACTTTATACTTAACAGCCATTTGAGTGGTTGATGATCTGATGCGAGGAAGATTTGTTGATTTTCTACGTAACCTTTAAACTTCTCTAAAGCCCACACTACCGCCAAGGCTTTCCGCTCGGTTGTGGAGTAATTTCGCTCTGCTGGGATCATCAGACAACTTGCACTTTCGATTACTTGCTCATCGGGGCCACTTCCTTGGAGAAGGACTGCTCCCAAGGCATAATTACATGCGTCGGTACGAATGGTGAAAGGTTTTGATCCGTCAGCTTGCTTCAATATAGAAGTCATCAAGCGCATCTTCAACGTCTCAAAGGATTCTTGTAGCTCAGGACCCCAGTGCCACTGCCCTTTCTTCTTAGTGAGGCTACTAAGCGCGGGCGTGCTATGTCAGCAAAGTTAGGGACATATCGACGAAACCAAGAGCATGTTTGTTGTAAAGATTGGACTTCTTTCACATTGGTAGGGACTGGAATTTTTTGAATAGCAGAGATCTTCTCTTGGTCAGCTTCAATTCCATCCTTCGTTATCCAGAATCCCAGATATTTCACGCGGTCACAGGCAAAGAGACATTTATCTCGGTTTGCATGAAGTTTAAAGATAGACAATCTTTCAAAAAGTTTTTCCGAGATCTTCCAGATGTTTGTCAAATGTTTCTGAGAGGACGGTGATGTCATCTAGGTAAGAAAGTGCGAAAACATCTTTCAAGCCACTTCGAAACTTGTCGAGTAATCTTTGAAAGGTGGCCGGAGCATTCCGTAGCCCGAAGGGTATACGTAAATAGCGGTAAGTCCCAAAAGGACAACTAAAAGCAGTTTTGTCCCGATCAACATCAGCAACCTTTACTTGATGGTAGCCTGATTGTAAATCAATTGTTTACATGAAGGATGTTGGTGTCGCTTCATTCAGTAGATCATCCATTCGTGGTAAGGGGTAGGCATCCACTTTCGTAACCGATTTGAACTTCCTGTAGTCGACGCAGAGACGTACTTTCCCATTTGGTTTAGGAACAAGTACCACAGGTGTGGCGTAGGGAGACTCGCACTCTTCGATTACATTCTGCCTCAGCAGTTCTTCAATCTGTTCCCTCAAAAACTCTTTCTTTACGGGATTCATCTTGTAGGGAGACGTTGCTATTGGGAGGGGGTGATCACCCGTGTCAATACAATACGGTGTTCAATAAAAGCGTGGGCTCTCCTCCTGGTTGGAAACATGCCTCATTTCTGTCTAGGAGTATGTTGAGTTTTCTTGCCTGTTCTGGAGATAGATTTTTACCCTCATCCTCTCGAAGTTCAAATGCGCTGAGTGTTATATCTTCTTATGTCTTCTTGAAGAACTTGTACTGTTTCCGAGGATTTCCGGAAAAATGCCATTTCCCACCCTGGACGTCAAGGACAATACCAGCTGCATTAAGAAAATCCAGTCCTAACGAAGTCTTATTTTCTTTGGCTTCAGGCAATACTAGAAATTCTGTTGGAATAACTTTGACTTCAATGTACAGGTCGACGACAGTACTCAGAGCCATAATGGTCTGCCGAATTCCATCAGCCATCATAAATGAAATCCTCTTGTTCGTGAAGGTGACATCGTGACCTTGTAGGAATTTAAACATCTTTTCACCCGCAATGGTATGGGAAGCACCGGTATCAGCACATACAGCAATTTTTTCTCCAAAATTTTTGAGAACAATCACACTTGTAGGATACAAGTTTGAATTCAAGTTGAATGTCATACAATTCACTTTTGTTTCCATTTCATAAACTCTCGTGCAGGTAGGACACTTTGACTTGACGACTCCAGGAGTCCCACATCCGCAACACTGTATCGGGTTTCTTACTTCAATTTTGTAACTTCGGAATCTAGATACTGTTCTAGAGGGTCCAGATGAGTGGTTATTATGGGATCATCCAACAGGTTGATTTTTCTTTATTGGAAAGGGTTTCCTGAATTCTTCTTTAAAGTCTGATTTTGATTACTTTTCATTCCAGGCCTTAGGCTGTCATATGCGTCCAACTTCTCAGGCAATTCCAAAGGATCGTTCAAATCAGCCCAAATATCCAGAAAGTGTTCTTTGATATTTGCTGGAGTTTTTCTTTTTATCTGATCAGCAATTATTAGACTTTTGAGTTGATCAAACGTGATGATCTTCAATTCTTTGATCCAACCTTCAAAATAAAAACTGAATTGGAAATAAGAGTCTCGCCATGTTGAATCTAGGTTTTTCTTCTGTTGGGAAAAGTACTGTCTAAACCTATCCCCTGTAACTCGAAATCTTTTGAGAAGCATCTCTTTTACCCTTTCATAGTTTTGAGCATCATCTTCATCCTCTCTTGTGATGAGCTGAGCTATATCAGGTGGCAGTGAGCCAATCGGGTATGCTGTCCAAATTTTTTTCAGGGATGTTCAAGAACTTCACTTGACGTTCGAAAATTGTCAAGTATAGAATCATTTCATCTTCCTTCGAGTTAAATCTCGGAATAATTCTATTTAATTCAAGCTTTGGGTTTTCTAACTGTTGGCTTGTAACAGGTGCTTGTGACAGCTCTTCCATTTCAAGTTGAATTTTCATTTTTTCAAGTTCGAATTCTCTTTCTCGTTGCTGAGCCACAACCACAGCTTTCTGTTTCTCCTCCAGTTCCCCAGCTTTTTGTTTTTCTGTTGCTGTACGTTCTTCCACAATGACGCTGAGCACATCTTTGAAGAAATCCTCATCATACCTATCACTATTTGTTATGAGATCTTTTAGTTCAATAATTTTAAGATTGTCCGACGGAGCCATACCCAGTTCTGTGGCCAACATCCTTAAATCATCTTTTCTGGACCTTCCCAAAAGAGCCATTTTTCGTCACTTTTAGTCTATTTTAAAGTTAATTTAGTAAAGTTCAATTAAAGTTAATGAATTAAAGTTCTATCAAAACGTTAATTCTGTGATCTGAAAATAATATAGTCGAACAATACTTATGCACTTAAAGTTTCCGATACATACAAAAGAAATACTCAACACTATAATACACTCTTCCTGAATGACAATATAATTCTCTAATTTCAAAATGTGCTAATTAATTTTCACATCAATATTAATGGGATTAAAATGAAACAAATTCTTCAATATCAACTATCTTCTAATTTCGTTCATCAAAATCAAAATAATAATATTTAAATAATATTCATTATTAATCAAAAGGAGTATCAGCAATTAACATTAACTCGTTTAAATTAAATCAAAGAAAATTTCGTTTTCGTTAGATTAAATCACACACACACACACACAATTAAAATGTTTTTAATCAAAAGCAATTTATATACGTTTAAATAGAATTACCATTGATAAATTATTTCATTCACTCTGAAGTTACCAATATTACAAACTCGTTTACACTTAGTAGTACTTGAAAATATTTTTCCAAAAAATTTAAATAAAAAGCAGAAATGTTTATACTTTATCAAAACATACAAGTTTCAAATGTTATAGCATTACTTCGCAATCAATCATATACTTCACAAAAGAATTATTTTTATGTTAGACATAAAAAGAAAAAAATATTATGATAAAAATTGCATTCAACTTAAAACTTAATTAAAAGTTTAGTAAAATCAAGCAAGAATCAAAGTGAAATTATTTGAATAAATACCAGTCGCAATAATTTCTTGATAACAAAAGTATATATATGTTAATGGTTTAAAATTCTTAGTTAGCAAGAAAGTATACATTCATAAATAACCTTCAATTAGCTTTAATCAGAACAAATAGAATGCAAGTTTCGTTTTCAAAAAGTATTAAGATTAAGAATACTGACAAATGAATAAGTGAAAGTATCAACAAGTGAAAATATCCCTTAAAATTCAATGACGTTACTAAGAGCAATAATAATCACTGTTCTTACACAGAATAACAGAGCAAGATTATTTAGAATAAACAACACTTATCTGTTCTTATCTGTTTTCTGAATGAAAATATTATTTTTTCACAGGGTGCGAATCTTGTTTTTGTTGTGTCGGGTGACAACACTTCAACACCTAAACCTAAGTGGAAAAAGCGAGAGAGATCTGGGAACTGTAGGTCGTGCTGACGTTTTTGGGCGCCAGAATTGTAACGGTTTCTTACGTCATTACTGGGTAAACGAAAATAATATGAACAAGATCTCGGGGTAATTAAAATATTTTAGTGACCTAAAATAACACAGTCACAATGGACAGACACTTAGACACAATACAGGGTAAACATTTAGAGGAAATAAGTGAAAATTAGGGAAGTTACATAGTCCAGGATTGGACAGCGAGACGGGTAACGTTAACTCATTCAATTCCAAACTCTCTCTCTGACGGTAATACAGTGTTTCGTTCGGTAACACTTCCGTTACAAGTACCGCCATCTACATTTCGGTCTTAGAATTAAGCCGTGTGTTACACCAACAGGTATTTATCGAAAACTAATGAAATTTTCTGGCACATTGGAAAATTAATCCAGAGACACTTTGAGTCTCATATTTCATAAATTACATAAATTAAAGCTATGTGGAAAGAATTATCTTACTATATTTAGAAAACTATTCAGTTTACAAAACTTGATGTCATACTCGTAGGTAAAAGTGCCTATTTTTTTAAACTCCTACTATTAGCTCACACCCTCTATATATTTATTCATTTATCTTGGTAGAATTTTCAATCGTCAATAAAATACATTTTAAAGCGCTCCATTGAGCTGAACTTTTATATACATGATTATTTTGGATGACAATGCAATAATTTAATAATTAATAAAAATTAATTGATAAAAACTAATTATTTAAAGAATTACAGATACTGTCACGTTGATTTCATTTTTAGCGACTTGGATCAAAACTGTAAAAGATTTTTTTCCTCACGTGATAAAGCATTCAGTCGAACTGAAATTTTCTATACACGATTGTTTTGGATGACGCAATAGGATACTTTAAAGGTTATGAATAAAAATTAATTACCACTTTTAATATTGTGATTCTCTCTTATGTATTTACATATTATATTAATTGTAACTATTTAATAAAAAATAGCTAAAATAAAATTTTTCTTTTTCATCTAAGTATGAATTGACTTACATTTTTTTATATTACTTATTATTATTCCACGAGCAGAAACAAATGAAGTGAACTCACCACGTCCTTGGTAGTCTTCAAGGCCCCTGAGGTGATTAAAATTTTGGCTATTTTGTCCACTTTGATAGTAGCCATTGCGTAGTGGAGAGGCGTTCTTCCCAACTGAAAATAAATTTCGTGAAAGATTGTTATTGATAAATTTTCGTACGGAAGCACAACAGTACCCGAAAAGTTTTCTTATAGATAAAGAAAAATAAAACCGATTTCAGAGTGATTGTATTTTTTCTAATAATGATTGATTTTTTTTTATTCTTCTGGGGTAACTATTATTTTAAAACACATTGTAAAACAAAAGTTGACGCATCATGTGAAGGAGATATCTTTTCACAAGAATTAGAGGCATACATAGACGTACACAGTGAATGAAACGATAGTTTCAGAACAATTGGATGCTTTATTCCAGAATTCAACTAGCCCAGCATTCTTAGAGCGAAAAAAACGAACGAAATTTCAACCGGGGTATCTTAAACCCAAGTGTATTTACATTCTGTTTTTACCATAAAATTTACATACAAAGGTGGAAAGGAAGAAAAGTAGTAAATAAAATATGTTTATTATACTTTTCCCACGCAAAATTAGTTTTTCTGTTCAAGTTTGGCCTTTTTATTAAGGCCAGGTTGATTAAGGCCTGGATTATTTAACTGCCTAGGGACGGGTATTTTGTTGAAAAATCTCGCTTTCAATTGTGTGCCGATGAACCAAGGCGTCTGCAGTTAGTACAAGAATTTTGCTTTTACTATTACACATCGTAGATGCCCACAGCTGAACTCTGCGCTTTGGTGCCCTTTCTTTAGCTAGTCAATTGTGTGTTAATTGGCTAAGCACTTACAGAATGTCGGTACATAGTTTAAGATCTGTCATTTCCTTGTAACCTCCCGTAATCAGCTTCAAATTCGTAGGTTATTTTCTTGTGTCATCTCCCTTCCATAATCCTCATATTTTCTTACCAGGTCCCGATTTATCTCAAGACTGCTCTAGGGGACGTTGTTTATTTAACTAAGTTAAACAGAAGCTGGCAAGAATTCCCACACCGCATCGGATCGTGGCTGGCTCGTCATAAGTTCGAGCCCAATACTACTATAGACCCGCCGGGTAGGGAAGCGATGCACGTTAAATCTATCGAGAGCTCAAACGTCCTCCTGTTGGTGGGGTGTGGTAGTAAGGAGAGGGGGTGCCAGCTCAGGTGTCGTCCTCGTCACTTGACCATGGTTCAAAATGATGAGGTTCGTCGCCAAAAGCCCTCGAGTGGCGGAATAGGATGAGGTTAATATTCACACTCACTCACCCTAGTTAATATGTGCAGGTTACCTTGCTAATCTGCAGATTAACTTATTTCTGCACTCAAGCGGTAACATATATACTAGAACGTACGTGCTCCTTTTATTTGTAGCAGATATTATTCAGAAAGTTTGTTTCTTTCTATGTCGTATCGAAGCTTACATTCGGATGAGAGAGAATTATAGTAAGGGATGGCGATCTGAGATCGATTAAACGAAAAATCGATTTTTTAAATCGATATTTCATCCTAGAAAGGCGAAATTCGATTTTTTTCTGTTTTGGTAAAAACCTTAAAATTTGTTGCTCCAAATTCCATACAAAGACATTAACTGTGACTAAAACCATAAAATTATTTACAATTAGTTGAATGTACTATCTTTAAAACCGGTACTATTACGGTGCTGGCGGTTAAAGGGCTAATTTACTGGCAGGAACAAAAAAAACTGTATTTATCATCACGTTCACTTAATAGCCATGATGTATATGAGTATCGTTGGATCATTTGTTCATCGCGAGCGCCTTTTTTCGATTGCAAGCAACATCGCAAGTGATGAGCGGAACCACTTGGATCCCAGTAAACTTGACAGACTGTTGTTTTTATAAAGCTTATATATTAAGCATTGGGAACTATAAACTATATTATCTACTTTCTAAACTTTTTAATGCAACAAATACATTTAGAAAATAAATGTCTTCTTTTATACCTGATACTTTGATATGATAACAAAAATAATTTTGTTATTGTCGAATACCCACGAACTAAAAAAAACTCCCTGATTTTACTGATAAGAGATCGTTTATATATTAAGGTATCTTTCTTGTTTTTCATAAAATGGATTTATATTTACATTGTAAATGCAGACTTGAAAAAAGTCGATTTTTTAGTAATCGATTTTTTAGACCTCGCTTTTTTTGGGAATTGATTCATCTGGTTACGATTTGAATCGATTTAAAAATCGATCTTTTTCGGAAAGAATAACCATTTGTTGGTACCTTGCACCTCCCCTCGCTATTGTCGCCTGTCGCGCCCCCTACAACTTATCTCTTCTACGAGTTCCCTCATACTGAGAGGCCGTACTCTCCCAGTCGTAGAAAGGGTTCCTTTTCACATTAAGTGCCTCTTTGTCTAATTTCACTTACTCTTACATGCATTGTTAAATTGTTATTGCTATTAACGTATGTTAATCATAATAAATCTTTGTTTGTAATGAATTAAAGTTTGGTTTCTCTCTCTTGAGTACTATCGACGTTAATTTTACTGCCGGCATCCCGCCGCACATTTAGGCCTATCTCCCCTATTTTCACCAGTTCACAAGTTTTATTAGCTTCTTCACTTTATAATGTGTTGGAGCTCTGAAGCAAATTTTCCAGGCATTAGTTTTGTTCTTCAATCGTGTTTACCCATTTTTGTCGCGGTTGGAAACTCCTTGGCACATTAATTTTTATGTCTTGGGTCGCGTGGATTCGGGTTGAGGGTAGGATCTGAAACACAAACGCGCACTTTATCACAACGTGTATGGAATACAAAACTGCATTTCTGATAATTGCAAAATCACAGGAAATATTAATGGGTGTTGCATAGTAAAAACTCCTAATTTACGTAAGAAGCTTTACATACAGGGTGTAGAAATATAGAGGCTGCAAACTGCCAGGACAGATAGAGTACACAGCCGATGTTATAAATCACATAGCAATGTATGGTCGGAAACGATATCCTGACGGCAATAATGACAACACAAAACACAAGAAAGACGCGAAAAAGTGGAGAAAGATGACGGTGCTTGCGCACAAGCGATTTTTGCTGCCGCGCTCGCTATAAAGCTTTATTTTACCTGCCGACAGAGTGGTAGTAGGTTTGAAAGTTGCACGAACGCTGAGCTCACTGATATGCATCTGACATACAAGGTTGCTGATTACAATGGTCGAGCCGCACGGTGGTTGAAGGCCAGCGTTTCTCAAACTGTGGATCAAGCCCCGTAGGGAGGCATGATAACTTGAAAGATGGAAAAGTCGAAAACATAAGATTATTTTAAAAAAAAGAAAATTATTAATTTACTGAAAGTAAACAAAATACATTCTGACGTAATAAAAAATAAAATAGCATTTACATTGATATAATACACTTAGTACAAAAGGTGTGAAACATCTGAAAGAAAAAAAATGTTCATTTGATCTGCGTACGGAGAAATGGAACAATGCATCTAAAAGTCAGCAGAAACCTTAAAGAAAGGTATCAGTACGGGATATGTCCACCGTGGAGTGTGATGCAACATTCCACACGTCGTACCATACTTTGCACAACATTATCCAGCAGCTGTTGAGGCAATTTATCCCATTCTTCTGTGAGTGCACGGATGAGGGTGTTCTTGTTTGTCGGATGATAGTTTCGACCAGCAACTTGCCTCCACAAAGCATCTTACACATTTTCAAAGGGGTTTAGATCTGGAGAACGCGCTGGCCATACGAGACGTTGAATAACCTCGCTGTCTAGACAATCCTGAACAGCGAGTGTTCGATGACATGTTGCGTTGTCGTCCATAAAAACAAATTTATCACCGACAGCACCACGGAAAAGACGAACATGAGGAAGTAGAGCTTCATCAATGTATCGTTGGCCCGTCATAGTCCCATTCGCAACCACATGTAGGCGTGTGCGGCCATTGATCATGATGCCGGCCCACACTATGATACTGCATGTCGGATATCGGTCCTTTTCCTGGATATTTTCTGGACGATAAGCAGTACCACTCTCACGCCAGATCAGTTGGCGTCTACAATCCGATGACAGACTGAACCTACTCTCATCTGAGAATAGTACGCATGCCCAGTCCTGTTCAGTCCAATTGTGATGATCACGACACCATTGCAATCGGGCAGTACGGTGCTGTCTGGTAAATGGGACACACACAACAGGTCTGCGTGCGTATAGTCCTCCTCCCCTCAAACGTCTAGCAACAGTTTTTCGAGAGATCTGCTTTCCTGAGGCAGCAAGAAACTGATTTGCCACCTGCTGAGCTGTGGTGCGCTTGTTCCTTTTTGCTGATAAGATGATATATCTGTCTTCTGCAGGCGTCGTACTTCTAACACGACCTCCACCGTGCCGTCTACTACACATTCCAGTAGTTTTAAATGACTTCCACAGCCGTGAAACAACGCTGTGAGCGATGTCGAACTCCCTGGCAACATCTGTTATTTTTCGCCTTTCTTCGATCTTTCCAATAATTCGGCTACGCATAAAATCATCTATGTGATGTCGGGAAGACATGCCAAAAATTTTAAGTTCGTCTATTAAATCTTTCCTGTAAAACTTTGACTTGAAACAACAACTGTCCACACGCGTCAAAACCTTTAAAGCTCTTATGAACGCTATCACGTGATGAACAGACGTGGAAAAAAATTTGCATACTCATACTTCTTCTTACTAATATCCCGCACTTATTCTAATTTTCCACATTTTGCTTCCTTTCATTTTGTGGTTGCTATGGATGATAGTGTTATCCGTCCTTAGCAATTGTCCAGCAGTGTATATCAATACTGCACAATGTATTTTATAGTTCATTTAACAAGAAAAAGTTAAGAACAAAATTAATAATTAGTAGTGAATGTCCATGGGAATCTCGTACGTAATATTATATACAAAAATTAAAACTGTAACGAATGGTAATAGAGCGCCCTCTCCTGTCCGGATGGACAAGTAACCAGTCTGACTGCCACCACGGTGCAGAAAGGGCATGCCAATGTCCGCCCGTGCAAACCCCTTATTTGTATAAAGAATAACGTCTTTTTATGTGTTTGTAACTGTGCTCAATTAGAATGTACAACCAATTAAAATTATTTTAGCTAGCTGCTGGTGTTATTTTCGAGTACAGGTTACAAAATGGTGCCCAACGTGGGACCGAATAGTCAGACTAGCAGACCTAACAAAATTATCTTCAATATTCTGAACTGCCAGTTCATAAAAATTTTCTAAAAGTATTTTCTGAAGTTGTAGCTTCCAGCTACGAAGTAAAGATAGTTTATTTCCTACCGGGAAATTAGAAATTTTGGATTATATTCGTTTTCACGGATCGTCAGATAAGCTTCTTCCGTTTTGTTTTCTTATTCGACTTTTTGTTGAATTTTACTTGTGTATTTGTATTTTATGGCATATATATATATATAATAACCATCATGTAATAGTCTATTTTATTTGAGTAATTCTTTGCCCTATTTCGGAAACTCTTTCTACTTTTGTTCATTTTTTCTCCCTGTGTGAGATTTATGACTATTAGTGTGTGTACTTGATTGGGAAATTTTTACCCCCACTTCTGACCTTGAGTTTTCACTGTTTGTTCTGTAAAATTTATTAATCATGGATACTTTTCACTTTTTCTGCTGACTCATTAATTCACTTATGACGCAAGAGTATTTCCTGTGTATTACCTTTTTTTTATTTAAGTGTTATACTGTGTTTTATTTCTAACTATATTGAAGAATTTTGATCACATATTAGATTTGTGAATTTAAAAGAAATAAATTATTAATTTTGTTATAAAAAAGTATTATAGAAAAGTATTTTTATTCCTTAAAAAGATTCATTCATAGGTTTTGTTTGGACTTTAAATTTTATCAGAATTTCCTTTATAAGGGAATTATTTTCTTTTCAAAGCTAAGATTTTGCCTTCTGTAAAATATCTATATATACAATATTTTTATTCCTTCAAAGGATTAATTTTTATGTTGTTTTGACTAAGTGTTCATCAGAATTTCTTTTTATTTGAATTTTCATTTTGCTTTCAAAGTTTAGATTTTGTTTCCTGTAGGATATCTATAATATATTTTGAATAGTATTGTGTTTGAATATACAATTCTTGTTCTTCTAATGATTAGTTGATGCTCAATTATAAAGGTTAACTATTTTAAAATTAAATTAACTGCATTTAATTTGTGGCTGTCAGACTTTATTATTGACCTCTTTTTTCTAAAGTTAAAACAATGGCGTATCTTGCTAAAGCGCGCAAAGATGACTTAAAAAAAATTAGCTACAGAATTAGGCCTCGGAATAGGAGAAATGATGAGAGTAATACACTTTAAAAATTTAATCCTAACTTCGAAAGACTATGATGAACAGTTTACAAAAACCCTTTTAGAAACAATTATTGAAACTAGGGTTCAGGCCGAACGTGACGAAAAGGAGGAAAATGATTAAAAACGAAAACAAGAGGAACTGATTTTACAACTAGAACGCATGAAGTTAAGCATGACTGCTACTTCAACTAACATTAGTGCTGCTGCAGCAGAGAGAATAAATATCCAACACCTCATACCCAGATTTGTGGAAAATTCTGATATTTCCATCTATCTTAAAATATTTGAAAGGCAGTGTGAGCAAGTTAACATAGGGGAAGTCGATTATGTAACACACCTTCTACCTATGTTACCTTATCGACATTCCTCATATTATCTTGCGTGAACCCAAAGACAAATTAGAAAATTATCAGCACATTAAGCAAGTGTTACTCCAACGATTCAAGTTGAGTGCTGAATCGTTTCGAATGAAGTTCAGTACTCATCAAAAACAACCCGAAGCTTTGTGGAAGGACTTCGCGTACGAATTCCTTAGAAGGATGGCTACATAGCCTAGAAGTGAAAGACTCCCTTAAGGATTTGGTTCTTACCGATCAGCTTAAGAAAAGAGTTGCGAAGGAAGTTAAAGAACACTTCGTGGATATATGGGGAGATATTAAATCTCCTCTGAGTTAGTACAAAAATTAGACGATTATGAAGTTGCTCGAGGTAAGACGTCGAACCATAAAGTTTTACCAGATGTAAGAACGACTTCTTTCCACTCAAAAGCAAATAAACAAATCAGAACGGTGGATAAGGCAAAAGAGAGAGAGAGAGAGCCAAGAAAATCATTTAGAGGACATTCGCAATTTGAAAGCCGAAATCCTTTGTCCTGCTATGGATGTGGTAAAACCGGCTACATCAAGTCAAAATGCCCTGACTGCAATCCTTCAAAGGGTGATCCAGCTCATTTTGGAATTCTGCGAATTAACAGTCTCTCTCCTTCAAACAGAAGTGCTGTACTCAGGATCAGCATAAATGGAGTTTCAGGAACTGCATTTGTGGACAGTGGTGCAAGTCATTCGATTGCAGGAGAAACTCTTTACACTATACTTCTCCAACAAGGAGCTGCTTTTGAGAAGACAGTAATATCTCTATCCTTTGCTGATGGAATCGTTACTCAGAAAGAAGCTCTGCGTACATTTCAAACCGTCATACTGGAAGGTAGAAAGTTTTAAACTCCCTTTATAATTTTGCCCGATGCCAAAAACAACTCCAACCTACTTGGTTGATTGATTGAATATTAACGTCGCACTGTTAAGCTACACGAGGGCTTTTGGCGACGGACCACGTAATTTTGAACCATGGTCAAGTGACGTGGACGACACCTGAGCTAGCACCCCCTCTCCTAACTACCACACCACACCAACGGGAGGACGTTTCAGCTCTCGACAGATTTAACGTGCATCGCTGCCCTACACGGCGGGTTTTTAGTGGTACTGGGCTCGAACTCGTGACAAGGCAAGCCACAATCCGATACCTATACCACTCGGCTACCGCGGCCACTCCAACCTACTTGGAGTTGACTTTATTGAAAATGCTGTAATATTACACTGAATTTCCGAAAGAACTGTTGGACTTTTTGGAACGATTTTCGAAAATCGTACAATTTCGCAACGCCTTATCAGAGTACTTCTGTTAATGTACGGCCTGTGGCGATAAATAACTGTCAACTACGGGAAGATGAAGGACAAGAACTCCTTGGTTCTCTGTGTGCGGAACTAGACAGCTTACTTAGAAATCATCCCTCTATCTTCGAAGTAGGGGGAGAAGCTACTCCATTTATCGAGCATAGCATCAACACTGAAAACAATCCACCAATTTCAGTGCCTCCCTACCGAATGAATCCAGCCAGGAAAGAGCTGTTGAAGAAAGAGCTAGATTCTCTGCTACAGCAAGGGATCATAGTAGAATGTGAATCTCCGTATGCCTCTCCCGTTGTTTTGATTCCAAAACCAAATGGCAGCATCCGTCTCCGCATAGACTACCGGAAGCTGAACACTCAAACCGTCCCAGATAGCTATCATTTGCTTCGGATGGATGACTTGCTTAACGAAGCTAAGCCAACACCTTATATGTCGACTATTGACTTGCGTTCAGGATATCACCAAGTAAAAGTGGCGGCAGAGGATCAAGACAAAACTGCTTTCACATGCCCTTTTGGTATTTATAAGTTCACTCGTATGCCATTTGGATTACGAAATGCACCTGCAACCTTCCAAAGGTTGATAGACAAGTTCCGTTCAGGATTAAACAATGTGCTAGCACTGCCATATCTAGATGATATCATAATATTGTCTCCAACCTTCCAGAAACATCTTTCTGACCTAGAGCAAGTTTTTAAACGTCTTTCATTGTTTAAATTAAATGCAAATAGAGAGAAGTGCAACTTCTGTTGTAAAAAAGTAAAATACTTAGGACATTACATTACTAAGGAAGGCATCTCAGTTGATCCACAAAAGACAGCTGCTATCGCAGATATGTCATCCCCAACCTCTGTTAAACAAGTACAAAGCTTTGTACAAACCTGTTCCTGGTATCGGCGATACATTCCAAACTTTTCTCAAATTGCAAAACCACTAACAGATTTAACTAAGAAAAATGCAATGTGGAAGTGGGGCTCTGAACAAGAAGAAGCTTTCAGAGATCTAAAATTAAAACTAGCGTCTCCTCCTGTCCTTGAGCCAGCTGATGGTACCAAGCTGTTTGTCATCCGAACAGATGCCAGTAGCGTGGCTCTCGGAGCAGTTTTACTCCAAGGAGAAAAAGATGAGGAACACCCAATAGAATACGCAAGCCGACTACTTTCATCCTCGAGCGAAATTATTCTACAACAGAAAGAAAAGCTCTTGCAGTTGTCTGGGCCCTTGAAAAATTTAGAGATTACGTTGAAGGACAAACTATTAGACTCTCCTCTGACCACCAGCCTTTAAAATGGTTATTATCTTTGAAATCTCCCACCGGAAGACTTGCAAGATGGGCACTACAGATCCAATCTTATAATCTAACAATCGACTACATTCCCGGAAAATAGAACTTTATTGCGGACTTATTGTCTAGACCCACGTCAGAACAAGAGAAAGCAGACTGTGACATTCTTGCTGTTTTCGTCGATTTTCCCACACGCTCACCTAAAGAAGTTCGCCAAGAACAATTGAAGGATGACGAGCTGAAGAAAATAATTGAATGTTTTGAAAACAATGAAAAAAGTGTTACTTTTCCCAACTGGTTAGAAAGAGGATACCTCATGAATCAAGGAATTTTATTCCGTTACTCACCTACTTCTGAAAGTGAAGAGGCCCAGTTAGTTGTGCCAATTCACGAAAGACAAGACATTTTGAAAATCCACCATGATGCTCCGAACGTAGGTCATTATGGAGCCGATGGAACGTTTGAAAGAATCTCCAAACGGTATTATTGGACTGGTATGCGTTCTTACATCGCTGATTACGTAAAGAATTGCACAGAATGCAATCGCTACAAACCATACAACCAAAAGCCTTCCGGACTCTTACGTACACCTGTGTATTCTCAACGTTTTGAGACAATTTCCATTGATATCTTCGGACCTTTGCCTGAAAGTCCATCTGGAAAGAAGTGAATATTGTTGAGGACTGTTGCACAAGATAGGTTGAACTTTTTGCTCTCCCTCAAGCCACTGCTAGAGAATGTGCTACAACTCTAATGGAAGAAGTTATATTACGATACGGCTTACCGAGAAAATTAATTAGTGACCATGGTTCTCAGTTTGTGGGTGCCGTCATGCAACAACTTTGTTTCATACTGAACATAGATCAAGACATTATTCCTGTTTATCATCCACAAGCAAATCCTGTTGAAAGGAAAAACCGTGACCTAAAACCAAGAATTGCTATCTTAGTCCAAAATCGACACGATGAATGGGAAGATAAGTTGCCATCTATCCGTTTTGCTTTAAACAGTGCCAAGTGTGATACCACCGGTAAAACTGCTGCTTATCTGCAGTTTGGACGAGAGATGAGAACTATAGATGATTAAACCAACGACTTTCGAGCCATCATATATAGACAATGAAAATTTCGTCCCAGAGATCACCCCATATTTGAAAAAATTAGCAAGAATTTCATCTGAAGTCCGTGAAAGAATTGAAGAGAAACAAGATCAGCGAAAGACATTCTATGATAAAAGACACCGTCCTGGTCCCTTATATCATCCAGGTGATAAAGTGTGGGTAACCCTTCACCCCCTCAGCAATGCTGCCCACAAGAATACAGCTAAATTCATGCCCAAAAGAGATGGGCCTTATATTATTGTGACTCAACGTTCTCTGACAACTTACGAAGTGGCAAATCCAAACAACCCACATGAGGTTCTCGGACCTTATCATTCATCTGCCCTTCGTCCCTGCATAGACAAGGAAGCCACTCCAGGGATGCCTCTCAGAAAAAGGGGAAGACCCAGGAAAGACAACTCTGCTGGTTCCTCATCGAGGACGATACCTAGGAACCAGAGGGGGAGTGTAACGAATGGTAATAGAGTGCCCTCTCCTGGGCGGATGGACAAGTAACCAGTCTGACTGCCACCATGGTGTAGAAAGGGCATGCCAATGTCCGCCCGCGCAAACCCCTTATTATTTGTATAAAGAGTAACGGCTTATTATGTGTTTGTAACTGTGCTCAATTAGAATGTACAACCAATTAAAATTATTTGAGCTAGCTGCCGGTGTTATTTTTGAGTACAGGTTACAAAACTTATTTTCAGAATTTGTAAGATTTAAAATTATTCTCTTCAGCTGAATCAAATACACTCCCCGACGTCCCCTTTTTCCACGTAGGCACGCGTATGGGATGTATTGAGGGGGGGAGAGAGAAAAGAAATAAATAAGAAAATCCTCTGAAATAAGTAAATCAATCGCAAATCCTGTAAAGATCCTTTTTTTGCATTCCAATGTCTTCGGAATGATATTACGAATAGCAGTGCACTGAAAATATCGTACTTCGAAAAGACATATATTAACGACGAGGGCAATTAATGCTTTGGCTGAGTGAGACGTTTATATACGTCGATGGCACTTAAAAGGAAATTTTTTTTGTAGCTTTAGTGTCAAAGTGTATCATTGAATTAAATACATTGTTATTGTGTGGAAGGGGCGATGAAAACTATTGAGTACTGGGTCACAAATATTGAAACTTTGAGATACACTGTTGTAGACCCCAGGAAGCAAATTCCCAGCCTCGACTCTTTTGCCCTCTTGTTTCAGAAATTATCCGACAGCGTGAACACACAAGAGTAAGAACGCCAAATAACGATGGGATCTGGTACACAGTAATCTCGGTACCAGTAAGCGCGCTATCGCTATCCATGTCGGGATTTTCCATATAACCGCCTGGTGGATCCTGCATACTAACAACATGCACCCCTATCACATACAGCGGTACTTGAATGACGATAATTATTTCTTTAATGTTCTTTTTTCTTCATTTTTTGCTGTACTAAGAATAATAAACATGCCTTTTATTTGTTTCCTGTCTTTCTTGTGTCTTCATTAACACTTCAGGAAAACGTTTCCGACCGTGCATTCCTATGTGATTTCCCATAGTCTAGGTGTACTTTAGCTGTCCTGAAAAGCTGTAACCACTGTACTGATACACCCTGTATAGCTGCTATATATTTATTCCAAATTTCAACCAGTTTAAGCAGACATTGTATCGTCTTTTTCTGTCCTTTAAATTTAATTTTTAAAACTAAATATTGTGAGAGAAATTGTTCATAAAACATCGTCTTAGTTTGTATGGTTGTGCTAGAGTATGCTTCTCTCGTGATAATTCCCATAGCAGTAGTAGGATTCGAACGAGCATATGGATTCACTGCTCAATTTACTGATAAAAGTTAAAACCGATTTCTGAGGTTTTTCTTTGGGTGCGGAAATTTCTTCGCAATAAACTGATAGGTTCTTAAACTTGAGGCCATATAAGTTTAGTACAGTGTTTCTCAAAGTGTGGGGCGCGCCCCCTAACCCTACAAGGGGGCGCGAACAAATCGAAAATTTAAAGATTTTTTTAAAAAAAATAAACGGAAAGTGAAACAAAATTCTTTTTTCCATATTAAAAAATACACAACACTGATATAATTTATGTTTATCATCTGGCGTTTTTCTTTCTTAACATAAAATATTACTCGTTAAAAGAAAAAAACGAAACCCAGACCCTGAGAAAAATTCTAAGATAAACATTTCATCAATGTAATTATTATTGAAATACTGTACATTAGTTGTAGAAAGAAAAGGAAGACATGATTCACTTTTCAGCCAGACAGCATAATACATTTGCTGATCATTTGATTGACTTCAAACTTACTGGTATGGTTTCTACATTAGTTCGTCCCCTATTTTATGTACTATTTGTTTTTCGCTTAGGGAAATCGTAAATAATGAAGAGTTTTACGATATTTGGAAAAGAATTGATTGATTTGAAGGATTATTTTTATGAGTATCTCAAACATAGTGAAAAACGTCATAATCCTTTTTAGTCCCCAGGGCAGCCAATTGGAGTCACTGTTCACTTTACCCAGCAACCAATCAGAGAGCAGTCACTAAGCTCTCAGCCAAGTCAAAAACTTTTCCAAATTCACCATCCAGACGAAGCACCGAAGTCACGCCTCCCGGATCCCATCGATTATCCAATCGCCTTCATGCCACCTAGCAGAATGTAAAACCCCACTCTCGCCACGCCCCTCATCGAAGACTTGTCCAGATATGGGATTGAGGACTGTTCTTACAGTCCAGAAGCCCAAAAAAGCAACGCCTATTCATAATCCTTTTTTAGAACATTCGTATTTTTTCTGAATACACTTTTAACCCGGGAGCGGTGGCATCTGTGATCTCTAGTGAAGGAAGTTGCAACTGATTAAGCAAAAGAATGCGTATTATTCATGATTGAGAAACGCGATGAACATGTAACGAAAGGAAAATTTTCAAATGCTTTCTATAGAACTCCATCAACTGAAATATGAAGCCATAAGTGTACCGCAAGGTTCAGTTTGCCTTGTCAAAAAGACACAAGAAAGAAAAAGTTCAACTTGCTATTTGTTGATCATCAAAGGTGTCCCGAGTTCGAGCCCAGTACCACTAAAGACCCGTCGTGTATGGGGGAAGTGCACGTTGAATCTGTCGAGAGCTCAAACGTCCTCTTGTTGGAGTGGTTAAAAGAGGCCAGCTCAAGTATCGTCCTCGTCAACCATGGTTCAAAATCTAGGTCCGTCTCTAAAAGCCCTCGTGAGCTGAACAGTGAGACGTTAATATTCACTCACTCGATCATGAAAGCTCATTAAAACTACAATTACTTAAACAAAATATGACAGTTTTGCCAGAAAATAACATTTCTGTAATATTAGTGAAAAGTATCTTTGATTTGCGTCCTTTATTAAGGTCTTGCACTTTTGAATCATTTTAGTTCTGTTTTATTGGATTTTTTCTCAAATCATCAAAGAAAAATTGAACATTCCTTGAAAGCCGGTAAGTATACTTTCTCTTAAATAGATTATTCACTGGAATTTTCCGATTTGTATCGTGTACACAGTAAAAAATAATTCTAAACAAATGATTGGGGGGACTGAGTCCCCCCACACTACTATTAGCGATAGTATCGAGTGCGCGCCTGCTCCCGGGTTAAAACATTTTGAAGTCTTCTCGCTTTAAATATTAAAAAAATAACACAATTATTCTTCATAGGAATTTTATATTCATTTTCATTATTTAACATTAATTCTAAATGCTAATTCTGTGAGGTTTAAAATTACAGTTCTTTTAAACAGTTATTTATAGCATTTATCTAAAAAAATCATTTTACATTTTTGTATACAATGTCGTGCACGCAGTTTTACACTCCTTACAGTTTAGCTATTATACCAAGAATAATGTTATATTTTTTTAAAAAATGAACTCGTGTGAAGAGCCGGTGTTTCAGCCGGTATACGTTTAATGTATCAGTACTGAAGAAGGTATCTTATACACAATTTCTTAATACTAAATTAAGAACAAGTTTAATAATTATTAGTGACTTCCATGGGCTTGTCTTGTAGAGCAAAGTTTTTCAAAGGAAGGTTTAATATCAGATACTCAGACACTCTTGAGTTATTTTTCTATATTTAGCTGAGATCTATATTTTGTCTTCAAAGCAGCCACCGCAGAAAATCCGGTTTAACATAGGTAGGATATTGATAATGGTAATAGTATACCAAATGCTTTTGTTTTCAGTGCAGAAAATTTACCATCCATCTACCCAAAATTCAAAGAGCGATTTATTACAAAATTCCCTTTTAATTTTTCACTGGCTGTGAAACCTATGAAAATTTCTTCATCGGGAGTTGAGAGCCCTTCTGGAGTATCTTGAAATAGACCCCTAATCCACTCGTAACTTACTACCAAGTTGTCCTCATCAAGAAAATACTTTTTAAAATTCTTTGCCAACACGGCTAAATGATTTTACATGGTTTTAAAAACAATTTTCACATGTTGTTCTTCAGATTTGTAAGTTTTAACACATAACGAGCTGGGGCTTTTTTTCCCCATCATTTACTTTAGTAGTGGTAAATCCAAAATTTAAGTATTTTTGAGAATATTACCTTGATTTAATTTTCGAAACCATGCTCGTCTGTGTACTTGTTGATCCTTTATGATCGTCGAATGTGATCCCTTACGACTTAAAAATGTATGTATGATTTTGTTTTAATCTACTGCCGTAAATACTTAATTACCGTGAATTACAATTAACGTGCAAATTAAAAAATGTACATTCAAGCTAGATTCGGTAGCTATAGAAGTATCGAGTCGACCAAAACTGACTGGAATTGTACGAGGAAAAGCATTTTTACATGTTTTGCGCAGACGTCCGATAAGTTGCCCAGACTCACACAAACGTACCCTATAATGACAGATGTGATGGATATGATAGAGAGCAACATAGACTAGACTATTTTTCTAATGGCATTTGTACTTTGAGAAATGGATGCTGAAGGAAATATATCTTTGATTAAATATATCATTTTGCGATCTGTTCCAATTTAAAAATTAGAGAAAAAAATAACATAATAATATTTATAAGTAAGTAACATATTTTAAGTAATTTTTTCTTAAAATGTATATTACTTTAAAGTAACATATACAAAATTTAATACTTATACAGTTTATAATTGAGATCACATTGTAGCTTTAGCGTCAAAGGGCATTTTTATTGCAGTAAATACATTATTGTTGTACAGGCGACAAAAATTATGATTAAAAATTGGGTCGCCAGCATTGAAAGTTTGAGAAATACTGGTTTAGAACGATTCTAAATATCAAGAAAAATCCTCCCCTCTGCACCGTTTATCATATCAATTTCCTCACCTTCACAAGAGATTTATGAAGGCTATACTTTAGATTTACGAAATTATACAAATGGGATTGCAGACTCACGTATCCAGTTTTCTTAAGTATAAGCAAATCCAGTTTTGCAGGTTTTTCAAATATTCCCTCTCTTCAATTGTAAAAATTGAGGTTATTCCAAGAAAAGACCGAAGAGCATCGAAACTTATGAACCCAAACGCTGATAAAAGTAAAAAATCTGGAAATCGTGTGCAATAGCATCCACTTAACAGCATTCAACACACGCTTTTACTTCTGCGACTTCTATCCACATGAGTGCGATAGAACTTTTAAATTTCGAAATTTTACATTTTGTCAGATAGGCGCAAAAAGTAAATGCTTACGAATCTACTAGAGCCTTTTCTTGGGGATCGAAGCATGTCGACATATACGCAAAGAAGTCATTTGCACTATTTTTGACGAACAGGAAAAAGTAATTGTGAGTACATTTCTTGCTCTGAACGAATTTTCTCTGACGAATCACTATTCATCTTCAAATGCGAATGGCTAATGTGTCTATCGGTTCCAAGTTCGAAAGTTTTGTAGAGAATAAACAGAAGGGATGGGTAAGTCAATCACAAAGAAGTATTTAAAACATTTAGGATGAGGTCTCTCTCTCTCTAAGCGCCTAACATTCACGCATTTCTTTTCTTTCAATTAAGGCAATGCTTTCCAGCCTCTGTTTATCGCTGCGGACGTCAACGTTTGGCAATTTTACCACAGCAAGTGGGGCGTGGATTGTTCATATTTTAGATTGTTTTGATTTAATCATTTTAATTTAATTGCACTTAAATATGCCTACAGAATGAAATACAGTTACACCAAAAAATAAGTATAAAGGGATTTAACAAGGAATGTATTGATTTCCGCGGAAAGATGCTCGAACCCGAGAGAAATACACCATAGTTAATGAAATAGAAATAATTAATGTTCCTTGGGTGGCCTGGTATGATCCTCGGCCCGGGGAATGGGGATCACTGAAATAAGGTTTAACAATACCTTAAAAATAGCAAAAATATCGAATTTTTTTGCCTTTTCCTTTGGCCCATATATTTGGAAAGCTCACACCAAAATTTCAGATCAATTAGTTTTTAAAATGTTTGGAATTTTTTTCCAAGTCTAAATTTTAGTTTCGGTTTCCCTTTAAAGCATTTTTGCATACCTAAATTGAATTAATTTAAAATGTTTTTGAACACACAATCAAGCTTCAATTTTCATTACTAAATTAATATCTACTTGATTATGTTTTGAGTTATTTTTCTAAGGGCCGATTTTTGTTTTAAAAAATAGTTTAAATTAACTTAGAAGCTTTATCGCGTTAATTTTTCCCTATGGAGAAAATTCCGTGGTCCAAACGCTCTCAGGTTGCTATGAGAAACAATATTTCGAAGAGATAGAATACAACGGAAGACGATGGGCCTAAAGATCAGCTGAGATATTGCAATTAGACTTCCGAATACAAGTATTCTGAACTCAAGTACTGCAGATAAAACTGAATGTTTCCATTAATGTACCAAACTACAGTATAGTAAACATATTGTTACGAATTTTGTGTAAATAGTGTAAATAACTTGTATTTGAGTGTTTAATGGATTTATATTAATCTATGTTAAATTTTTTCATATTAAAATTATACTATTCACAAGCAATGAACACCCCTTACGTTATAATAGCGATTCAATGAGAATTTGGCGAAATCTTGGCGGTAGAGCCAAGTTAGCATCATTTTTGGCATCATTGGCGACCATGTTGGCGAGTTTGGAACCCTCTGTATTCTTCTAGAAAGTAGTGGATCTCTCCAATAACGTCACGCTCAATGACACGAGAGGTTATATTTCTGGAAGCTTCTTCCGCGCCTATAAATAAGAGTGCCAGCCGCAACCGGTCAGTCTGATTTCAACCAGCGATTAGTAAACATTGTTTTGACTAGCGATTAGCTCGGCTGTGCTTGCGAATAATCTTTTGCTTACGTGCATTTTTAAACACTGATGATTGTGTTTGATTGCTGTTGAAGGTGTGAGTGACCTTCGGGGACTTACTCTGTGAATATTGCTGCTGAATCCTGTAATTAAAGCAGTACTTCTCAAACTTTTATATTAGCGACCAAATTTTCAATAATTTTTCATCACGCCCCTCTCCTCCTCCAAACAATGTATTGAATTCAATAATGATATACTTTACGTAAGGAAACACGACTTTAATTATAAACCGTACAAACTATCAAAATAAGTATTAAATTTTGTATATAATTTTATGGCATGCCCATAGGGGGTCACCGGTAATTAATAAACCTGTTCATAAGTTAGTATTGTTAAATTAATTATGAAACTCATTGTGCAATACTGATGCATTTATAAATATATTACATTAGTGTAAATGTATTTTTCTATTATGTCAGAATGTATTTTGCTTCCTTTCAGTAAATTAATAATTTTTTAAATAACCTTTGTTTTCGACTTTTCAATATACTCGCGCCTCCCTTGTAGGGTTATCACGCCCCCTGGGGGGGCGTCCCACAGTTTGAGAAACACTAATTTAAAGGATTCGATTTTTGATAATAAATTTGCATCGCTCTTAAAGAACTGTTTATTTTCTTTGTGATTGTTTTGCATAAAATCCTCGAGCCAGATCTACGTAACAATATTGTAGTACTGTGTATTATTTTATTTTGAAGTCGTACAACAAAAACTAAAATAATAATAACCTGATAAAAAATTAAAATTTACTTACATACCTTACGAATTTTAGTTTAAGTTAATATCATTCTTTTTCCAAAAAAGCCTTTGTTTCACAAAACTTATGTGAAAATATTAGGCTAACTAAAATGTCGTCGTAACAAATACTATTAATACAATGCAGAAACGTATTTTGAATTAAAATAAGTTATATTTAATTCAATTTAATGTAAAACATCAGAAAATAACATATTAAAAAATTAGTGCTTGAACAGGCATTATTAAATTTTCCTTTATGCCTTTACAAACTTTGAATCTCAGACTTTTAATCATGAAGATGAGAGTGTTTTCTAAACCCTGAGGATTTTTCTCTGTTCAAGATAGTCTGAAAACTTTTTGTATATACTACCAAATATATGTTCTATAAAAATTAGCATTACCTTATTTACAGGTCTGAGATCTCTAGTTATTTTTTTTAAAAAATGCTCAATTTAATAATTTAAAATTTTTTGTTTTTCCAGTTTGAGCTATAAAAATAATTAAAAACCAACAAGGGAATAGGTTTTCAAATCCATCTTAAATATTGTTCCCAATGATCTAAGAAACACAAATCACTTAAAATAGCAATATTTGTTTTAAAAATTGAATATTTTATAAAAATTTAACAAAAACTTTAAAAATTCTTAATTGTTTTGAAATGGCAAAATAATGGCTGGTCAGACCGACCTTTTACTTTCAGAATCAACTTTAGAATATAATTTGAAAGTAAAACATAAATTACTTTTACCATTACTGTCTAAAAAGTTTTAATAAAGGGTAATATCGCTAGGTTAGCCTAACTTCTGAGGTTTCTATTTTTTTTTCTTTGATTTTAATTTGCGAGGTAACACGAGGGCTGTAGCTGAGGGTCTGTTATTTTGAGCTACGGTTAAGTGACGAGGACGAACACCCTGCTGGCCCCTCATCTCCTAACTTTCTCACTAAGAGGATTTTAAGTATTAGCAAATTTAGCGCGCATCATTTCCTCTCCACCGCTGGTCTTCATTGGCACTAGGACTCAAACCGAAAACTTGAAAATGCGAAACTACAACCACTCGGCTGTCCCGGTTTCTATAAGTCGTTAATTGATCTGAGAAACTCCCTTTGTAAAATAGCCGTGTCATTGCTATTGAAAGATATCTGAAGAAAATAAGACAAGGTGGGATTGTGAATCGAAGTATACAGGGTGACTCGATACCAGACCGACAACTCGGAATAACATAGGACTGCAGGGTCGCACATGTCATAGTTGTGAGCTATGGTGTAAAGAAGCAGAGAAAAAGAACACCAACGCATTAATTGGACAGAAAATATTTTATTGAAAGATTGTACCACAACGGGTGCTCGAAATTACGATCAGAAGTCGTGTGACAGACCTGACAGTGGGGATTCACGGAATTCCTTACGTTTTAGAAGATGTTTCGGGAGCCAAAGATATTCAACCGAAGGATCGAACACCAAATTCTTTATGTGACCCCAGAAGTCAATACACATTCGAACACCAGTGCACTAGATTGATTGATTGAATATTAACGTTGCACTGTTCAGCTACACGAGGGCTTTTGGCGACGGACCACGTAATTTTGAACCATGGTCAAGTGACGTGGACGATACCTGAGCTGGCACCCCCCTCTCCTAACTACCACACCACACCAACCAGTGCACTAGAACCTTTCTGCAAAATGTTTTCTGTTCCACCAATGTGTTTGTTCTATTCCTCTACTTCTTTGCCCTCGAGCTCGCAACTGCATTATCGTGTGGTTCCTTACACACTTCACAAATGTGTCGGTCTGGTAGTGAATCCCTCTCCGTATACATTACATGAAATGATGATCTATGCCTTAGGAGTTTTGAGATAAAGCTGTTTTAATGAAGTGGTGCTTCCTTGAAACTGCGGAGCCATGCTTCCAAGCTCTCAGTGGAAATTAATATTTCGAAAGAGTTCCATTGTTAATTTCCTTCCTATTGCATACTTACTGTTGAGCTCAAACAAAATTGTTTCTACAACTTCTGCTGATCTTTCATTCCACTGCGCTAGTACGAACTCCGATTCATTTTAAAATGTGTGAAAAAACCACCCTAAGGAGCAAACCATGTCATATCTCCAGGTCGAACGTCACTGATTGATTGATTATTACCGTCGCACTGTTCAGCTACACGAGGGCTTTTGGCGACGGACCACGTAATTTTGAACTATGGTCAAGTGACGTGGACGACACCTGAGCTGGCACCCCTTCTCCTAACTACCACACCACACCAACGGGAGGACTTTCAGCTCTCGACAGATTTAACGTGCATCGCTGCCCTACACGGCGGGTCTTTAGTGGTACTGGGCTCGAACCCGTGACAAAGCAAGCCACAGTCCGATACCTATACCACTCGGCTACCGCGGCCGTAGGTCGAACGTCACAGAAAACGCCGCAGTTTTAAGAAGGCGGTCTGGAAGTTATCCTGCTCTGGTGTCAGAGATACGTCCTACCTAGGAATCGTGAAAGAGTCATCTCCTCCATCCATAATATCAAAAGGAAAGGACCCCATAGGAATGACCAAAGACATAGTATAGTAATGTTTGTTTTGCGACGACAGGGATTACTGTTTTAAAACTCTATTGTTGATTCCGTGTGCATGGAGGTGAGTGTTTTGACCATATACTCTCTGTAGTTTTTACGGCCTGAATGGTTTTTGGATCGTTATAGCAGATTAGTAACGGCACTGGGTGACATTACGTGCAATGAAATGATAGCATTTCGCATGTGTCATAAGGACATCATAGAGTTACAAGTACAGACGTGTCAGCCAGGGGAGTCAAGGTCAGATGGGTTGGTCGTATTTTAAAGTCTAGATCAAGTGTCGGCAACCTTACGACTGCGATGTGCCAAACCAATCTGCCAATAGAATCGAGAAGGGTGCACAGCAGGAAATATTTGAAACATTGTGATTCCCACGGTAATGCATGCAGACTTAGGGGATAGAGGTCAACAATACAAAAAAATATATTTAGAGTTTTATTATGTATTAATCATGTGTATTTAAAGGTATTTATTAACATAAAAATAAACAAAAAATATAACTATACCTTAGATATAAATAAAAATTAAAATTGCCTGTATATTTTGTATTATGCAGCTTTTAAACTTGTTTAAATAAGAAATAAACAACACACACAAAATAAAAATATTTTAACGCGAACCTTTTGCCCTTGCACCTACCTATCTATTTTATATCGCAACTTCTTTGTAGACTCAAAATAATTTTCATACGAGGAACGATTTGTTCACATAGATCTGTAGAACCAAAAGCGGAAAGCAGAGCACATGTAAAAATAAATTTCCTTTTCAAACAATTAAATTTCCCAGGAAATAACATTGAGCAATGTAAAATAGCCGAGCAATTTATCGTTTGAGTTACCTTCCCTATTTTTTAATAATTCCGTAAATTTTCCCTTCCATAATTCTGAAGATTCATAATTCTTCCATTTCGAAATCCACCTGACTGAAAAACTGACTTGCATATAGAGAGGGCCCCTAAGAATTGTACCGCGTGTCCTAGGGTGCCGATACCTGGTCTGGATTAACAAAGGTCCTGATGATTTAGAGTCTTTAATGGAAGTTAAGCATGAACTAATGAAAAATTGTTTATCTAGAAAACTTTAAGGAGCCAAAAGCGCCATACGTACATTATCTGCTACGTGGACGGCGGACGAGTTGGCCTTGACCAGGGCGGTGATGATGCCGACGTGCTCGAAGAGAACAGCCACATGCAAGGCACATCGTGCCCGCCTGCTCTTTGCGGTCACCAGAGTGTTGTCCGACTTGATGAGGCGGGCGACGCCTTCCAAGCAGCTGTTTCGGACGTGGCCGTGCAGCTCTTCGCGCCGTTTCTGAAAGAAATTGCATTGTGCTCATTAAAAGCATTGGAGGTCGGAGGAAATCGCGCCAACCAGCGCTTCTTATCAAGTGATGTGGAATCCGAAATGGCGGCCTAGCTGTAACAAATCGTGAGGAAAGTTCGTTGAAGAACTGTTTTGAAATATATTTCAAATAAAAGAAAATAGGAACCGATTGAAAATAAACAATATCAATCGATAATTGATATAAATGTAATATAGTAATAATTATTGTATATAATAATAATTGTACTATATAATTATAGTACATTATGCATAAAATAATTACATATACATTAAAATTAATCAATAATGAATAACAATTAATAATTGCTGATAACTTGCAATATTCTAAAAACCACGAGTTCCTTTCAAGAATTTCATCGAAAACAAGGAACGTTTAAAAATGCGTCATTTAAAAGTCAAATAAAGTTAAAAGAGGCACAATTTACAGCAATAATCAAAAGCACAGCCCTCATCCTGGTATTCATGCATGATATTACAACTATCCATGTTCGAAAGTAGCACAACATACGACTGAAGCAGTAGCTTGATTGATTGATTGATTTAATATTAACGTCGCACTGTTCAGCTACACGAGGGCTTTTGGCGACGGACCACGTAATTTTGAACCATGGTCAAGTGACGTGGACGACACCTGAGCTGGCACCCCCCTCTCCTAACTACCACACCAACGGGAGGACGTTTCAGCTCTCGACAGATTTAACGTGCATCGCTGCCCTACACGGCGGGTTTTTAGTGGTACTGGGCTCGAACTCGTGACAAGGCAAGCCACAATCCGATACCTATACCACTCGACTACCGCGGCCTAAAAGCATTTAACAAGACTAAATGCATAATTAGAAATCTAATTTTTAAATGTTAGCCATTCCGCTATTTTACCCCGGCGTATAAATTTCGATCTTACTTTTCGTGTTAAAAGTGGGCGCTGTACGCCAAAATATTCGACATGCTTCTTTTCCATATCCGACAAAAAAATTGTGACTGCAACTGACAAGCTTCTTTACCACTTTTAACCACACAAGACAAAAGAGTCCCTCAACTGACATCTGGCCTTCACACCACGCACTTTGAGGTCTGTTTCAGTTTAGATCCCAATATTTCTCGTGTCAATTTTGGAGGAGAAATCAAATAGAAAATGCCCCAATACGGTTACAAAAATCACAATTCTAATATCTCATCTTCCTGTGAATCTCTTTCACGTAGACGCTGTTTGCAAGAACAAATTTCTCGTGTAAACTACCTTTTCGAGTGAGTGATGGAATATTAACCTCATCCCCTATTCAGCCACTCGTGGGCTTTTGTTGACGGACATCATAATTTTCAACCATGGCCAAGTGACGAGGATGACACCTGAGCTGGCACCCTTCTCTTTTAGCTACCGCACCACACCAACGGGATGACGTTTGGGCTCTCGACAGATTTAACATGCATCACCCGCTTACAAGGCGGGTCTTCAGCGGTACTAAACACGAACTCCAGCCATGAGTCCGTTACCAAGACAACTAGGCTACCGCGGTCACACCTACCTTTTCGATAATGGACGGTTCACTAGGGCGTAGATAGACTGATTTTTTCCCCAGGACTTCAATACCTACCAAAACGGAAAAGATGTTCTCTGGTATATATGCGAAGGGAAAAACAAAATTAAAAATTAATTTATATGCTAAATACTGTCACAAGGGAATAAAGTTTAGACATTTGAGCTTTTTTGTGGTAAATAGACAAAGTAATTTTTTAAAAAGAAAATCAAGCATTTTAAATTTTTTAATATTTTTTGCAATTACTAAAGAGTTTCTAGGAAAAAAATATCTCACACATTTAACAACTTCTATAACTTCGAGCCTGGTACAGCTGAAGATCTGCCGTGTAGAGGATGCCGATGCACGTTAAATATGTAGAGGCTCAGACCTCCTTCCATTGGTGTAGTAGGTAAGTTAGGCAAGGGAAGGGGCTGCCAGCTCAGGTGTCGTTCTCGTCACTTGACCATCGTTCAGAATGACCAGGTCCGTAATCAGTATCCCACGCGCAGTTTAAAAGTGCGATGTTAATATAACTCTTGTCCATTCACAACTTCTTTAGTATTAAATTTTTTTAAAAAAAACTTGTCTAAATGACAGTGCATGGCAAAGCGGAAGACGGAAAAAGCTTGGATCGGTTGAGTGAGTGAGTGAATATTAACTTCACACTGTTAAGCTACACGAGGGCTTTTGGCGACGGACCTCATCATTTTGAACCATGGTCAAGTGACGAGGAAGACACCCGAGCTGGCACCACCCCTCTCATAACTACCACACCAACGGGAGCTCTCGACAGATTTAATTTGCATCGCTTTCCTACACGGTGGGTCTTTATTAGTACCAAGCTCGAGCTCATGACATGCCTGCCATGATCCAGTACCTTGACCACTGGGCTACCGCAGCCCTAAAAGCTTGAATCGGACTGATTCGACGGTGTGGAGAGAGCTGGGATTATGAAATGTTGCTATGCACATTGTTCTCTATTCACAGTACTCATTTATCAGTAATCATCGCCTTTGGGTATTTATATAGGATGTCCGGACTTAAAGTATCCAAAAGTTATTATTACGGAACTACCCACCAGAATGTAATAAATTGTTCATCGGTGGATTGGAGAGCCCTCTGAAATTTTTTGGTTCCATCTAATGATTCGGCAATCGCAGACGATACACTGACTTCATTAGTATAGATGCGGACGCCATAGCAAAAGGTGCTGTGCGTACTTTGGTGATCGGAATTTCAATCAGTCCCGTGCGTATAGCAACGTGTTCGAACAGAGGGGAATGTCGATCCCCCGACAACAAAATCTATCCACCAATGGGAATTAACTTTTAATGAGATGGGAACTTTGGTACCTAGAACTGGCAAGTATCCTTAAGTGTTCGTGATAGAAGACACTATTGATCGTGTGCGGGATTCATTTCGTAGGATTCCTGATAAGTCTATTAGGCAAGCCAGTAACAGCATTCCATTCTGCTCAAAACGTCACTGTACATGCGTGACTGATTTAAATTCCGTTAACCTTTTGCTGTGGCATTAGCACCTTTACTGATGAAGTCAGGGTAACAAGTTTATCAGCTACGATTACCTAATAGTGTGTGCACGTGCGGTAGATCGGACTAGACCCTAAAAATCTCGAAGGGTTTTTGAATCCCCGGATGCACAGTTCTGATGGGTAGTTCCGTAATAATGCCATAACTTTTGGATCCCTTGAGCCCGGACACCTGTATTGTGGAAAAGTAATATCATTTTGAGAATCTAAAACGCTCTAACTACACTGACTCTTTTACCATTTTTTTCGAAAATTCAACCGCTTAGGGATAATATAAAATTTTGAAATTATTTCTCTCCATAGTCTAGAACACACACACATCTTTTCGGCAAAGGAAGGTTCTGATCCATATTTTTTCTCCCCTTCATTGTCTATTTTTATGAACAAAAAGAGTGAAGAAGAAAGAAGATGCACTCACTACAAAGTCGGCTACTTCCCTCACCAGAGCCAGTGCCGGGGTGTTCTTTTGCTGTTGAAGGGCTGCGGTCAGCTCCCTGCCTGAGCCGTCCGCGACGTGGATGAGATGGTCATACCCTTCGTGCAGCAGCATCCGTATGAAGGTAGAGCGCCCCTGCAGGAAGGCGTCGAACACGAACCGGTCGACGTTGGCCGCATTCTCTTCCTGACCCGAATCCACGGCCACGTCCCGGCAAGTGCGGTAGAGGGAGTCCCGCTCGCCCAGAAGAGAGTCCGCGTGGCTGAGCAGGGCGTAGAAGCTGCCGTCCGGGTGGACGCGGGCGGCGGCAAAGTGGAGCACCGTCTGCCCTTCTTCGTCCTGCAAGAGAAAACACTTGGCTGTTTCATTCAAGAAAAGGAGGCTATACAGATTTTATGAAGTATGATACGAGAAACCGCCCATCCGGTAGAGTGTTTAGTGACGGTGACATGTGCCGTAGGGTTTGGGTTCGAATCCTGGAAAAGGCATGGATGTTTGTTAAATGTATTGCGGCTGTGTAGCGTGGGGACATTCTAAATATCCGTGGAGCCGCAACGTTTTTTTTCGAAAGGTTGGTGGAAAGGAAGAGAGGTGAAAAGGCCCGACCACCACCAGGAGGGAGTTCTCCCTAAAAAACTGGGGTGGAACTGAACCAATCATTCTATCACCTCTATTTTGCTCAAAGTTGCGAATAACGACAGACGTAAAAGTAGCTCTTTGCTACGATGGATTTTGTGGTCCTAAATCTGACGCCGTCGATCAGTTGGCGTCAGAAATGACTACATGTTACATAGATCTCATTTTCGGTTATAACACAGAACAAATACACAAACTCTAACAAATTAAAATATTCATAACCCATGAGTTCCGTCTTGGGATCGTTCGTCCCTTGTTTCATTCTATCGAATCACTATATATATAGATTTAAACTAACCCATTCTTATTTTACTAAACTGTCGAAAAATAAACATGAATAGTTATAAAAAAATGCACTTTTCTTTTAAAAAAAAACTGTCTTAGTTTCTACTAAAGTGAGAGCTATATTAACGCAGCATTATAAAGCTACATGAGTGGCGACGCACGTAGTAATTTTGAATTATGATCTAGTATCGAAGATGACATCTGAGCTGGCCCTCCCCTTTGTAAACTATCACACTACACCAACGGGAAGACTTTGAGCCTCCACGGATGTAGCATGCATCAGCTTCTCTACACGCCTAGTCTTCATTGATACTAGGCTCGAATTCATGATACTTCGGCAACAAGTGCATGACCGTAACTAGTAGGCTTCCACGTGCACTTTTTTCTACAAAAAGATCTTTTAAATATTTTTTTTTGAAATCAGGAAGCAAATGATCTTTTACCTTCATTTTAGTGTGATCTTCAAATTCCAACGAAAATTCATCTTCATCCTCTTCATCGAACTCTTCCGGATCTTCTTGAACAACGTCGAGAGGGGTTCGGGAAGATTCATCACTAAAGGGAACAAAAAAAAAATTGAAAATGCTAAATTGTATCATGATTTTTTTTGTCAGAATGTTTAGCAAATAAAAATTGTCCAGAAAATGGTAAGTAAATATTACACCTTTATTTATAAAATTTCTTCAAAATACGCCCTCATTTCAACCATTAAAAACAATAAATTGAATAAAAAAATTGATAATATAATTAAAAAAAATTTCTAATGGGGCTGCGGTTGGTGTTTTTCACCATTTCAGTCCTAGTACAATCCTCGGGAGCAGGTACCTCTTTTCGGCACCCTATAGGCGATACCAATCGCCGCAAGTAATTTTGGCACCCTTTTTCCTCTCCAGAAGGAGGAACCGGAGTGAAACCGAACTCAGAAATCTAATTTTGCTCCCAGCACCTAAGACAAACAGGCACTCAAGGTATCTTTCACATGCCGCATAATCATACGACAGGGATGGTGTCTATTTTCTGCATCATGAAAATCTATCGGATTGGGGTCGATCCCGCAACCTTTAGGCGCTCAAGGTCAGCAACAAATCAAATATTCCACCCAGCCGGTAGTAAAATTAATCAGAATATTTTAGGTTCCAAAAAAGAAATTATTTCATGAAATTAATGCTTCATTGACTAATTGATTGTTGGTTTCCTTTTGGAGCTGTGTGATTGCGTCATATGAGCCAAGCAAGAAATGAGGGCGACACTTCAGCAGCAACTCCACTCGCCCAACTTCTACACCAGGGGACGCCACCTCTTAGCTGTGTCGATTCCCGCGCTAATGCAGGCAGAGTTGGAGAAGAGAGGTGAATAATATATATTTGCAGTTTTACTAATTTTACATCATTTAAAGATATTTCTCAACATAAAAAGTAAAGAGCATAAAATATAATTATTTCTTGAGTAAAAATAAAATAAAAACTGTACTTATATTGTGTATTTTTAAACAAATTTTTAAAAATATGAAATAGACAACATGAAATATAAGTATTCCTGCTCATGTCGCCCAGCCAGTAGAGTGGCTATGACCCTCGGCATGTAACCGAGTGGGTTCGAATCCCGAGTATGACATGGCTGTATCTTCTTCGGGAAAGAAGTCGGTCTTTCGCCTGAAATGGATTCCCGTCTTGAAAGGAACAGCAGCGCACCTCTTCTTGTTATATGCTGGGATCATCGATTGTAATAAAATCTGTATTCTTCTGTGGTTGTGTTATATGTTTCTGTTCATCTATCTCACGTCTTTTCGTACGCATCCAAGTAATAAACACACGACAACAACATTCCCCCTCATTACAGTTAAGGTATACGAATACGTTCGGAGCCCTTTTTTAAAAAACATCATTTAGAAAAAAAATTATACTCTTTTTAACTTCAGTTTATATATATATATATATATATATATATATATATATATATATATATATATATATATATATATAAACTATACTTATCTCATATTTGTAATAAATCCTTAAAGTTTCAGAAAATTGGTAAATTTGTTGGAAATTTTGAAGAAATTTTAAAGACATTTAAAAAATTCTACATGAAAATCCATGGACTCAATTTGTATAAATTTAGTATCAAAATAATCATTATGTGTGTATCTAGGGCCTGGAGTAAAATCTTATGATTATATAAATAAATAAAAATTCCACAACTAATCGAGAAGCCCAAACAAGAAATTTGCCATGTTTTACAACACCGTTACACAAATACCAATCCATAATTTAAACATTATTCTTATTATGATCATTCTTTTACTTCAGGCCCTAGAAAACATTGTGAGAAAAAATGGTACCAAGTTTCAAAGTTATTTAATGGTAATATTTTGATTTATCATTTTTGAAATTTTCAAAACATACGAAAAAAGTTATTTTGAGAAAAATGCATTTTTAGTACAATTTATCACATATTTTTCTTATTTACATAATTACTTACTTAAAATTCACCAGTTTTATAGCTTACACCTTCTATCAGCTCATTTTTAATCATTTTTTTCTTTTTAGCTAATCTATTTTTTTTCTGGCAACTTTTGCCACAGTCAGAGAATGTCGTTTAGAATCTGTTTTTCGAATTTCATCAAGTTCTGAAAAACCTTTCAATGTTAATACACCAACAGTCACTCCGAAATGTTTCAAGATATCTATCAATCCCTGAAATCCCTTATTGAACTGAATTACAGCCATGTATCCTCCTAATCGCAGTATTGTTAATGAAACAAAAACATATTTTGGAATAAATTTCCAAAGGATTCCATTGAAACATTCATTAGAGTTTTGTGTTTTTCCTGGTAAACATTTTGCTAATAAGTTTTGATCACATAACTTCATATATGTTGGTTTGATTTTGTTGATCAGATTTGGGGAAGTCCTTTAGATTTATCGATGTAGATCTTATCCTTTGATACGGCTTGTTGATATTTACACCAACTATCTGGTCCAACAGGGCATTGGCCATGCATTTGTTGTTTTGCATTAGAGCAACAATGGAAAAATGCTGCAATGACTGCCCGTTGCATGCCTTGTAAATTATTTACATTGTCACGGATAGCAATGCCATAGTAATTCTGTAACTTATCGATAAAGGCATCCGTCAGTTTTCCTCGACCTCCTAGATCTTTTCGTTTCGATTTCAGTTTCCTCAGTTTTGTTCCGACACGCTTTTGTATGTGTCCAATACACTCGTATTTTGCTACAGTATTCTTACCATAAATATCTTTTACAGAGGCATACCCCTTAGAGTCTCCATCGCCAAAAAAATTTACATACTGTAATTTTCTCATTTCGACAGATCGTTCGAAAATACGATAAACACCCAGGGGTTCCATAGCACCAGATGACCCTATATGTTTTGCACAATTATGAATGTTGTTTAACTTTTTGTTTTTGAAATTGCAAAGTCTACACACTTTTGACATGAATTCAACGTCTAACACCTTTCCAGAATCTATCGAGATAACAGACACACATCCATTCAAGGAGGAATATCCTCTTCGTTGCCATGTGCCATCCACCGACACACCACATTGAGAAAATTCAGTATCAGTTTCGTTAATTCTAATTTCCAATGCAGCTTCCTTCATTGTATTGCATGCTACGTTGCTAGCAGCAAATTCAAGTTTTTTTTCCAGGAAACCAAATGCTCTTTTAGATGGTACATCTATATTTATAACAGAACAAAGTTTTTTAGCCGCAGAATGTCCTTTACCAATGATTCTCATACCAAAAACAAATGCAAGATTGATACTATGCAGTTTGTTTACTTTCTCAGAAGTGCAGAATGAGAAGGAATAGTCACAGTTTTCACATTTCAAAGTCATATTTAAAGCTAACCCAAACACAGAGTCTTGCACAACACTAACTTTTTTTTCAAAACACACAGGACAGCATAATAATGAAATATATATATTATATTGTACAAAACTCCTAAGTTAAAAATAACATTTTTTTCATTGTCTTCTGGAACATCTGCAGGTTTCAAAGAATTAATTAGCTTTGATTCACTTGCAGTTGGAATACTTGAAAATTGATACTTATCTTTTCGTTGTTGAAAACTGAAACTCTTTTGCAGAACTTATTTCCTTTGAACTGACGTTTACGGGAATATCTTTTATTTCTGTTATTTCCCATAATTATAAAATAGTAATGCGAGCTATTAATTCACTTGTGTTTTAACACAAACACAAATAATACTTGATAACTTTTGTTTTGTAACTAAATACGCAGAATTTTTATCAAATGAAGCTGAAAGTAAACAAAACAAATATTGCCAGATTCACTTCGTCAAATACTTTCAAATTGTATAATTATTTTTAATATTATCAAAAGTTTTTTTTAAAATTATACTTTAAAAAAATAATGTTTTTAAATCTTGTTTGACCAGTTTAAGGGCATTTAAATGCTGACTTCCGGCTATTTAAATACCTACTTCCGGTTTCCCGCGCTTTACTAATTGTTAAATATCTTGAATTCTAAGTGACCTAGGAACAAAATAAGAACAGATTTATAGAGCTAAATAATTGCTTTATTCTATAACATCAAAAACTCAAAATGTGATTTTTTGAAAAAATTGGCCATTTCAACGTATTCGTATACCTTAAATAAAAAGATAAATAAACTTTTTAATGCGAACCTAGTGCTCGCACCGCTTTACTTTCATATCGCAAAATCAGGTGTATCATATGCGGCTTTTAATTTGACACGACTTTGAGCATTCAGTTATTAGAAAATTTCTTTGCAGATTCGAAACATTTTTCATACGAGGAAAGATTGTTTACGCAGCTATGTAAAAACAAAAGCGGAAAGCAGACTATACATACAGTTTTCTCTGCTCAGACAATTAAATTTCTTCAGCAATGACATTTAATAATTTATAAAATATTTTTTAATTTATCTTAAGAGTTATCTTTCAGATTTTTTCGTAATTCTGTAAATGTCCATGATTCTGAAGATGTTTGTCAAATAAAGTCCTTTACACAAATTTATCATCTTCCATACACTCAAAAACAAGTTTGTTGAAGTCTGCAGAGTGCCTCGGAGAATTGTATCGAGTGCCATAGGTTACCACCCCTGTTCTACAATATGGCACCTTGAGTAAGAGTAAAGTAACACAGCTGTATTATTATTTCAAAATTATTTTCTAAAATAATTCTTTACGACTAAAAAACACAATTTTCACGAAATAGATATACTGAAAAAAAAGGTTTTTATTCTGAATGCTAATAAGTTATAACATTACCTCAGCTTAGAATCTTCATTTTCTCTGGAATTATCTGGTTTCACTGGTGAGGAGTTGCCTTCGGTTTCACTTGAGCTTTCATTCTGAAAATAAAATATGTGACGTTTTAATTTAGGGAGATATTTTATACTTATACATTTTGTTAGATGAAAGTTATTTCACAAAAAAAAAAGGATTAAAATGTATTATATCAAGGATGAAGACATTCATATTGTTATGAATTTTATGTAATGAATGCTTAAATTAGTGTAAGCAATGTATATCTGGATGTATAATACGTTAATATTACTTTTTGTTGTATTTATTTTATGTTAAAACTGTAAGATTCGCAAGAAACACCGTTTCTTTCATTAGAATGACGATTCAATGGCAACTTGGTGAAATGTTGGCATCATTTCTGGCGACCATGATGGCAGCTTGACGATCTCGTTGGCGATTGTATGGATGCTTCTGGAAATTACTGGAGAAATCTATTAGCCTCATGATCTATGACGTAAGCGAATCTTTCGAGAAAACTCCGTGTAGACTAAATAGGAGCCGTTCGCTGATGATGTCTCCAGCTGCTTCGATCGAGTGCGAATACGTTTCTAGACACCGATAGAGGGCTGTGGAAGACCTTCTGGGCGAACTTGTAGGGTGCCTCTGAAGATGGTTTTCCCTCACACCGGAAGAACTTCTTTGAGACGGGTAGCATAAAATCCTCGTACCCCACGTTACAATATATATATATATATATATATATATATATATATGTTTGTACCTTGTACACCCCCGCTATTGTCGCTGGTCGCGCCCCCTACAACTCATCACTTCTACGAGTTTCCTCATACCGAGCGGACGTACTCTCCCAGTCGTCCCGTCGTAGAAAGTGTTTCATTGCTTTAAGTGCCTCTTTGTCAAATATATTACTTACCTTTAAATTCATTATTAATTTGTTATTGTTGTTTACCTATGTTAAGCATAATAAATATTTGTTTGTTATGGATTAAGGTTTTTTTCTCTCTCGTGAGTATTATCGACATTAATTTTATTCCCGGTATCCCGCCGAGTTTAGGCCTACCGCCCCTATTTACAATATATATATATATATATATATATATATATATATATATATATATATATATATATATATATATATATATATATACACTGCTGGACAATTGCTAAGGACGGATAACACTATCATCCATAGCAACCACAAAATGAAAGGAAGCAAAATGTGGAAAATTATAATAAGTGCGGGATATAAGTAAGAAGAAGTATGAGTATGCAAAATTTTTTCCACGTCTGTTCATCACGTGATAGCGTTCATAAGAGCTTTAAAGGTTTTTGACGTGTGTGGACAGTTGTTGTTTCAAGTCAAAAGTTTTACAGGAAAGATTTAATAGACGAACTTAAAATTTTTGGCATGTCTTCCCGACATCACATAGATGATTTTATGCGTGGCCGAATTATTGGAAAGATCGAAGAAAGGCGAAAAATAACAGATGTTGCCAGGGAGTTCGACATCGCTCACAGCGTTGTTTCACGGCTGTGGAAGTCATTTAAAACTACTGGAATGTGTAGTAGACGGCACGGTGGAGGTCGTGTTAGAAGTACGACGCCTGCAGAAGACAGATATATCATCCTATCAGCAAAAAGGAACAAGCGCACCACAGCTCAGCAGGTGGCAAATCAGTTTCTTGCTGCCTCAGGAAAGCAGATCTCCCGAAAAACTGTTGCCAGACGTTTGAGGGGAGGAGGACTATACGCACGCAGACCTGTTGTGTGTGTCCCATTGACCAGACAGCACCGTACTGCCCGTTTGCAATGGTGTCGTGAGCATCACAATTGGACTGAACCGGACTGGGCATGCGTACTATTCTCAGATGAGAGTAGGTTCAGTCTGTCATCGGATTGTAGACGCCAACTGATCTGGCGCGAGAGTGGTACTGCTTATCGTCCAGAAAATATCCAGGAAAAGGACCGATATCCGACATGCAGTATCATAGTGTGGGCCGGCATCATGATCAATGGCCGCACGCGCCTACATGGGGTTGCGAATGGGACTATGACGGGCCAACGATACATTGATGAAGTTCTACTTCCTCATGTTCGTCTTTTCCGTGGAGCTGTCAGTGATAAATTTGTTTTTATGGACGACAACGCAACATGTCATTGAACACTCGCTATTCAGGATTGTCTAGACAGCGAGGGTATTCAACGTCTCGTATGGCCAGCGCGTTCTCCAGATCTAAACCCCATTGAAAATGTGTGGGATGCTTTGGGGAGGCAAGTTGCTGGTCGAAACTATCCTCCGACAAACAAGAACACCCTCATCCGTGCACTCACAGAGGAATGGGATAAATTGCCTCAACAGCCGCTGGATAATGTTGTGCAAAGTATGGTACGACGTGTGGAATGTTGCATCACACTCCACGGTGGACATATCCCGTACTGATACCTTTCTTTAAGGTGCCTGCTGACTTTTAGATGCATTGTTCCATTTCTCCGTACGCAGATCAAATGAACATTTTTTTTTCTTTCAGATGTTTCACAGCTTTTGTACTTTCCAGAACAATAAATATTCTTTATTCTAATGTCTGAACAGTGTGGCAACTATATTTTATCCTACTATGCCTCATTTCTCGCTTAATGTTATGCTACATAGCAATTTGTGATCCGTCCTTAGCAATTGTCCAGCAGTGTATATATATATATATTTGTATTTTGTACTAATGCCTTCATTTTGAAAATTCTTTACTGCTTTTCTGATTTTTTAAATTTATTGCTGCTTTTAGGAGCATTAATAATTTACAATTACCATTGTAGGACCAGATATCAAACCAGTTTTTGAAGAATATTATAAAATATATTTTGATGCTCAGAAAAGTATGATTTTTAACCTCTTAGTAAAATACAAGTAACATAACTTTTTTTAAGTCAATTCTTACTACGTTAGAAAAACTTACTCGCGCCATCTGTTGCAGACAAATCTAACTTCGTCAGAAATAACGCAGAATAAATTTAAAATTAAAGAATCAAATTTAATGAATGAATTAATATTTCAAAAAAAACTGTATTAACACCAAGTATCATCTGCTAAAAGTTTAAAAAAATGTCTATAGGGATGAGCTCTCGAGATCTGACTGGCCAATCCATCCAGTGAATATCCTCTCTTTCCAGAAATTCGTCAACCAGTCTATGGGACTTCGCGTTGTCATCCATTAAAACAAAATCAAAGTCAACTGACCCCGTATAAAAGCGAACATAGGTTGTTAATCCTATCTCATCCTTTATCTCATATCAATCCCATTGCTTCTTTCAAGTACATGAAGTTGCGTGCGGCCATTCAACGTGATGTCTGCCCAAACCATAAATGTTCCACTGCCTTAATGATTGATTTCACATACATTGTGGAGGGCAGGCAATGGGTTCCTGGTTTTAAGGCAAGTACAGCAAGAATCATTGGTTAGGCTTCCCTGGGACGCATCAGTGAATAAAACGGTTGTGCATCGATATATGATCCAATTTCTATGATCTTTGCCCTACTTTTAGCCGACTCTCCTGTTCGTAGAACCGAGAGAGACGCAAAAAACAGGTCTTCTTGCAAACAGCCCTTTCTCATGAAGTCTTCTGGAAACAGTCACCCTTGAGCTGAGAAGCTGTAGCATTCCTTTTTTGTCTCGTTACAATGGTCAAATGGACATCTTCTCTGCTCTTCGGGGCTTTTGGACGATCGATCCTACTCAAGCTTTCTCTTGACGGATCCGTTATCCTGAACATGGTTATGTAAGTTGAACAAGACGTTGGGCATTAAATTAAATTCTCTACATATCTGAATTGAGACTGGCCTGCTTTTAGGCCTACCCACAACTCACCACTTCCTTTCTTCATATAAATATTGGTTGTTGTTCTTTCTAATCCCAAATTGTCTAGCAGCGCTAGAAAATCTTCATGAATACAAAAAAATCTAGAAATTCTAAAAACAGAAGAAGGACTAGAAGGACCTCGTCCTTTTTAAAATCCAAACAAGTCATGACGTGGGCAGGAGAGACCAGCTCGGAATAACACCAATGGCACTCCGGAAATATCTTCTTACGAAAAGTGAGAGCTTTTATATGACCACTCAGAAAGCGCGAGAAGGCTGTTAACATTGGTGGTTACTCCTTTTTACTCTCTGAGTTTAAATGTAACCGATTGCTGCAAAAAAAAAAAATTCGTCTAGGTGTGCTGGTGAACGAAATGCGGATTTTGATACGCCTCTTTAGAAATCCTGCTAATTGAATAGTTCTCCCCATATATATATATATATACTCTTAAGTATTCAGCATACAAGATATATGAATCTTTGTTTCAAAGAAGTATTTTTACATTTCAATCAAACCTTTTCATCAAATTCGACAAAACACGCAAATTCTGTTAATTAGGAATAACAACGTAGAGTTCATGATGCCATATATGATAGCTTTTTTGTGGCGATAAATAGTCAGTGTCAAAAAATGACGACACTTACTTTCCCCGTAGCATAGTGTCTTTGACACAGGGGAAGAGAAGTGTGTTCGAGTTTTCTTACCTACACCGAACTAACACGGCCCTAAAAGTATGAGAATAGGAAAATAGAGATGTTACCCCTTCTCTGGACATTGTGTCTCCAGTCTTTCTAGCCGCATATTGGTAGAGGTAAGTGGCCAGATGTCCGATGGGGTCTCGGGGTCTTCTTTGTGCCACTTGCGTGAGACCCCGAAGGAGAGCATCTCCCAGAACGCTGGCCAAGTACCGGCTGTCCCGGTTCTGACGATCGAACAGGATGGGGTAAATAGAAGATTTCTTTGGGGGCTCCTCTGGTGGAAGCTGTTCGGCGGTTGTGGTGGTGGCAGTGTCGTCCGAGAAATCGGGGGTGTTTCCCACGTCTTCGAAGGGATCGTATTCGTCCTCCTCGTCAAACAAGTCCACTAGAATTTTTTTTTAAAAAAATGTTTGTTTGCTTAAAGATTTTTTCTTGATAATTTCTTGATACTCAGGATGTCTCGAAACTCAACATCAAGCGGACACGGAGTCTAAGAGGGGATCATATCAGTTCTCGGAAAAATAGAATTTTTTTTCGTATCGCTTGGTTAGGAGATGACTAGTATATTTTAGAAATTGTGGGACATTGGCACCCTTCATCAGGTACTCTGACAACTCATTTCGCAGTTTTACAGTGAATTTTTCACTAAAGTCATCTTAGATAGCCATGCTATTAATCACAACCACAAATCGGGCAAATAATTTCACTGGTTTAGTTAAAACTAAAATCTCACCCCTAACTTTCCATAAAAAGAAATTTACTATATATATATCAGTGCTTCTCAAACTATCATTGTTTGCGACCCAATGTTCGATCATAATTTTCATGGCGTCCTCCTCCATACAATAACAATGCATTGAATGCAATAATAACGTACTTAGACGCTAAAGCTACAACACGACTTTAATTATAAACTGTACAAACTATCAAAGCAAGTATTAAATTTTCCATATAATTTTGTACTAGCCTATGTGGGGATCCAATTCGAAACTCGGATTCTCCGTCTCGAAATACACCAGGCACTGACTTTTCATTCGCCTTGATCTACAAAACCCGCTTCCGCAGGCAAACACGCATTCCGATATTTTGCGAATTTTCCCGGATTCTGACATTTCTGGCGATAAAAAACTAATGACGCCATTAATTGAGATGAAAACCATCCTATATTTTATGTTCGACGAAATGACACACAATATGCAAAATTGTGTTAGAATCGGTTGAGTAGTTCATCGCGGACCCACACTGTGACACGTCATTTTTATATACAAAGATAGCCCTAGTGAAGTTACATCAAAATATTTCATTAAGATTCCAATGCAAAGAATACACCACACTTGCTACTTTTCTATCCATAATAATTTTTGTCAATTTTTTTTTTACAAAATGACTACATTTCAAACATTTCAATATTAAGAGTGTGTATAGCTTAAGCTATAAATTTAAAAGTAAGACGGGAAACCTTTTTGGAATGTAATACTATCATGAATTTAAAAGTGATCGCTTGATGTGAGTAGTAACTAGCTAAATTTATTTCTTCCATTGCTCCAGCGATCTTTTGGTGCAGTTCAGTTAACTTTTCGAAAAGTTTAAAAGAAGTTAGGAAGCAAACACTTCAAGCAATTCATTAAATTATTACAAAAATGTTTTCCATTTTGTTTTTTAATTTATTGTTTATCTTTATTAACACTTAAAATAGAATTTTTCGAAATTTGTAACTTTATATAAAAGAATTTGGCAATAATTGTTTTGGATAGATAAGTAGCAATTTTGTACTTGCATTCGAATCTTAACTAAATGGTTCATCTTTTGAGAAACCTATGCTATATATTTTTCTTTTTATGAACATTATTTTCCCAAACGCCGACTGAAGCTATGTTAATTTTAACTAAAACAGCAAATTCTTTTGCCCCATTTGTGGCTGTGTTTAAAAGCACGGCTACGAAGGATCACGCTGGTTAAAAAATCACTGCAAAATTAACTCATGTGTGGTCATAATGTAATAACGATGTGATGAAGGATGTCGATTTCCTACATTTTAAAAATATGCTAGTCATCACTTAGCCAAGTGATTTGGATTTTTTTTTACTTTCCAAGAACCCTTACGTATAATCACTCTTTTCAATCCTCGCCTAGTTGGCTTTGAGTTTCGGGACACCCTGTATAATATAAAAGTACAACCCTGTATTACTGGACACCAACGTTAAACAAAATTAGCATACATTTTTTCCGCTCAAAAGGAATTAAATTATGGTGTTAATGAAATAAAAATAAGTTATGAAAAGAATTTTACAATTATCAATTCAATTTTTTATGTATTTTATTGTTCATTTTAAAGTTCGTCTAATTTGAAAAATTAAACATGAAAGTTTCCTACTTACTGGGATTTTAAAATTTATACTTAAATGAGGTCTTACAAAGATGGAAGGAAAAAAAATCATATAGTCAAAACATTTTTCAAATCTTTTTCAAGCGACAGACAACGACTCCTCTCCCCCCCAATTTTTAATCTATATTGTTATAAAATACATAAATTCTTAAATGCAGTTATGCAAAAAATAAATAAATTGTCATGCAAAAGAAAACTTTTTTATTTTGAATTTTCTCATTTTCAGAAAAATCTGAATCCAAAATTTTATGCAGGTCTTCGAACCGGAACTGAACCGAAAACCGAAAAACCGTTATTTTGATCTCAACGAAAACAGGAACTCTATCGAAAAAAAAAATCGGTTTATTTCGGTTCGATATATCTTCAGTCATTTTTTTACTGTAACCAACTGGCCTATATTTTCTAATTTCACGTCAACCATGTAATTATCTTCATTACATGTACATTGCTTCTCGATTCCTTTTTGATGTTCAGTGGTATTTTTCTGTTTCAGTTTCCCTCGAAACTACTTGTAGAAGGCAGATTGAATTCAGTTGAATGAACTAGATGATTTAAGATAAGAATATACATAAAAAAAAAGTAATTCAATCGGAAATGAACCGAAAACCATTATTTTTGTCGTAACGAAAACCGGAACTGAAATGATATATTTTTTTTAGTTAAACGGGAACGAAACCCTCAATGAAAAAATTACGGCTCGAAGCCCTCATTTTCTGCTGTTCTTTCCAATGCCTGAAAGCATTTTCAGTTTCGAAGTCGTGGAGAAGGAAGAGAACATTTTTCTTAGCTTGGAGTTTTCTATCCAATGGAGGTTTCAACCGGTTGTTTATTTTCGTTTTTTCAGGTGTGTTGGAGCCACGGAGCTCCAACACACCTGAGCTGACATCTTATTCTCCAAACTTCGACACTATGCTAGTGTGAGGACTTTGAGTCTTGAAAGAGTATCAACTCCTCTACATGACGGGTTTTCTGTGAAACAAGAACTGGACACAACCAATGGAAGCCTCGAGTCATTTGTTTTCATATTTTAGTGACGCTGGCTGCTGTGCCGTAGGGATTGGGTTCGAATCCCGTAGAAGGCCTGGATGGTTGTAAATGTATAGTGGCATGGGGGTACTCTAAATAGCCGTAGGGCCACAAGTCCTCTCGTTAGGTGGGTGGATAGGGAAGAGAGGTGGGAAGCCCCTAACCCCTCTCAGGTGTTCTCCCTCAAAATTGGGGTGGAACCGAGCCAAATCACACTGTCACCTGCATGGTGCTCAAAGCTACGGCTAAACGACAGGCGTCACTTAGCCCTTTGCCATGATGAATTTCGTGGACCTTGATCTGGCCTTTGTCGATCAGGTGGCATTAGTAACAACAAAAACATATTAATATGTAGTATCTCGTTAGGGGGATTATTAAATCTCAACGTTTGAATTTCGGATATAATATCAATTTTTTTCAACAACAGCAACCAAAAAATTATACAATTGTATTGTACATATAAGGAAATGTATGCAATCCATAATAACTAGCCAGAGATATTTTAAAAAATTTATAGTGAGAAACCTTTGCGAAAATTAATTTATTTTATACTCGTATTCTCCAAAAGGGAACGACTATTTAAATTTTTTAACTTCCCCCATCCTTCAAGCATGTCTGCATGAGGATATATTTATACAACTTTTCGGTACTTCTTTTTCAATAGGGCTGCATTTTAGCAACTTAGCCTCTGAAGACACGGCAAATCTTCTAATGTGAGAGCAATTTCACGGTGGCGGCATCTAGTGGCGGCCTCGTTACCAAATTCGGACTCCTGAATTAATTTTTAATTCAAGCTCTCGTCGGATGCTAAATAGTGCCATGATTTAATTTTGCCGAGAGTACCAGAGCCAAATGGATACTCAAGGGATATTTTACATGCCACACCCTTTCAATGAAATGTTTTTTGTCCCATTCAGTGTTGATTTCCTTTTTCTCTGCACCATGTATCGGCATTTGCGACCCTGCATCCCTATAGGATTCCGAGTCGTCTCTACAAGGTTGTCGGTTTGCTAGCGAATCGTCTTATATAGGAAAATATATTTCATTAGCATATTGATAATATTTATATTCAAGAGGCCATTATTTAGTATTTATTACAGCGTTTTCGTTTGTTTGTTATTATCAGATTTTGTGCGCCTATTTCAAATATTTCTTCTCGTCGTAAAGATTTGTAAACTTTAGCTGATATAAACCGTAATCTTGAGCTGCTGTTACAAGAATCCTTTGCAATTTAGTTCAAAAACTAAATTAATAACACCCAGTAGTCAAAAATGCAGAGATTTAAATTTTTCAAAATAAAATTAATTTGATTTATAAATAAAATTTCATTTATAAATATAGATTTGCATTTTGAAAAAAAAAAGATGAGCAAAAACCTGGATCTTTACTTCCAATATAAAAACGTAGATTTAATTTTATATTCTGTATCACTAGAAATAAAATCGAAAATCTAATTGTGAATCATCAGGTTCTGCAGTGTAAGCACTTTTACAGTTCCCCTTCTCAACGTAGTCAGGATGGCCGAGCGGTCTAAGGCGCTGCGTTCAGGTCGCAGTCCACTTCGGTGGGCGTGGGTTCGAATCCCACTTCTGACAAGCTTCTTTTTAAATCTATCGAAATAGTTTTAAAATTAATTTAAGCCTATATTGTTCATGTGAAGATAGTGCAGTGAATAAAAATAAGAAATTCTGTAGTTTTTAAAATAAATACTTTTCGATCTATTCAGACAGCTTGATTCGAGAGGTAGTTTCAACTTTTCTGTCAATCTTCTCGTCACAATTTTCAGTTTAAATTATTAAAAAAAATTTTGATCAAGTTTATCTGGTTAAATTTATACACAAATATTGCTAAATTTCAGCAAAAAAAGTATACGATGGTTAAAATATTTTCAACACTAAATGGATAAATAGCAGAAAATAGTTCGAAGCTATTTAATAAAATGGTTAAAAAAACATTACTAAAAATATAAATTTTATTTCAGTATATCCTGTGTGTCAGATTTAAAATTTCAATGAGTGGTTTCAAATATGATATCTTTTAATTTTTGGCTCATTGTAAATTAATTATCTACAATTGTCATTTATACGTCGAACTTCTACAGAGAGATAAAAAAAAGATGATAATCCCACTCCTGAAATTTTTGTATTACTTAGGACAATGTTAAGTGTAGAATATGTAGAAATGGCTTTACTTAAATTTGAAATATGACAATAAGGGTATAAATTTTGGGAAAAATTTTAATGAAAGTGAAAGAAATGAAATTTATAAAATAATAATTCAAGACCTAGCTTTATCTGTAAGCTTTCATTTGAAATATCTCACAGCTGACTATATTCATTAGTTAAAAAAATAAACATGGGTTTAGATTAATATATGAATGGTATATAAAAATTATCTGTACTCTTTTTAAAAATATTTCGATACATTTTTAGATGGAAAAGGGTGTTCTTAAAATATAACCAAAAAGGGACTTATGCAAGGAACTTGAAATCTCTAAAAATAAAATAAAAATAAGATATAAACAAGACATTTACTGTAAAAAATGAGAAAAAAGTATTTACGACTAGTCATTTTAAATGCTGAGTTATATAAGTAATTATTTTTATAAGTTTCATGGCATACTTTGTGGTTAAAAAACATCAAAATGATTTTTCTCGAATATTAATGCACAGAAACAAAATAAGTTCTCTAATATTCTGTGAAATGTTAAATTAAATGATTGGTAAAGAAAGTTGAAGTATGTAATTTAAAAAAATCTATTTATCAAAGAATTCTAAAGTGAAAAATCTTCGAGAATACATGTAAAACAATATTTGTAAGTTGATTTAAATTTATTCTTTTGTATATTAATTGATTCGTTCATACATGATAGCGTTTAGAAGCTGATATTAATGAGGAAATAATGAAATATATTTTTTTCTATTTTGAATTATGAATAGTTTAACCAATTAAAATTTTCTTGATAATTTTTAATTTTATTATTTTGTATTGTATGAATTCATTTAACATTAAAAAAGACGGAATTAAAATAATAAGTTCCAAATTAAAATGGTAGAGTGCGAAAATATTGAAATCTAGTCTAGTTATTGATTGAATGAGTAAAATTCGTTTAATAGTTTTCAAATTTTAAAACAGTTGTGAAACAAATTCAACATTAACTTCAACAAAGGAATTGGGATTTTAAAAGTAGAACGCGTTCTGCAGGATACTTTAATTTTCTTTTCCCCTGTAGTAAATACTATTAAATTAAGTATCAAAATTTCGATTGCTAAAAAATGAAGTATTTAACTATATACTCAATTACTTTTGTGTAGTAATCTGTATGAACTTTTCCCAATATTTAAAATGTGGAGTATTGCTGAGAATGTGAATTATCATCATTTAGTCATCGAGATAATGGCTATGAATTTTCTGGTAATTAAATATTTTGAAGGTTCATTCCTCTTTCAATTTGATACAACGTTATTAAATGGTAACATTAATCAGTATAACCATGAAGAAATTCCTTCTAAATGACCAGTGCTACTTAGTCGAGATAATGTGCGATTTCTTAATTTGTATTTGTTATTTATTCTGAATGTATGCATGTTCTTATAGAATAAATATAATATTGGTGGTTTGTTTTCATTGGGATAAAAATTACATAATTGTTCGATTTTTTGACTATTTATAATATTTGCATATATTATTTACATTTAAACTCGTATTCTAGTTTTAAAACTCTAAAATTATGAAAATCGTGGAACAACATTTATATTTTATGATGCTTATTTTTTTATTAGTTTGCCGGTTAAGCATCCAGCGTTTAAATATGAATAAAAAAATTGTTTGTAATGTTCAAAAGCTTTCGATTTTGTGCTCAGATTTCGTTGAATGTTTAAAAAATTAATTAAAAAAACTCTTAATCTAGAAAAATTACTTGTTTTCTAAAAATCTTGAAAGTATTGCAAACAAGAGTCCAAACTAGTGTATTGCTTTAGTGTTTTTCAGAAATATATGGAATTATAGCATTTTCTCTTACTGTTATATTTTATAAGTGAATACGAAACAATGAGACAAGATAGAGAACAATTTTTTATTAGTTAAATCATGCACGAAAATATACACAATGAAAACAATATAAGAACAAAGTTGCACTACACTACAAGTGGACTCTTGCTTACATTAAGTATCTTCTGGAGGATATTTTTCAAAATATCCTTTACAAGATCGCATTCAGACGACTTTTTTAATGAGGAATATTATTAAATAAAATTAAAGAGAAATTGTGTAACAATTAGGTATCATTAAGGTAAATCTATTTATGTCATGCTACTCCTATTACAGTCGTTTCTTAATCTTGCTGGAGTTGCTTCAACTGTATATCAAAGACAGCATGAAATAATGTTGTATTATCTTTAATTTTCATTCCTTCCTTGAAACGAATAAAAGCGAAACTTATCATTCAATCGATTTTAAATTCAACTAAGAAGTAAGTTGAATTGAATTAGAAATTTGCCAAATTCAAATACAATTTCGAAATTTTTTTAAGAAATATATAGTTTACCATTTTTAGGTTATTTTTGGTTTTCTTGCTTAAAGAGACTTAACATTAGTTCAAAGGATGCCACGAAGTGGATGCGTTTTAAGTCGTGCCAACAACGAAATCTACATGAATAAAAATATTTTAAAATTGCAACTAGACACGGAAATTAAATTATATAAATAAATACAGAGGAAAAAAATGAATAAAAATAAACCAGGCGTTAAAAGTTGTCAACATTTCAAATATCTTATCTTATTACCATTAAACTGTCGTTAGCGATTTCTTAAAAATCCGCATAAATAATTGGTTTTCTATTTGTAAACAATGACACCTCTTTTTCTCTGAAAGTCATTGGAGGTCAGACGATAACATTTTTCTCTAAAACACAATTATCTCTTTGGCCGTCCTCTGACACAAGAGTCCACTGAGCATGAAAGATACAAAAAACATTTTCACAACAGAAAAACTATATTTTGTTCAACATTTGTTCAGTTGAGTCCATTTGAAGACAAAGTTTAGTTATTAGATCAGAAAAAGAGAAATTGTACAAAATCCACCATTGTTTTTTGTTTTTTGACTGATAGAGGAAGACAAATGTTACATAAAGAGCATAACAAAATATTTTAATGATCTCTATGGATGGTTTGTCTGTTAAAGAGATAAATTTTCAGAATAAAAAAAATTGACATTTAAATAAAATTTAAAAAAACAAGAAGTAAATTAAATGAACTCTTGGATTTGAATTAAAAATTACCTTCAAAACAAATATTATTAAAATATAGGTTTAGTTTCTTAAAGGGCTAAATAAATACAAAAATAATACTTATTAAATAATTTTAATTATAAATTCCATACCAGATTTGTAGTCACCTTCTATCAAAAGCCGTTTGGATAAATAATTTTTGTAGTATGATTTTTTTTGTTGTAGATTAAATCTTAATATTAAATTTAATGGAAAATAACAATTTTTTTATCCATCAGAGTGTAACACTTTACTAGATTTGGATGATTAAAGTTAGAGTCGAAAAGCAGAAAAAAAATTGGTGAAAGTAATTTTTATTATTGCTCTTAAGGAATTAAAAGTACTTAAACAATTCTGTTTTTAATAGTTAACATATAAATAAGCAAAAAAAATAACGGCTATGGTTAGGCAGGAAAACCTGAGAGACTCTTCTAAAACAAATCATAATTTGTGACCTAACAGGACTAAATTTTTGGATCGAAATTTTTTTGAATCAAATAATTTTTTTCTGAATAATACTAATGTGGTTTATTTAGATCATCCCCTTTAAATACATTCAGATTTTTTTTTCAAGAACCCTGAAAGTAAACATTTTGTGAAAGTAATCTACAAGAATATTCTCTATGATCTCGTTTTCGTGAAAACCTATCTAAGAAGATATACTAGAAGAAACTTTTTAGTAATTATAATAGTGTCAAATGAAATATGCACTGCTGAATTTTTTTAGTCGAGCCCTCTGAATAAATGCATTGAAATTATACAGAGGGAATATTGTTTCCAGAATCATTCTTTCGATAAGATTAAAAAGTAAATAAAACAGTTTCAGTTATTTTTGTAAAGTAAAATATTTAAATATTTTTTTCAGCTTACTTTTTGTACATTGGTCGATACACCTGAACAAAACATAATAAATGATGTCTTATGAGATGTCTTGCGAGAAACGTAAACATTGATAATCGAAGTAAAGGAAGAATGTTTAATATGCAAACCAAATATTCCATTTATAAATTAACAATGACTTTGACAATAAAATTGGAAAACAATTGAAATACAAGTATTTAATTTTAATAAATGGAGATATATTAAAAATTCTTCCAATTTTTAAATATCGGAAATATGCTTTGGAAATTATGTTGAGATAGTATATAATTAGTTGTGTTTATACAAACCATCCATACAGATTTTTCAATTCGACAGATTTAAAAATAAATGATTTCTATACATATAAAATAAATAACTGAATCTATAGAAAGGATAAATTGATATAATTTAGTAATATCTTGGGGAAAATAGCTTAATAAAATTCAATTCATTTTCGTTACGTATAATTTTTTAAAAATATTTATTATGGAACTATAGAAAAAAATATCATAGCAGTGTTTTAAATGAAAAATTTCATACATATTTTCTACTGATTAAAAATTGAATTTTTTTGTATAAATTCAGTTGAAGAATAATAACTTAATACATTTAGTAAAGTTATTCCATTAATGAGTTTGTTTCTCTATTAGGAAAGTACAAAACTGTACAACGCCACTAAATTTTCAACACTAATTTACATTTTTGGAATAATTCATCCTACAGTGAGGTAAGAATAAGTTATGACAATAACTTAATGTGGAGACGCGCATTAAGAAGCTATGATCACTGCTTCTACAATGTATTTCAGTTTATATGTTAAATGATGTTTATACAGATGGTTCATCAAATATATATATGTTTGTTTTTTTACCCTCAAAATATCGGATGTTCTTGATTCCTACGCCTTATTGGCTGCTAGAATAGTCCTAGTGCATTTTATTGGTCGGTAGAAATGTCTTCTGTCATTTCCTCTGTCTTCCCAGAATTCCTCTCTGACGAAGGGAATATTCTAACTTTGTTATTGGTTGTGTTGTCATGGAATAAAGTTTTTTTAATTATTTTTTTATACATAAAATAAAAAAAAACTTTATTCTGTGATCAGAGAGGAATTCTGGGAAGACAGAAGAAATATCAGAAGACATTTCTACCGACCAATGAAATACAATAGAACTGTTCTAGCAGCCAATAAGGCGTAAGGATAAAGAACATCCGATATTTTGAGCATACACAGCATGTGTATTAAATTTTAGTAGAAATGAATTCATATAATAAGAATTTTCTATACTGATGATTTTTTTTTTGAGTTTTTGGAATTAGATTTTTTTTATAGGTACTTATCGATTATATGGACCATCCTTGGCGTCTATTTATCCGAGTTGTACGGACATTCGTAATATTATTAATCTATAGTTGCTTCCGGGCTGAATTCTATCTACCGTTGATAACACACGAGATTTCGACTCAACTACAAATAAAGTGTAAGGCTTCTGTAAAAAGGTCCCGATAACCAAATCAGTTTACGAAGATCGGTAATATGCAGATAACCAATAAAATTACACCTCTTCTTGCCTAATTCCATGCGTATGGTATAACCATTTGATCCAAGACCCCTATCGTAATGAAGTTTATTTAAATCGAAAAAAATGCATATTGTGACTTTATCATCCATCGGCATATTCTAGATTTTTGCCATCGTAGCTCAATAATAGAAAAACCTAATTAACATTACAACAGAAAGAAAATGATAGTCTGAAAACAGTACTTCTTATTAATAATATCAGCAACCGGTACAACACAAGCCACGATATACAATGCTAGTTACCATAATACGAGTATTTTCAACCGGTATAAGCCAGAATTTGGCGTGTATTCTACGTGCTTGGCTTCATGGACCCTGTAATCGATAAGCACCAAGTGCTATATGTTAGTGTTCCCTTGGAATCTCGTGTTTACTTAGAACCACAACTTATTTATTTTATAACATTAAATAAACTGATACACTATGAAAAAATGCTTCTTCGCAGGGAATCCCCCAATCTATACTATAGACAGGACTTTCTGGGGGTGAAACTAAAGCAGAGAGCCGATAAGATACAGCCCTAAGGCAATTATTTATTTTATGCTCTCGAATTTTCCCTTTGCTCAGTTGAAACTTATGAGATAAAAATTCTATCTTTTATGACGATATATCGAGTGCTACGGTTTACAAGGAAGGAGAGACTGACGCTAAATACTAAAAGCTATACCTACAATATTGATATGCACCACTTAAAAAGGAAAAACAAACACTTCTGTATGTCGCCTTTTTGATTCAGAAAGATGTCTAAGTTGATGTTCTAACTCCCCAGTCAGATATTTTCCCCAGATCTGCCATCTTCAGTCCATTTTGGGAAAGAGTGTCGACAGATTAGTATTATTGTGACACTTATCTCGATTCACTCACGTTTTTCAGCTTCGTCCGTAGGAGGGCGCTGCCATATGTTCACTTGGGAAGGTCGTCTGTTTTGGAGTTCTTTGATCCGGTAACCTTCCAGTAAATCCCGGATACTTAGGACTCCCGGATGCGTCAGGTAATAGTCAGGTGTGTGATTAGCCTGGGGGAAAGAAAATCCACAGTGTTTTTTACTAAATTCTTCAAAGTTAATGTCTATTTATGCTAATGTACACTGACGGAAAAAATCTCATCACCAAGAAAAATTATTCCAAAGTAATGAAGTTTGGACAATCCAATTGTCTGGGTGTCATATTTAATTGATTCAATTTTTAAGATCGCAGGTTAATTTAAGCTCTATAAAATGCATTTCAAATGAGAAAAATATTGTTACATTAATAGCTGGTGTAACCTCCATAATTTTGAATGCAAACGCTCATGCATTGTATCATACAGCCACCGAATGTCGTTTTGTGCAATGGAGTTTCATGCTTGTTGTGTCAAAACTGGGATGGTCAATGCTGGCTGTGGATGATGCTGGAGTGGTCATCCAATGATATCCCACACGTGCTCAATTGGAGAAAGATTTCGTGATTTCGCAGGCCAAGGTAATATGTAAATACTCTGTTACGTTACACGCACGTTACGTTACGACAACGGTGTGAGGGTGAGCTTTATTCTGTTGGGAAACTCCCCCTTGAATGCTGCTTATGAATGACAGAACAATAGGTTGAGTTACCAGACTGACGTACAAATTTACAGTCAGTGTGTTTGGAATATCCTCGAGAGTGTTCCTGCTGTCATAGGAAATTGATCTCTAGACCATGGTTCCAGGTGTAGGTCCAATGTGTCTAGGCCGCAGACAGTTTGTTGCAGGCGTTCCCCTGGCATCCTTCGGGTCAACACACGACCATCACTGGCAGCAAGGCAGAACCTGCTTTCATCAAAAAACAACAGATCTCCCCACCGTCTTCCAATGAGCTTTGGCTTGACACCACTGGCGTCGAAAATGGCAATGGCTTGGAGTCAGTCAACTCTTGGCTCGGAGTTGTCCTTGAAGTGACCGATTTCTAACAGTTGGTTGTGTCACTGTGGTTCCAACTGCAGCTCAAATTTTTTCCAGATGTTCTACATCCGTACGCCGAATATGGCTGTCTTCCTTCTCAGTAGTGCCTCCCGGAATCCGGTCTTATCGAGGCAGTACCATCCCTTGACCACTGCTCCCAATAATCATGCACAGTGGATACATTTCTGCAATATCACGGAAAGAAAACCCACCTTCTCGTAGTCCCTATTACACGACTTCTTGGTGAGCGATTGATAATGGCTTCTTCGTCTTCTTAAAGGCATTCTCGGCTAACATCAACTTAATTGGTCAAATTTCACAGAAAAATAACGCTCGCGCATTTTACAGCTCGCATTTAAAGCAACCCTGACTTGCAAGTTCTGAGTGGTGCTAGTAGCGCCCCACTTATTTGAATCGATGTTCTCTTTTAGATGTATAAACACACCTACCAAATTTAGTTTATCTAACACGAGTCTTTCTTGGTGTTGGGATTTTTTCCGTCAGTATTTATGTTTGTCATTTTATTTTAATAATTATTTCTGGGAAACAGCTGTTGAATTGATTGATTGTAAAATGTTGGAGTATTTTTGAAAAGGGAACATTCAAATTAGAGTCGTATGTTTTTTTAAGCATTCAGTTCTCGCTTAGGAATACATTTAAACTTTATATTTAGTAAGAGGGTTTTTTTTAAAAAAAAAAGACAATTTAATCAATTATGTTTGAAAATTAGTTGAAAATCATATATTAACATTTCTGATTAGTTTTAAAAAACCATTCGTTATGCAATAAATTCGCTGTTTCAGATTTGAATGTTAATTACCGTTCCACTGTAAAGTTCGTCAGGGCTACAGACCTCATACTCTTGAACCTTAGTTAAGTGATGAAGACGATACCTGAGCTGGCACCAAACTTCCACACCCATTTGGGTATAGGAAGGAGAGAGAGAAATTTCACAATTTTATATTACTCAGTAATCCTTCTTAAGCGCAATTTTTTACACTGCATTTCCTCAATATCATCAGACTTAAACTATATAAAGACGCAAGAAAAGGAAAAAGTGATAAGAACAAGGGTTTATTGGTGTACGTACAAAGTAGAAAACGTTAGACGGAAACAATACGATATTCACTGTCTATCGCCAGGAAGGCGCAGATCCTTTTTAGCGTCTTCATCCCCAACATTTTTATCCGCATTAGCCCTCTCGCCTCGCCATTTCCACAGATGTAGCAAAATTTGTGCAACCCGCGATTTCCGTGGCTATGCATTTTCTCCGTCTATTTAGCTGTGCAACTCGTGCTGTTCCTCTTTATGTTAACAATAAATTTTTTAAGACAAAATTTATATGATCGAATTCTATATTTTAAAATAAAAACTTTTTTATAAAATTTTTTTGTATGATTTATCTTTAAAATGTAGATTTAATATGCAGTTTTGAAGTATGTAAAAAAAAAAAAAAAAACCTACGCAATTTTTTAACCTACTTTGATTAAATAACTACGCAGTGAGAGGATTAATGTATATAGCAACGCCATCTATTGGGTTCAGTTGTTAATTAAAAACGATCCGTCACAAGATTGCTAAATAATTTAAAATAATGGAGTGTATTTCATTTTATCTTAAGAGTGATTACCAATAAATCAAACAATTACATTCGAAGGTAATATCCAATGGTTTATGGGATCGAATCATTTACAATCTTCTTATAGGATCTTCTATAATTTTTTAACATGTGACGAATCTATACGGCACCTTATCACTAATACTCTTAGGCGTCTTTGAGGATTGTGAATTCGCGTATATTTCCAACCAGCTCTAAAAGAAGAAAATGGGATATGCAAATGAATTAAGGTATTTAAGGAGAGCATTGTAAGTTAGCAGATAGAAGGCGATTGAGCCAAGAGAAGTGACGAAGTTAAGAAGATTCAAGTGGATTGCGGGATTAGAGTATTACTGTTATTAGTCAGCTAAATACCATTGGAAGGATTGATCTACCTGGTGAGAACGGCATTATAGCCAGGTGATATTTATAACTTAGTTTCTCTGACCACAAGAGTTAATATATAATAAAGTTAGTGCAAGAGGTTAATGAATGTTAGTAATTCAAGTTGCGTATATTTCTCGGTCCTCTTATTCAGGTAAACCCGTTCGATATTGAGTTTAGTAGTTGATTAATATCATATTTTGTGATTTAAAGTAATATTAAAGGTAAATCCCTTTGACGTACACATATTGTTTAATATTTGTATTTAGAAGGTTTCTAATTGAATCGATTGAATAAATATAATTTGTTGTTCTATAAATGGCGTCTGGTAATTCTTTGCCTCAATTAAATCTTAGTGTCCAGGGTGGAACCCAGGGGGTTCTCACAAACATTTATGCTGATGATGATAAATTCTCTCTCAGAGAGAGAGAGAGGGGGTCTATTTATCTTTAATATAATTCTAAAAAAATTCTTTTATAATACCTCCTGTTATAATTTTATTTCTTAATCTCAGATTTGTAGCGTTCTGATCTCTATTTAAATAGGTTTGGTTTTAGAGGCAGTGAGAGAGAAAGGGAATAAAAGCTCACCTTGTCTTTGACTGTTTCGTCTGCCCCGGCCATCAGCAAGACCCTGTAGTAAGTGCCTCCATCTCGCATTACGGCAGCATAATGCAGAGGCGTCCGTCCTTCCTACGCATACGAATAAATAGAACACTTTAGAAGGTTCCAAGACATCAATACAAAATTTTGAAGATGACACCTTATCATCTTTATTCAGTCCTTGTTTACCAAAAAATAATGCCCCAGCTTTGAATAAAAATTAAATCAATTGAATGCAATTAACATAAGCACTCTGAAAGTCTGCCACAGAAGGTAGAGTTTTTTTCTTTGATACCGGGTTCCTCTACGGTTTCGCTTTTATCTTTTGACTAATTGTTTAGAAATTTTGCGTTATAATGCAAAGCGAGGGCTGTTACCAATGGATCTCGCAATTTTCAGCAACATTTAAGTGACGAAGACAGTGGTGCACACAAGGGGGGTGTCCTGGGGGTCCAGAACCCCCCAAAGCCCTTGATTTTTTTCTGATTGATTACAGTTCTAAATTTATAGTACGCAAAATTTAATTAAGTATTTGTTATTAATGATTAATTAATGCTAATTATTTATTCAAATACTATTTTTATACATTTATGCCCCTTTCATGCGATTCTCTCATTTGCTTCTGTTTCAATAACAAAGAAAGAAAATGGAAATTTGGAACACTAAAACTAAATAAGCCTTAATATAGCACGAATCACACTTTGGTTTGCAACATTAATAATTAATCACTAGAGGGAAATAATTACAAATATTTTAGATAGGTCTTACAGAACTATAATTATTGAACAAAAGATGGTGTACATATATTAATCATATTAAACACTTTTTCAAATAAAGGGTGTCCAAAGCTTAAAAAAAACAAGTGGTGCATATTTTGTACCACCATGCTTCAAGCAGTATGATAGTTCTAGAAACATGATTTTTTTCCTTCCTAGGCCCAATGGTAGCTTTGGATAGTTATTTTATAGTTGGAAAATAAATAAATACACTTATTAATCTTATACTCTGTTATTCATCCTATATATAAAAACATTTACAGTTTTTCCTAATGTTGTCAGCTTAATTTTAGTTTAGTCCTAATTTAGCTAATATTAGTTTTAATTTTAAATATTCTACTATGTTCATTATTTTATTTAGTTAGCATCTATAATAAGTGACATTCATTGTTTCCTGGCACAAGCTATAGCTCATTCAGGGCGTTTGTGCAATTTTGTGTGTACGAGTATATACTATTATTTAATAAATATAACTATTATTTTTAAAAAAAACGTATCTTGTAACAAAATCTGTCTGGCACAATAAACATGTTCAATATTGCGAAAAAGTAAGCGGAATGCATTTTGCATTTAAAGCAGATAGCGGGGTGGTACATTTTTTTGGACTCTCCTATTTTCATACTAGCAATACACATGTGAGGTACTAATTATTGCAATATTAGCTTATTTAGTTACATGATATATGTACTTACCTGATTTGTATCACATATCACTTTCATTTACACTTAAAAATACACAACATAGTCACTTCCAAAAAATACCACTCAACAGACTCACAGCTGGTAAAAGAATGAACTCCTGCATAAACCCATTCCACACTATTAGCTTCTCACATTTGTTAGAAACTTGAGTAACTGCTAGGAGTTGACCACTGTGGTGGTTTAGAGAATGTACCATCTGGCATCAGTTTCTGAGGCATTCAAACAAGTAATACGTTTTATGTACCAACACAATAAACGAATAAAAATGGGTGGTATGACATGTGTACCAAAAACCATAATATAGTTAAAGGGGCGTCCACAAAAGCTTTCTTGATTACTATAAATACGTAATGCCTGAAGTGTGTGTCGTGTGTGTTTATGAACAGAGATAGGGCACTCACGTTGTCGGGGCCATCAAGGGCCTCTGGAAAATTGTCGATGATGTACTTGACTATATCCGTGTGTCCATGCAGTACAGCGAGGTGCAAGGGGCTGGCCCCCAGGTGGTCTCTGCTCAGGGCGAACCTCTTTCTCGTTAACACCGACTCTACTTCTCCCAGATTACCTCTGACGACGGCGTCGTGTACGCCCCGGATGCGGGCCTACGGAACAAGAAAAAAAATAGTTATTTGGTATTATATGTATATATTCAAAATAGGCAATACAACCATCTATAACATAGCATTGCTAGGTTGCAATATACAGTAACACACCGAACATACGTGATAGGTGGAACTGAGGGATAACCACTGTAATATCGGCTCATTAGCAGAACTCTTCCCATCTATACATGTCAGGATTGACGTATGGAGGGTCGGATGTCCAAATGGGACATTGTGTTTCCATAAAAGACACCGGTTGTCCTTCTCTTACGCCGGGGGCATAACAGATGCGAGCTGACTCGGATAATGTTTTTGAAGTCTCCCCTCCCTTTCTTTCTTTCCGATTTACACACGACTGTTAATCAAACCATTCAATAGGAAGGAAGCTACACCAGTTACTTGCCAGTTTCAGATACCAAAGTTCTCGTCTCCTTTGAAGTTCTTTCCCATTGGTGGATAGATTTTGATGTCGGAGGACCGACATTCCATTCTGTTCGAACACGTCGCTATACACGCATAACTGATTGAAATTCCGCCCTCCAAAGTACGCACAGCACCTTTTGCTGTGGCTTCCGCATCCTTACTAATGAAGTCAGTGTAACAAGCTCATCGTCGGCGATTGCCGAATAATGCGATTGGTCAAGGCTCAAAATAATATATCGGTGGGTTTCCAATCCACGGGTGAACAGTTTATTACATTGTATAATGGGTAGTTTTGTAATAATAAGCCATAACTTTTGGGTACTTTAAGCCCGGTATAAACCATGTATTTTGATCAAGTATATTATTGTAGGTTTTTTTTTGTTTCCAACTCTGTAGCCGTTAGTATAATAATATTTTCAAAAAATATCAGAAACACATAGAAGTGCTTAGAAAGTTTGTGTGAGTGGCAAAGGGAGTCTTGGATAAATCTTTAAATCATTCAGCCATGTATTAGAAGTCAGGGAGGGATGTTCAAGACTTAGGAGCCTGCGATGTCTTATAGAAGGGGGGAGGGTTAAGAATTGCTGCTGTAAAGCTTCAATTACTTTGTTTAACTGTTTCAATTCGTTCAAACCACAAAAGACAGATAATGAAAACTCACCATGTAGGTGGGTACGAGATCGAGAAACTCTTGCACCTGTCGGTCGTCGGAACTTCTGCCGATGAGCCTCTCTCCTTGTCCGGCGATGACCACATGCTCCAGACGAAGCAGGTCCTTGTCCCTGATCCACACGTCGATCAGCTCGTTCAAGCGGTCCCCTGGACGATGATCACATAACATTCGAATACAAGAACGAAACAGATTGTGGGATGGATAGCAACTAATAACCAAATATTGCAGATAAACAATTGAATAGGGTTGTATATACACTGGTGTGTAAAAATTAAGGACGAAGTCGAAAAATTAGCATATCAGCTGAACGAAGAGGCAGAGTGGACAGAAAGACCAATCAGGAGATTAAGTAAGGTGATGTACGGTAGCACATGCGCAGATATGCAGGTAGACGTAATGGGGGAGTGTCTGAGTAGTATAAAGCATGTTGTCGGTGTAAGATCAGTATTTCTGGCAAAGAGATTGCACGCCGTATAGCAGTTAAAATCACACCGAGTTGCTGCCTCAGCGAGAAATGGCGAATAATCAATCTGTTAGACGACATCTGGATGCTTTTACACGAGGTCAAATCATTGGGAATTTGGAGGAAGGCCGCAGTGTGACAAGTGTGGCTGCAGAGTTCGGAATTGCTCACAGCATCGTTTCACGACTTTGGAGACAATTTCAATTTACAGGAACAGCTATCCGGGGGTTCAGTAGTGGTCGTCCACGAGGAACCACACCCGCAGATGATCGGTACATTGTCTTACAGGCCAGAAGAAACAGGCGGCAGACAGCGGGAGAAATCGCTGGACAAACGACACAGGCGACTGGACGACCGATATCGCGTTTTACCGTGGCCAGAAGTCTGCACGGTGGTGGTCTGTTTGCACGACGCCCTGTACGGTGTGTACCTTTAACACCTGCCCATCGGAGAAGGCGTTCTCTGTGGTGCCGGGAACACCGGAATTGGAGAGACAATGAATGGGGACGAGCACTCTTTACAGATGAGAGCAGATTCAGTTTGAGTAGCGATTCTCATCGCATACTCATCTGGAGAGAGCGGGGAAGCCGCAATCATCCCTCGAACATCATTGAAAGGGACAGGTATGGAGGTCGCGGTGTTCTCGTTTGGGGAGGCATCATGCTTGGTAGTCGTACAGACCTTCACATCTTCGACGCAGGTTCAGTCAACGGGACCCGTTATTGTAACGAGATTCTTCTTCCATATGTGTGTCTTTTTAGAGGCGCTATGGGTCTGCAGTTCCTTTTCATCAACGACAATGCACCATGTCATCGCACAGTAGCTGCCGAACAGCTCTTAGAGAGTGAGGATATTGAACGTATGGATTGGCCGGAAACGATCTCCGGATCTCAATCCTATCGAACATGTATGGGATTTTCTAGGCAGACGCTTGGCAGCTCGTACCTTACCACCAGTAACGATTCGGGAGCTTCGATTGGCGCTGCAAGAGGAATGGGCAGCAATGCCTCAACAACTCATTGACACCCTCATTCTCAGCATGGGCAGACGCAGTGAAACCTGCCTAGCAGTCAGGGGAGATCATATCCCCTACTAAAGACCGGATGTTTCTTGCTGGACACCCATCACAGGGATGTTTCGGCCTTCAGTCGCATTGCGCTCCATGCTACTTTTTCAATCAAGCTTCTTTTTATCCCTCTGATTTCTCTTTTAGTAAGTGTTGCTTACATATTACACATGTCCTTACGTATTGGGGATCTTACGGTATTAAATGAGTTGATTTGGAAAGCTTTTGTACAAAGTTATATTGAAAAAACCGTCTCGTCCTTAATTTTTGCACACCTTTGCAATAGGAAAACAATATGGAGGATTTTTTTTTACATTAAATAATATTCATCCTTTGTAGGAGCTTAATAATCTTAGATTACGTCATCAGTATTTGAAACTATCGATAGCATTGATATCTGAAATTTTTTTCCGACAGAAAAAACATGTAAATAACCCACCTCTCTCTCTCTCTTTATTTAAATAAATGTTGAAAAAGTTTTCAAAACTGTTCTGGTAATCTTATACTAAAAGCCAGGAATATCTTAAGACTTTTCGAGGCCCTGGGCCCTTATGCAAAAGTAAGCCCTACCTGTGATACTTAAAAATAGTCAGTATATAGCATGTATTGTGAAATACTCGTACAAACTGTAATTTGAAACAAACAAATGTACACGACTCACAATCGCCCAAATCGGCTCGACCAATGGCAGCATCTCGACTAAATGAGTTGAATGAACGGTCATCACATAATACAGATTTTTCACTTTTGTCGGTTGGCATGCGACTTGAAATTCTCTGTGTTTTTGGAGAATATGTACGAAAACAATATTTGACCATTAAAATTATCCTGATTATGATTAAGATGTCCCTGCTAAAAGCTATTTTTGGGTAATGTTTTGAAATGAGTGAGTGAATATTAACGTCACACTATTTAGCTACTTGAGGGCTTTTGGCGACGGACTTAGTCATTGTGAGCCATGGTCAAGTGACGAGGACGAGAGTGAGTGAATGAATATTAACGTTACACTGTTCAGCTACTCGATGGCTTTTGGCGACGGACCTCGTAATTTTGAGCCATGGTCAAGTGATGAAGACGATACATCGTAACTACTACAACAACAGGAGCTCTCGACACATTGAACGTGCATTGTTCCCTACACGGCGGGTCTTCGGTGGGGTAAAGTTTTGATTTAACAGTCTTGAAGACAGAGATTTGAGGATATGAGTCTGATATTACATAAGAAGAGTGCATTAGGGTGGCCATAAAATTATTTAAAGTACTTTGAGAGGCGCTCTAACTCAACAATTTACATTATGGAATGGTTCGATATGCATTTTATTTGAAAGTCGGCGCCAATTAAGTCAATACTTTTTTTTATCTGCGTTTGATTGCATTTTTGAGACAGGCACTGTCTACCTACAGATTCAAAACTTTACAGATATTTATTGAACATCCAATAAACTTTTTAAATATGCGGTGGATATCTGTATGAAGCATCCGATTGTTTAAATACTGAAAGCAACAGGGGAAAAAGCTCTCCAAAGTCTCAATCCCTCCTCTTGTTTTCAATCCCTTTTTTTGTTGAATACACAACAAAAAAAGGGATTGAAAATAATATGATTTAATTTTTTTATAGATACTTTACACCAAAAAACACATGTACTATATATATATATATCTTTAAGTGGCATTAAAAAGATATAATTTTTAATATTTGTGTTTATGTATAGGGGCAAGCAACATCAAAGCAAACGTATTTAATTGAAGAATTAAATCACTTGTAAATTTTTATGCCAATCCCTCGATCACGCGAAATTGGTTTAAATTAAATTTTTGTTAAATCAGTTTACTGCAATCTTCTATTTGCCTCTAAATTTATAAGTATTCCTTCTTAAGTACTCTGGACGCGGTAGCCTAGTGGTCAAGGTATCGGATCGTTGCTAGCTTGCCATGAGTTCGAGCCCCAGTACCACTTTAGACCCTCCGTGTTGGGAAGTGATGCACATTAAATCTGTCGTGAGCTCAAAACTCCTCCCGTTGGAGTAGTGTGGTAGTTAGGAGAGAGGGGTGCAAGCTCAGGTGTCGTCCACGTCACTTGAACATGGTTCAAAATGACGAGGTCCGACGCCAAAAGCACCTCGTGTAGCTGAACACTGCGACGTTAATATTCACTCACTCTGAAGTACTCTACCTCATCCCCATTTTGACAAGGGGAAGTATCTGCAAACGTTGCATATGTCGTGGAATTCATGGTTTACCTATTTTTTTAGATTTTTTTTCTACGCAAATTTGTTAAATTTTTTAATTCAAACTAAATTAAAAAATTGATTTTAAATTTTTATTCGTGTTAAAACTGTATGACAAAGTTTGAGTATTTCTTATATTTTATTTTCATTTATCTTTTGGTATTGCTTCTTGTAATTGTACTTCCAAGTAAAGACTGTAGAATTTTCTAATCTTGGTTATTATATCCAAAATTCACAAAAAATACAACGACACAAAATATTTTTATTATCTTTATGGGTATTATCTTAATAAGCTGTATTTTTAAAATGATTTTCATAAATTTTCAAATGAAAAGTCACATACAAATTTCGAAAAATCTGTATAATCTCTTAAAATGTTTTTCAGCAAATTATTAAAAATGTTATTGTATGAATCACAGAAATTATTGTTTTAAGAAAATAATTTTGTGTAACTAGAATTATCCTAGTTTGAAATGGAAATAAATTCCAATAAAGCACTTGAGTTCATGGCGCCATCTACTGGTACAAGTATAAAATCTTTGAGTATTGGAGACGAATAAAACATATCGCGGGAAAATTCAAAAGAGAGTTTTTTTTTATCTCTATGGTAGGCAGTGGCGTAACGGAGAACACTTGGGCCCCCCAAGTTGGATTTTACAAAGGGTAGGTACTTGGCGATAGTCAGCCTGTGGGCCCTCTAGAGCCCTGGCCTCCCCGCAATGCGGGGGTGTACGTTACGCCACTGATGGTAGGACATTGATTGTTGTAACGGTTAAATATTTATGCATTCTAAGATTCTTTTGGTGTTTTCTCTTAAATTTATATACTTTCATAAAAAATGCGAACAATTTTTTTAAAGTCATTTCATTGTAAGCTGTTAGAAAACCAGACGTTTGTCTTGAAGTATTAGGATTATAAATTATGTTCCTTGAAATTAGAGGCTTTTTTTTCTCTTCCTTAAGATTCATCGAGAACAGTATGTCGGGTATCTCCACAGGAAGTTTCGCCGTTGATTCGCTGATCCGGTTGGGTGTGTGTGATATCACGCTTGGTATTATAAAAATTATGCATAAAATGCTCAATATCGGATTGAGATAATGCCATCACCCAAATGAAAATTTTAGATTGACTCTTATTTGGATTCTAGAAAATTATTGATTAAAGTTAATCGATATCGATAAAATTATCGATTCAATATAATATTTTATATTACCCACCGTATTTAATTTTTAGTGCTTAATGACATATTTAAAAAAGCGCAAAGACACTTGAATTTCTTTTAAAGTATTTTTTCCTACCTGCCTTGTATTTCCCCTCAATGTAACAAAAAATACTTTCCCAACTGACTTTTTTTTTATCAGTTGCATCGCAAATTAAGTGAAAGCGGCAAGATACCTGAACTGCTGGTGACAGGTGCTTCGGAATTTCCGGATTGTGCTGACTTCTGACCCCCTTCTGTCACTTCCAGTTTCTTCTCTTCCTTCTCGGATGTCTTGGCCTCTTCCTCCTCTTTCTTCTCGCCTTCGGTCTCTTGAGCCTCCTCTTTCTCTTCTTTCGCATCTTGTGAATCGGGAGTTTTATCGGAATCGGGGGGTTTCGCATCCGGATCAGCCTCCGCACTCTCTGGAGTTTCTTCGCTCTAACAATGAAAAATTGATAGGAAACAAGTTACAGAAACACGTTAAAGGAAAAAAATCGTAGTTATGACAACTATTGACATAGAAACTTTAATTTTAGGAAATACGTCTTCACCCAATCGCTTAGTTTTCGCCTCCTGCTTTGAACTTACGGATTCCGTTAAAAAACAGAATGAATGCCTGTTTAATTTTACAAAAAACCTATTTGGGGATGGGGTCGTATGATACTTTATTTAATACAATGGTTTATTAAACAATTTTTAAGAGTACTACGTTATATTTGAGGGAGGGGGTAAAATACTAGTACTTTCATTAAAGTAATAGAATACTTGGTAATATTGCTAAGTTTTAATGACACCAATGAAAAACATTTTTTTTAAAAAGAAAAGAATGAACAAAATAATCAATGCCCATCAGAGGCCGACTCAGCACTTCGTGGCCCGCAGCGGCCTGGGATGCCCTAAGATAGAGGCGCTGGGATCGCGTTTGTGTCAGAGGCCTCACTTGCTCGCTGAAACTTGTAGAGCAAGGACGACGTTTTGAAACATCGTAACTTAGCCCAATCCATATTTGCTTGCCCATCGTTAATATAGTTGGTAATCATCATTTCGAGAGATGTGGTGTCCACTCTGTGGAAACAGTTATTATACACTGGATCAGTTGTCCGCCGACCTGGTCAAAACCGCAGAAGGTCAACAATCAAGACCATTATTATAGACCTCTAACCAAAAAGAATAGGCTAGCGAGAGCGACACAACTGTCTCGCAACCTGTATAATGCAGCTGGAACATTCGTTTCATTGATAAGAGTCATCCCGACACATAATGCAGGTGGTCTGTATGCCAGGCGCCCTGCATCCCTTTGATTGTGAACCACAAATAGAACCATATAACATGGTACCGAGAATCCGCCTAATCCTCCTGATTAGGGACGGGTTCTCTTCAGTGTTGAGTTCACGATTCCATCTGGACAGCGAAACAAGACATGTTCTCATCTGGAGAAAACTCGGGAG